>KK118183.1:159959-183396 GCA_000611955.2 Stegodyphus mimosarum | reverse complement strand
TTTCACGCTGTTGCTTATTTGCCTGAAATGACATCGCATCATTTTGTGTGCGCATATAGGAATTATTTGTCGTCAACTATGCTCATTAAAGTAATTTGTCTGCCAAAGAAATAATTTTTGTGTGCCTACAAATAAAGATAGTGATCTCCGAAATTAGTTTTGCCAACGTCTTATTTCTGGCTTATACACCCAGCCATGTCCACAGCCAGAAGCTAATGGGAACGGATTCATGACTGCGCACTTAGTAGCATATTACATAAAGACGACTGCATGTCACCTGCTTTTCACCGAAATTTTACCATCAAAACTGTGGCTACGATTTGTGAAAGAGAATTAGTTAATTAATGCTTTCATGTGCTAATCTTCAAGATATCAACCGTTCCGTCAATGTACAATGGTGTGCAAAAATTAAGGACGAGACTGTTTTTTCAATATAACTTTGTACAAAAGCTTTCCAAATCAACACATTTAATACCGTAAGATCCCCAATACATAAGGACATGAGTAATGTAAGCAACACTTACTAAAAGAGAAATCAGAGGGATAAAAAGAAGCTTTATTGAAAAAGTAGCATGGAGCGCAATGCGACTGAAGGCCGAAACATCCCTGTGATGGGTGTCCAGCAAGAAACATCCGGTCTTTAATAGGGGATATGATCTCCCCTGACTGCTAGGCAGGTTTCACATCATTTGTGCATGCTGGATATGTGGTTGTTAATGAGCTGTTGAGACACTGCTGCTCGTTCCTCTTGTAGCGCCAATCGCAGTTTCGGAATCGTTACTGGCGATACGTTACGTGCTGCCACGGGTCTCCCTAGTAAGTTCCGTACATGCTTGACGAGATTTAGATCCAGAGACCTTGCCGACCAATCCATGTATTCAATATCTTCACTCTCCAACAGCTCTCTGACAATAACTGTGCGATGAGGTCGAGCGTTGTCGTCCATGAAGAGGAACTGAGGACCCATAGCCCTTGTGAAAAGACGCATGTAAGGAAGAAGAACCTCGTTACAATAGCAGTCCCAGGTGACGAACCTCCTTGGGAGATATGAAGGTCGGTCCGTCTACCAAGCATTATGTCTGCTCGAACGAGAACTCCACTACCTCCAAAACAGTCCCTTTTGATGATGTTGAAGGGGTTATTGCGTGTTCCCCGCTCTGTCCAGATGTGTATGTGTCTAGAATCGCAACTCAGACTAAATCTGCTCTCATCTGTAAAGAGTACTCGTCCCCATTCATTGTCTCTCCAATTCCGGTGTTCCCGGCACCACAGAGAACGCCTTCTCCGATGGGCAGGCGTTAGAGGTACACACCGTACAGGGCGTCGTGCAAACAGACCACCACCGTGCAGTCTTCTGGCCACGGTAAAACGCGATATCGGTCGTCCAGTCGCCTGTGTCGTGTGTCTAGCGATTTCTCCCGCTGTCTGCCGCCTGTTTCTTCTGGCCTGTAAGGCAATATACCGGTCATCTGCGCGTGTGGTTCCTCGTGGACGACCACTACTAAACCCCCGGATAGCTGTTCCTGTAGTTTGAAATTGTCTCCAAAGTCGTGTAACGATGCTGTGAGCAATTCCGAACTCTGCAGCCACACTTGTCACACTGCGGCCTTCCTCGAACTTCCCAATGATTCGACCTCGGGTAAAAGCATCCAGATGTTGTCTAACAGGTTGATTATTCGCCCTTTCTCGCTGAAACAGCAGCTCGGTGTGATTTTAACTGCTATACGGCGTGTAATCTCTTTGCCAGAAATACTGATCTTACACCGACAACATGCTTTATACTACTCAGACACACCCCCATTACGCAGACACTTGAAACACCGCCATTACATCTACCTGCATATCTGCGCATGTGCTACCGTACATCACCTTACTTAATCTCCTGATTGGTCTTTCTGTCCGCTCTCCCTCTTCGTTCAGCTGATATGCTAATTTTTCGACTTCGTCCTTAATTTTTGCACACCAGTGTATGTGAGCAATCTGGAATCAGCGAGTCAACTACACCGAATAGGGCCAAAACAAAAGTTTTACAAGCTTTAAATGTTTAAAATCAAAATCTGTTCTTCGAAATTTAATTCAGCAAACCCGATGATTTAATAAGTGCAACGTAATTCAACAGCAATATAAAAATGAAAAAGAAAAACGAAGCATAGATTGCTGTCAGTGCTTAAAAACGAAATCTAGTGCGAACCGTTCAAAATTAATCCACCGTTTGTTAATAGTAAAATCTAAAATGTTTTCTGAAAACGCTTCAGTTCATTCCAGTGCTTTGAAGGTGAACAATCCTTATCAGTGAAATGTTACAAACGAAATAATATTTTGTGCTGTTCCCGTAAAACAACGGACTGTTATCAAGAGTGATGTTGAAGTACTCTTAAATTGCGGTTCTTTTCATCAAGTAATTTAAATTTTAAAATAACTTATGCATTATAAGTGATTTTGAATTTATAAGTAATTGTGTTGTTTTATGATTTATTGACGGTAATATTTTGCTTAAATCATTTTAAGATGAAAGTTAATAATTTAAAAATTTTATGATTTATTTAAAATGTAGTTTCGTATTTCTGAATTGAAAAAAAAAGAATATCGAATCTTCTAAAAATTGGTAAAGGCTAAAAGAATATCGAATCTGATAAAAATTGGTAAAGGCTAAAAGAATATCGAATCTGATAAAAATTAGGTAAAGTCTTTGGTGGTTTTACTTAGGTACCTCATGAGAGTAACATATTTGTAATATTGTTTAAATTTCTCTGAACTTATATTTTTGAATTTTTGCTGTATTTTAAGAATGAAATTATTGTTTGAGAATTTTAATTGTAAGTATTTCTTTATTGTTTTCAAGATAAACGTTAAAGGCTCTCACCTTATGAAATAATGTATTTTTTTGTTTAATTTAAGTTTTTTCTTTTGTTTTTTCATAAAATAGAGTGTGATTTTAATTTTTATAATGGAATGATACAGCAGTTCGAAAAAGGCGACTTGCCTCTCCAAAGAAACGGAGGCCTTTTCTACAGTAACTGCTATTTTGGCAAATCTTTTGGCCACTGGTGAAGAAGAAACAAAATAAAGACCAGTTTGCTGAAATAATAAACCAATATAAGATATATGCTAGTTTAGAGAAAGTTGTGGGGTCTTCAGGTTTTGTAAAGAATAAGCAAATTTTAAAATGTCCTAATAACAGTGAAAAGTTTGTAATTTGTTCTGTTTATGAATGATTTATACGAAATCTTTACATTTTAAAATGCCTTCCCTAAAAAATAACTATGGAGATTCTAAAAAATAAATTATGGTAAGTTTTATACCGGGGGGGGGAGATAAATTTTTCTTTCCTTTCTTCTTATTGTAGGGTAAAATTTAATTATATTTTTGCAAAATTTAAAAATACTTCAGTTTGATTATACAAGTTCGTCGTCTTATATTTCAGTCTTAATTTTGTATAATGCTGTATTATTATTAAGTAATATGAAAGAGTTTTAAAGAAAAGCAATAAAACTTTGACAATTGTACAATGCCAAAAACCAGTTACCTTTTTTAAGAAACGAAGGATTTTGATATATTGTACTTAAGCATTTCCCAGCCATCACCAGAATGGTATGCTGATTTTGCTGGAGAAGATTTGCCAAATTAATCATCAAAGTAGTCTTGTTTTATTCAGTATTGCATCATATTATTAGATTTTTACATTGAATTTTCTGTTGTATTAGGTATGTGTATCTACAATGGAAAGAAATTGCTCAAGTAATCATAAATTCTCTATTATAATGGAAATTATTTGTTAACAAAAATTGGAAAGACTTTTAGTTGAACATTTACTCTGTGAAAAACTTTGAGCATTTACTTTGTGGAACTATTTTCGTCAAGAACTTTACAAAATTTACATTGAACATCCTAACAACTTGAGGATCCTAAAATGTTCAATTGCTTTAAAAGTCTATAGTGTTTAAATTATTGAATTCAGATTTTTACGACTTTCACTGAAATGTCAAAATATCAGTCAAAATTCTAAGATGATAATTTTTTGTGTAAATGTTATGTTTTGTATTTTCAGAATTATAATTTTCACATTTTGCTCTTCTAATCCTTTTCTTTTGAACTGGGGGGGTAATATGTAAGGTAAAACAAAATATGATAGCCGTTTTAAAAACTAATTGGCGATCTCAAAATTAATATTCTAAATTTGGTGATCTCGCTCTAAATTCAGTCTTTCTCCCAAATTCGAGATGATTCTAAATTACGTAACGTTTTAATGTAAATACTTCCTGCTCAATCAAATAATTGTAAACCAAAATTTTCTCTCAACTCAAATTGAACAATTCCCTCCCGTCTTCCTTTAAACTGTTGCGTTCTCTTTCGCTTCCTGCTGGCAATGAGCTTCATTTTCACGCTGCTGCTTATTTGCCTGAAATGACGTCGCATCTTTTTGTTTGTGCATATAGGAATTATTTGTAGTCAACTATGCTCGAAAAGTAATTTGTCCACCAATTTTGTGCTTACAAATAAAGATGGTGATCGCCGAAATTAGTTTGGTCAACGTCTTATTTCTGCCTTATCCACCCAGCCATGTCTACAGCCAGAAGTTAAAGGGAACGCATTCATGTCTGCGCACTTAGTAGTATAAATATATACATATATATATATACTATATATAGAGAGAGAGAGCGTGTTTCAAAACTCCACGCACAGACGTGGACGGGAGGTGGGAAACATCAATAGGAATCAGAATCAAGTAGGAAAGCAGGGTCCCAGATGAAAAAATGGCGCTGCAAGCAAGTTCTTGATGTCAGCAAGTGCGGTTTTCTCATTGTAGCCGGAATGAGGTGAACATGGATCATTTCGCTAACGCCGAATTAACGGACATTATCTTCGTTAACGGTCTAGCTAATGGAAATGGACGTGCTGTTGTACGGATGTATGGAGAAATATTTCCAAAGTGGCTAATACCACATTCCCAGAGGTTTGCTCAAGATCTCAAAACCTTTTTGAACGTCGCTCCTTTAGACTTCCGATGCATAACACTAGACGAGTGCGATCAACGCAAATAATTTTTGAATGCTGTGGACCGACATCCCGAAAACAATGTACATGCGCTTGCTACTGCATAATCTTCATTCGCATCAACTGTGTGCCGCCTTCTGCGCAGAGAAGGCGGATTTTTGAAAATCTTCCGTAATTCTCCTAACTGCTGTACAACTTTTTTTGTCTTAGTCACTTAATATTGCTTTCTGTATTGTGTCCTGCTTTTGTCTTTGTATCTCTTCCTAACTTGAGGGCAGCATCTGGGACCCTGCTTTTCTTTCTGATTCTGATTCCTTCTGATATTTTCTACCTGCTATGCAAATTTTATGTGGAGTTCTGAAAAACCCTATACATCTATCTATCTCTTTATATATAACATACACACACACACACACGCACATATATGTATTTCATGCAATTTCCGCTGGGATGAAATTTTATACAACCTAGGAGGAATCGGCAGTGCAGTGGACCGGACGGCGAATGGAAATAAAATAAATTAGTCACCAATTTTCGGGCTGTTATTCAGCAAATCAAACATGAAACATTTTGGTGCAACACTATATTATTTAAAAAATTATTTCCTTAGTTTTGTTTTTCTTTTAGAAATTTTCCTAAGTGTAGCAAAAATATTTTTGGCATTAATAGTAAGTGGAAAAGATAATTTTGTTATTTAAAATTAAAGTGTGTCTGTCATCTGTAGAAGTGAATCAGAATGGTGTGTTGCTTCAGAATGGTGGTCTCTGTTGGCTTTTAAGTATAACTGAACCTTATTTTAAACCATACTCCACACAAAGAATGCAAGCTTTTATTTCTGTAACTAGGAGAAATAAATTATTAAGCAATTATTTTTTGTATTTAGAACCTAATGACCACGGCTCTCTTCCCACAATAACAGGCAATTAAATATGAGTCTTTCCTTCAGCTTACTTGTCAGTTGTATTGAAGCCCAGATAATTATCATATAACAAACCCTTGTTGCTTGAAAAATTGTTCATATATATACTTACACAGAAAATTATATAAACAATCATCCAGAAGAGGATAAAATACAAGATAAAATTACGCTTAAAAATATTCAACAATTTCAAATATTATGGGAAAAGATGTATTATTGTGAAATCATTACACTGCAATTCTTTATATCTTAGGACTTAATTTTTATGTCATTCATATGTTTTATGTATCTTGAACGTGAATACGTTTAAGATACATAAATTCGTTTAAGATACATACATATATTTCGTTTTTTGAAGTTTAATGTAATCAGCTCCCTGAAAAATTATTTTATAATATTATGCGTAAAAATGTTGGTAGACTAGAAAACTTTCCGCAATAAAATAATAGATATAAAACTGCGGTATTAATCACGAGGAATGAAAAGTAAATTTCTTTAAAATTATGAATTTAATTTTATGAAAACTACCAACTTTACAAAAGCGACTTAAAGATTAATGGTGTTAGACAACTACCACATAACGCAACAGACCTTTTTTTTATAATATGATGTAGGATAAGCATGAACTGCTATATCATACCGCACCTATTGTGTCCTAGGTGAAATGAGATTATCAGAAAGTTCAGTAAATGTATTTAATATATCTTTAAGCCATGAAAATAACTGGTAAATTCTTTTAACATATTTTGTTGGAATGAACTGCATTTTATACTGAATAGATCATATATTCCACAACATCATCTTTTTCAATGCATGTTTTAAAGAATCAAAAAATTTCGAAGTGCATAAAATTAAAGATAAAACATTTATTTACAACTAACAAAGAAGTTTAAATACGAAAAAGAAGCTACATAATGGCTAGCTGCAATCTTCAGTTACTAAATCTAAAAAACGGAACTGCAAACTCTTTTCAAACAAAGATTCTATTGCCAGATTCCTACAGTTGAATAAGTAAAGGCTCGGAAATAGCATTTCTAACGTCCTCCCACCTTTGTAAAGTGAGAGCTTTACAAACATTAACAAAATTAAATATCCAAAAAGTTTAAAATGTTCTTAAAGATCAAGTCTTTCTTTCGGTCGAATCACTCTGCCAGAGCGTGTTTGTATAGGATGTTTCTCCAATTCAACCTCGGAAAACTTTCTCTTTTCGAAATCTTGAGACCGCTGAATTAAAGGTTCCCTTTCTTCAATAGATTCTTCAGGCTTACAATGAATTTCTAAAGGATAGAGTCTCTGTATAGGTCTTAATAGATACCCATTAGCTGTTTTTACTCTTATAAGTCGATTAACACCATCTCGTCCTGGAAATACTTCAACAACTTTTGCTAATGGCCAATCCAGTCGCCTTTTGTTGTAGTTACCAATTATAACAATATCTCCTACTTTAACTGTGTCACCGTCTCTGGCTTTAGATGACTTAAGCAGACCAAGATATTCCCGTTTAAATCGCACTCTCAGTTTCTCTCTGATACTTTGGAGATAATTAAATCTCTTCACCAAAGTAACTGCTTCGATGTGATCTAGATCAGCTACGTTGGCTATTTGATCATTATTCCACCATAAAAATCTTAATGCATCACGATCAGCTTCATCAATTTCAATCTGCAAAAAGGCTTTTTCAGTGTCAGCAGGCAACCCAATGCGATATTGTCTGAAATTAAATAGAATGAGCGGTATTTCTTCTATTAAATTAGGACCCTTTTCTTAGGACCTTTTGTTGGCCAAAGGATTGCTCATGTATCAATTGCCAATAGTTATATTTCGTCCACTGCCACTTATGAGAGCAATAAGTCTTTGTACAACATCCAATGCCGCATTTGATTGTATATATGGTCCGACAGGCTGCTGACATGCATAAATTTCTAGATTGTATGTGTAAAATGTACGAGAATAGCACAAAGCAAAAATTCTTATTCCATATCTTGCAGGCTTACATTTTGCATATTGTCCGAATTGACATCTTCCTCGATAGGGTTCTAATTTTTGTCTATAGTAGAATATTCAGATAAAAATATATTTTTTGTAAGTTTTGTAAATTTTTCAAAAACATTTCTAAAAGGTGCAAGTCTATCCGTCATCTTTCGCTGTACCCGTGAATTTATGTTATCAAACCTAATACACCTCAACAAGAAGTGGAATCATTTGATAGACATTGTTATTTGAAAAATAATTATTCCGCTTCCGCCGGTTGACAGCATATCTTTTGCTTTGAGATGTGCCCCTCTTAGCACTCCAGCGTAATATAATAGGCCAAACAACGACTTCAATTCAGCTACGTTTGTCTCATGCCCATCACGTTCTCTAGAGAATTTGCTTCTTATTAATGAAATGTAAATTTTTGTTGATTTCACCAAATCTTCCATTATTTTATTGTCAAAAATTTGCAATAAACACTAAGCTAGCGTTTTCAAATTTCTAAGGCTTTTCTTGACACCAGGTAAATGCGTCACTATATTGTGAGGCCGTGTCCGAAATTTTTTCGGATGTAATTTTTTACTCCACATTCTTCCGTCTGTTCCCACATAAAATTATCTGATGCCAAAGACTATATGCTCGCTAAAACACGTGAATCGTCAGATTCCTGGTCAGAATCAATTTCGTGAGCACCTTCAAATCACACTCAGAATCGGAATCTTCAATTTCACTATAAGTTTCAACACTAGCGAGAAGATCCCTCAGTCGTTGCTATTCTCTCTCTTACGCACTCATCTCAATGAATGTCTCTCTAGAAGTGAAACTTTAGCACACGCGCGGTGTAGCTACAATCCCTTTCCACATTCCTCCGACGAAAACACAAAATCCTGAGGACACAGGAAAAGTTCGTCTGAACGACCCCTTCTTATCCTTGACCTTGTAAGTTACAAGAGGTATTAGAAAGGTCAGGTACGAACTTCCCTTATTTTTTAAGAAAAGATTACGCGTGGGGTGAATTTTATCCCAGCGCATGTGCTGAAGTGTTAATCCGGACTTTCCAATGATTCAATAATTTTCTTGATATTTTCATCTTTCAGTTCCCCTTGTCGAATTTGTCTTGGTATTCGTGCAGGTACATCGATATTAAAGGAGCGAATCTCTCGCGGTTCTTGTTTATGATGACAGAACAGTCGGGGCAACAAATCGGCAACAACGTTTGCTTTGGACAGCTTGGACCATCTGTGCTGTCAGATCCTGCAGTGTATCCACAGGCGTCTGACAAACAACCAATTTCAGGTGACCCCAAAATAAGAACTCCTAGGGATTGAGGTCCAGGGTTTGTGGAGTCCAAGAAACAGGTTCACTGCATCCAGTCAGCCTCCCAGGATATGTAGCATCAAGGTACTTACGCACCGCAATAAAAAATATGCTGTTTCACTGTCATGCATGTATCACACATCACATGTTCTGGCGCACAGTGGCCAGCATCCGGAAGGATGTGCTGTAGAAAAACATGGTAATTTGCCCCATTGAGGCATTCGGGAGGAAGGTATGGCCCCAACTGATTATTTCCGAAACTCTCTGCCCCGATGTTAATACCGAGCTTGTGTTTCACTTTCGACGAGACAGAATTCTGGGCTTTTCGGAGGACCACATATAAACATTAAGCGTGTTGACCGCTGATTCGGACTTCACCAAAGAATAAAACAGTGGTGGAAAACTGTGAATCATTCTGTGTGGTATCAAGCATACAACTTAAGATCACACCAAAAAAAGTTAACCGGCATCGCCTAGGAGATGGACCTTCAGCACATGGAAAGGGTGCATGTTTTCTATACCAGAAGTTTCCATATCATTTTGCGCGGATACTCTGTTTACCTGCAACAGATCGTATACCAGGCGATAGGGAAAGGCAAACCGTTGCAATATTCGGTTCTCTGTTTCAAATGTGAGCACATTGCGTTCTTGCCCAGCATTACACTTCGATATTTGAAAGGATTCTGTCTCCAGCAGCCGTGATCGATGTTCGTGAATGTGGTATGGTGCGCGTAACACCTTCCCACACGTTATTCTTGGTTCATCCACTGCCTTAGGTGCCCATTGCGACCTGCTCCGTCGGCAATCAGATGCATATCGACATATTCCTCGTTCTTGTAATCTGACATGTTTTCGAATGAAGTTTCACCTCTGCGAATTCTGCACTGAGCACTAATGAACACTTGCTCCCTGCTTTTATTTTTCCATCACGAATTGGAAATTTTCATACGAGAAGGTGTCTTCTCGACCCCAGTGTTCCTAATCCTCATATATATTTGGTCACTCTCTTCGTAGAGAGAGTATCCACATGAAAACCTCTTAGAGTATTGCTTACTAAGTGTCATGCTCAATGTCCTGTCAACTTCTGTTTTTGAGATTTTTACTGACTAAACGTAGTTTGCGACCTCATGTTCTTTGGTAATTTTCCCTCCTCTTGCTACTTTTTATCACTTTTCTAAATTTGTCGATATATATGCTTTCACTAACACTTAGTAAGCAATATTTCAAACTTATTCAAAATATTTTATATTTATTAAAAAATGCTGGCCCGTGAGTTGTTTCCAGACCGTGCAGACAGACCGAGTGGCCACTGAGCTAAGATATTAGAATTTTGAAAGAGTTAAAAAAATATTGTAATTAAAAGTAAAGAAGAAAATTTTTGTTAAGGTTAACGAGTTCAAAGGATTGTAGTTTAATTATTGAAAACGCTCTATGGTAATTTCTGAAGATCGAAATTCAAAATCACCATAAATGTTAAAAAAGTTTTAAATTTCTCCTTTCGAACATGAAATTCATATTCCTTGACCACAATTTTCAATGTTCTTTTAGTTTAGCCAATTTATATAAATACAATATCAGTAAAATAAAATTATTAAAATATAATATACCATTTGTATTTACTATTTAAGTTGCATTAATTCAGTTATTTTATTTTATTAACGTATATTTCCGAAATTGCAATATAGTTTCGATTTGTTAGAAGGCTGATAACTGCAAAATGCAGCTCTTTTTTAAAAAATTGCTCTATTTGTGATGCAAAACGTTATAGATATAGCGGCAAAATAAAAAGAGAGCACCTTTACTGTAAAATATCTGTACATTTCATTTGAAACTACTTTCAGATTCTCCAGTTTTAATCCTTTTATTCCACAGTATTTCCTCATACCCTGCCATTACCCAGCTTTCCATCTGCATCCACATTTCAGCATTCGTCTACCTCATGTGCTTCATGAACCATGATATCTTAGGACAGCCCCATCAAAGCATGCAAAATGCATGCTATTTGCAGCAAAATCATCAGAACTTGAAAGTTTGAAATATTTCCTAATAATTCCCTACATGCGTTACGTCATATTTTCCATTTGCAGCATATGCCTCGTATCTCTTTGAATTTGTAATGGGTAGCACTAATATCATATTTTATTAAAAATGTTTATAACTTATCATTTAAAAACCTATTTACAGAATGCGAGAGAGACATTACATTATTCCATTTCTAATTTTTCATATATTGATCATAACTCTTCGCCTTGAGCTGAAATTTTTACTTTAAATCATTTTCTATTTATTTCTCTCTCCACTCAAAATCATGTCTCTCTGATAATTAGAAAAACCCTACATCTTCTTTTTTACTATTACACAACTCATACTCCTAATATTTGCTTTTCAGAATACTTTCTTTTATAAAAACTGAGTATTTGAAATCAGTTTCCTTTGAGAGAGTACTTTCCGCCGCGGGCAATGATGAAGACTTTCGAAGTGTTTCTCTTATTAACGTAAAATACCTTCAGCTATTAAAAATAATCCTAACGATCTAGTCGTCATAATACTTCGTATATCTCTCAATTATAAAATTGCTCTGATTCGCCACAAAATAATTTCCAGTTCATTAATGCAACCATCACTAACATCTCGTTGTTCACTTCTTAAAAATGCTACCTGATTTTAATTCTTATAGAATTTTAACTTATCAGGTCAGTATAGGTATACATATATAGGATGAAATGGCACTGGAGTTTTTTTTCAATGAATGTGAAATACATGTTCCAAAAGAAGAAACGAAAGAAATTTTGGTGGCTAATCGCAACTGGACACCTAATCGAAATTTTGAAATTACGTCTGAGAAAATCGTCCAGAATACTTTTTCAGTTAGTAAATTATATTTCTTTGAACCCTTCCACATTTAAAAAGTTTTCCTCTTTTAGTTGCTTACATTATTTTTTTAACGCTTTCAAATTTCTAATATCTTAGTTTTTCCCTTTCAGTACTATTTTCCTCGACAGATGCCGTTACATTTGTTTTTCCTTTGTTCCGTTCATTTCTTTTCATATAATATCGATTCACTTTTACGGCTACTGAAATTTTCTTTCCTGCTTCTGAAATAAAGTGTATATCTGATTGCTTTCGAAACTGATTTAAAATCTACGTCGAAATATGTTTGTTTTTCTGTTTAATTTTAAAATCTTTAACATTGAATAAAACAAAAGTGTTTTTCGTATCAAAGAAAATAAAAAAAAATGTTGCATTTGTTCATAAACCTGATTGTGTATCCTTTCGAAGCAGCCTTCTGTCGGACAAACAAGGAAACATTTTAATAAAACATTGTCGCATTTTTTGTGTTTGTCTTTATGTATAATTTTCCAGCTAAATTTACTGCGATTAAAAGGGCTGTCAGATAATTATTCGTTGGCTAAATATGCCGTAGACTGAATGCCCTTTTGGCTAAATGTCCTTTTCAGCTAAGTGTTGTGTCGGCTAAATGTCCCTGTGGGCTTACTGGCCTATCGACTAAATCTCCTGTCAATTAAACATGCATCAGGAAATGTTCTATCAGCTAACTGTCCGTATCAGCTGAATGTGCATGTCGAGTTAATGTCCTGTGAGCTAACTGTTGTCGGCAAAATACCTCATCGGCAAAATATCTCATCGGCAAAATAGTTGTCGGCTGAGTGCTCGCAACCGATGCAATTCCAGTATCATAGTATCAAAACTAGATACGGAAAATGTATCCTTACAAAAAACTGTCTATTCCGTTTCGTAATCACAAGCGTGATGCAGAGTTTTCAAGAATAAACAGAGAATCCTAGCAAAACTGAAGCACATTGAGAAAGCTCTGGAAAATATCTTATTCTAGACTTCGGAAAAAATGCCAGAAAATAATATGAAAATAAAGAAAACTGATAGTGAGGAAAATACGCGGCTTTTCATTTGATTGTTCTGTATAGTGTTTTAACTGCACCATTTTGTCGTGTTGAAACTGGCTACAGTACCATATTTGCAGTGTACCGCTTACACGGCACTAATATATTCTATCGAAAACTTTCACTGTACCATAAATGTTAAATACAAATAAGGAAAATTATGGTAACCTGCAATCATTCGGTACTAAGAATAAATACCATACAAATATCACAACAATTATTAGTCTGGGATTCACCTGAATTATCACTCTTACTAGAGCTGAATGTAGCGTAACATCTCCTTGTGTTTTAGAATTCCAATAACGAAAAAACCACCAAGATACCAAAAATCTAAGAATTTCCCCACCCCCTAAACACGACTAATACCAATTTTCCGCGAAATCAATTTAAAAACAACCATTGCGCAAGTGCAACCAGTAAACCAGAAAGCCTAAACTGGACGCAGCCAACGACAATCTCGTTGACAGACCCGCGTAACCTAACATTAACCCTTGAACTTTAATCACGGAGAATGACGGATCCATCTGTGGCATATCGTCAATTTTTCTACCAAATGTGGCAAAATATCGCCAAATGCCTTTCCCTGCCACTTTCTGGCAACCCTAACCCGACTTTATGGGGAAGCTATCTTACTGCAGCTGGGCATTTCGCAAGAATATAAACATTGTGTTCAAATTGTCAGCGTCGTTTGAATCCAGAGACTTTTGCAAGGGCCAAACAGCACCAAGGTTATATAAAGAGATAACATGAAAAACGTAGTTTTTTACATGGACAGAACTACATTTATGAGGAAATAAATTTTCGTCCTGTAATTCCTGAAAGATTGAGCACGTAAAACAAACATAATCAGATGGAATCACATTAAAAGGAGTTACGAATCTATAGCTTGAAGGTCACTCCAAATTAACTTTGAATGTAAACTTCATTTTCATTTGAAATCTTAAGGTTTCCGATCTCAGCAGATTTACTATTAAGAAGCATTAAAACAACGGTATGAAAAATATAACTTCTTTCTGCATTAACATGATAAAGCGACAATCCATAAAAAAAGCGGACTTCCTAATTTAAATAGCGTATAATTAGAAAATGCTAGACAAATGTACGCTAAATATGTTTCGGTTTGAAAGAAGAAAGCATATTATGATGAAAGAATAATTCTGTAAGCTTTCTGGATACTTTGTAGATAACCATCTCTAACATCATTCCCATGAAACGTTTTAGTTGCATTAATGCGCTTTGTTTCGTTATCACATGTCTCAAAGGTCTTTCATGCAGCTTCACAGGACATAAATTATTCGTAAATTTAGCTAACAATGCTTCAAACAGCATACATAGTGTTATAAAATTAGACAATAAAAGTTTTATATTTTATCAGTTTGAGATTTGTCGACATAAATCCATATGAAAAATGCTTACAGAATATGTCTATGATGCTTACAGAAAAAGAAAATGTGGATACAAGAGATTTTTCTGATAAATCAGCTAATTCCCTGTAGTAACTAGTAAACTGCCAAATCTCTTAAGATAAGTAAACGCATAAACCCAGCTATTATTTATGAATTTGTTGCAACGATTTGTAGTTTTAATTATTTTAAGTTCGAGAACATAAATATTTTTCATTATTACTAAAAATGAATGTGAATAATGCTGCAGAAAATCTGTAAGAGGAGCTAGCTAATTAACGTTGTGGTAAAAATCAAATTATTCAAAGATTTGGAGATACAGATTTTATTAACTTTTGTTCTTACTCGTCAAAAAATAAATCAGTTAAAATTTTTGAAATTGGCATAGCGAATTGTCACAGTTGAAAAAACTCTGATGAGTGCACCACATGACTTCCTTTGTATGGAATATTAAATTATACGCATTTTTTCCTGCATCTCATTTTATCTTATTGAACTGAATTAAATCTACTTCGTCCAAAGCGCATAAACCACAATAGAATAAATGCAAAAGTTCCCGATATTTATTTACCATAGCGACACACTGGCGCTAGGTTCATTTAACAATATTACATCTCATTTATTTTAGAACTCAGAACGTGAAAAATTATATCATCTGAAGAATTATCTAATCTTTGCTACATGTTCCATTCAAATACTGTAATAAATCTAAAAAGATGTATAAAAGAAATTAAATAAAAAAGAAACAGTTTTCACAGATGTTTAAGCGCTGCTTGCCTAATGGGCATGCGCCACTCGTAAACATTCGCCTCTGTCAGAGACAGACTGGCAACATTATTTGCTGCTAAAACACTTATTTCCATTAATTTCCTTAGAGATATATTTCTCATTTAATTAATTCTATTCTCAGTTCGCGACAAGGCAAAAATACATGAAACCTCAAAATATCTTCATTAAAAATTGAAAAATACCAAATACAGTTAAAACATTAAAAAAACATTACAGTTAAAATTATAGTTTTTACGCATAAACAAGCGATTCGATCAGCAGGCAACAAGGTAGATTTCTCGGTGCACAAAAATGTGAGTTTAATTTTGATCCCACTCGGCAAAAAGACACTGAAGGTGCGGAAACTGAATTCATTGTTCCGCTAAGTTTAAAATATAAACAAATATGACTGTTATGGTAAACAAAAATTGGGATTAGCCGCACTTCAACGACTTTTAAATTGTTAATAATTCTACAGCTGTTGCATGCAGATTACCTAAAGGCATAGAACCTTAACCTGAAGATAAGACCAACATAATTCAATCATTTTTAAAGGAGAAAAATGCGCAATTTACCAACATATCAGAATAAAAAAAAAATGGAGCTGCACAGCTACATATTATAGCAGTCATGTATGCAAAATTTTAACATTCTGAGGTTACTCGTTTTTGAGTTATGGTAGATACATACATATGTACGTACGTACAGACGCCACGAAAAATCTCCTCTGATGCAATTTTAAATCACGTTTAGAATTCGTTTGGAGAAAAACAGTCCTTTTATTCTGTCATTACGTACAGATGTCACGCAAAACATCGTTAAATTGTATTCGATAGCTGTCAAAATCTATATTTTCGTTGAAGTATGATACCCGAAATTTTTCGTGATTGCAATATTTCCTTTACTGCGTACAAGGAAGTAATTAATATGAAAAGAAGCAAATTGACTGATGTGCATCTACAAACTGTTATGAAAATAATTTATAGTAAATTTTATTTAAGGCTGCACGCTTTATGAAAATTGAATCGTCATGCTATGTAAAGCTGTATTAAGAAATATAAAGAGTTTATAGGTATCTACGTACAAACATATGCATTTTTCCTTATACGTCAGAAAAAAGTTTAATAAAAAAAAGAGACTAAGCTGTCATTATTTATTCCGAAGTCTTGTTCAACTTGGAAACTTTTAACTGAAACGTTAAGAATGTTTTCATAATTTATTTAAATTAAAATTTAAATTAAATATTTTATGATGAACTAAAGATATTAAAAACTATTTCAAATAAATGTTAGTCTGAAAATTTAATATTTAGCCTTCAAAATATTTGAATTGCAAAGTGTGACCAACACAAATGTCTTTGAGACACCAAATTTCAGATGGAAAATAAGTATAAGTTTTAATTTTTCTCTTTTGCTGTAATATTATCATTATGTATGTATGTATGTTTTGAAAAATATTTAACAAGTGAAATTTAAAATATCGTTTATTTTGCTAATACTTTTTTTTTATTTTTTAAAAAGTATTCTCGTTCGTGAGTTGTTTTCAGATCTTTCATCCGGCCCGACGGTATTTTGAGTTTGAAACGACTGGTGCAACACGTTTAGCGAAATGCTAATCAAAACTGTATATATAAATCAGCTGTATATATAAATCAGCAACATTATTTGCTGCACTTGGAAGCTTCATGCTTACAGCAAATAGAATCCTTGTCTCTTCCTGTTTAGAGGTGAGTTTCATTTACAGTAACGTTTTATATATTCATGTTTCTCAGAGTCAAAACACATTTTTTTCCTACCTTCGTTTGATACATGCCTTTCTGTGTGCAGTAAAAACAGACCAATTCCTTTTGACTTTCAAAAAACACAATATTATCTTTTCCTAAAAGACAGTTTTCCTTTAAAAATTGCATCACTGCGCATTGCTTCTATATCTATAAAACTCGAACTAAAGAAAGCTAGTGTTAAATTCGCCCTAGCTTGAAACGTTTACAGTTTCAAATTCTGGAGGAAGGGACAAGAAAATATGAACATTTCTATCCATGTCATTCCTTGCGCACCAGAAAGTAGTAAAATTACGACTAGTTCCCTCACTTCATCAATATGCTTCCTCATTGGGATTTTAATGAGTCTATTTTTATGGTTTCCATACACTTTCCAGTAAGTATTCGGTTCACCGCACTGTTCGACTTGTGGTGGACCACACAGAGATAAGTAAATTGTGTGTGTGGTCTCTGCAATTCAGAGCTCCCAAGCTTTACGACGTGTCACCTGACATGTTTTTGACATCGCAGAGACATAACTTCACAACTAGTGTAAGGAGATTTCAACGTTCTGTACCGCGTCTGTCGTCAAAGCCTCTCGATTTCAGGAGGAGTGAAGAACCAATGATCTGATTTTTCCTCTGATATCGTTCCAGATATAATGAATCAGAGGATGTAAAATGCTACTGTAAAATTCATTAGGCGCGGCTAATTCAGTCTGAAGATTTTCGCTATCGGAGTAACATCAAAAGAACGCTCCAGAACTCTCAACTAGAGAGAGGACTGTAATTCATTTAAATACCTATCTATGCTATCTATCAATTATATATATATATATATATATGTAAATAGCTTCTCGTAATTGTATTAGATGTGTTTTGAGTTTCAAATGCAGTAAAAATTACGTACCCTCTCAACATTACCTAATCATTATAAAGAATCAGATAAGCTACCTGCAGCCACTCAACTCAGGGTAATCTGCTTATCACTCCCACGGTAGTGACCATAAACACTACCCAGACACATAACCGGTACGACGTTTCCCATCAATTTAATCTGACGACTTTTCCCTATGCGTAGGCTTGCCAGACGTCCCAGTTTGACCGGGACAGTGCCGATTTTTAAACAAAATCCCGGTGCCCCGGCCGGTTTACTTCACATCCCGGTAAAAATTAGATTTGATTTTATAGATGTGATTATGAATGATTATGACCAAAAAGGCAATTACTTTGTCATTTACTTATGTACAGTATGAAAAGTGAGAAACAGGAGAGTGATGATCAGCTAATAAATAGTATTGTCATCGTATCGTTTTGTCCTACCTATGCACAATGCCAGAGGCTCTCTGGGCGAGTCCAATATTGGGCACTAAGGTGTGAAGCTTCAGCGCTTGCGATAGAAATAAGATCAGTCAGTTAATTGTCAGTCCTGCCGCCGGTGCCTGTTATGTTAGTGAACTAGCACTGCTTCATTTATGTTTTAAGTTTATGCACTCTCTGTTAAAATGTCAAAATGATTGTGTAAATTCACCTAAAATTTACAGAATAAGTTCCTTTTGTTGAAGAAAGTATGCACTGGTACTGGTAATCAAGATTAAGACGATAGAGTTAAATGTTCACATTGTAATTCTCAGTTTTCGGTTGTTCACGGTGGTCGATCTGATATAAAAGATAATTTTCATTCGAGTAAACCCAAAAAGAGTTTAGGATGTACTTCTAGCTCATAAAAACTGACCAGTTTTTTTTTAAGACTGGGAGCTCTAATGACAAAAACTCAGCAGCGAAAGAAACGACCTTGTCTTAATACACAGCAAACCATAACCTAAGTTTCAATTCAAATTCTTGCTTTTAAAAACTAATTTCTAAGCTTTTTACCATAAATTATCACTTAGAATAACTAAGTGTGACGCAATACGTTTACATGTAATAGCTCCTTTAGCTCAAAAAGTGTTTAAGAAGACTTGATCAAGTCAAACTACGTAATTGTAAGTAAGGATACATCAAACAGAAATGATGTAAAACTTTGTACCAATTGTTTGCGCTATTTTAATCCTAATTCAGGTGTGCAAGTATTGCTGTTAGACTACTATTACCGAACTAGACTAAATGGGTCTGTATTTACACTTAATGTGTAATTAACCAGTCACTGGTTCAATAAGACTGTGGATTTAAAAAATGTGAGCTACATATATTTTACATGTAAATAGTCAACTGAAAGAAAGCCATACGATTCAGTACAGGATGTGTGATTACATTCTCGAATTAACACGGTTTAGGAAAAGATATACCAATTATATAAAACTTAATTGTCAATTGAAGCTCCAAATATTTTGAGAACATTCTTGGAGAGACAGACTAATAAGATTTGCTTTACTCTCAGATACGAAATTATGATGAAATATGATTATTTTAGCGTTATTTTTTAAACATATAACGTAGTGTTTATCACGAAGCCGTTAGTAACAGAATAAAATATCGAAAGAGAAATTATCAAATTTTTATACAGTACAGTTCTTTTGTACAGTACTTACTTACAGTAGAGTACTTATCTTTTGTATAAATTTCTTTATATTCAACGAAGTTTAAAAAAAAACATTTTAAAGTTATGTGATCATGTATCATAGCTTAAAAAATGTGTTCTCAAAAGAAGCTAACGAATTTTTAATTTCGATTAGGCTACTGAAGAGGGCTGATGCAAGTATCTCTGAAATTTTACATTCAAAATCCAGCCATTTCTCTTAAGATTAGTATATGTAAAATAATAGAAATATCGTAATAGGACGCATAGGAAACAGAGTAAATAGGGAGAGTCACGCATGGGTGAGAAATCACTATTCAACTTAAATTTCGGAACACTTGTCTCAATCATAAACGAACTGCTGCCTACATCCGTCGTGTATGTATAAAGACAAGTAAATGGAAAACCAAGGTCGTGCTTACATTGCTAAAATGCACACACACAATGCCGTATTATTTACAAAAATGCATAATGACAATTGGCATACACATGCCTAGGCCTTTTGAAGCCAACTTCCAGAACTAGAGGCAAATTCGGCAGAAGAAGGGAAAGATCTGAAAGAAACAGCAAAGCAATCAAATATTGAAATTCCTCAACCATTCTTTTCAGTCAACCACTTCATTCAGTGGCATCTTAAACCATTGAAATTCATACTACTTTCTATTCATCTTCTGCTTGCTCAAAATCGCGCTTATATAACAAAAAAACAGGAACAGCGCCATTCTGATTTTTACACGTTGTTTGAATGTTTTTAACTTTTCTTGACTTCTTTTATTTTTTCCTTACGACAAGAAAATTTAGCGTTAATTTTCATCATTAATGATTTGAAATGAATTTAAAAGAGTTTAATAATCTTCTACAAAAACGCATTTTATAGTATTTTATTGGTAAATTTGTTATGAGTCAAATAATTAGTAAATTTAAATTATGTGGTACTAAAGAAGTATTTTACCCCAATCCTCTTGAACAGCTTTCCAGAGTCCAAGAAAGGTTGTAAGTCGACATTTGCAAAATTCGCTTTTTAAACGTCGAAAAGCGCAAACACCTGTAGACGATACTTCAGGACATTTGGTAGGAATATGATTAAAGGTGCGGTCTTGACTCCCATTTCTTGTTCCATTTTTTCTGTGAAATGAAGAGTAGATTTTGACATTCAACTGCTTACTTTGTCTTGATGCAGTTTTCCTGGTTGATGACACTATGGGTAAAGAGAATGTATTTCATATTTCAAAATTGGTATAAAATATGTTCTTGATAATATGTGAAGTTGACCTGAAGAGTTTTCTCTACTCTCTTTAATTTTTATTTGCCGTTAAATCAAAATCTAGCAACAATCATGAATCCCTTTGAAAAATATTTTAGATTCTTTGAACATGTTCTAATACCTTATGTCTTCTCTCTGATGATAATAAATAGATCTCTTTTTATTGCGGTCATTTAAATGTAGCAAAGATTCATCTATTGTGACAACATTTTCCCATTTTTGTTCGAATAATTGTTTCTCATAAAGAATTCTGTAGTGCGTTCTGCTTTCGGCGATATGTTGTGGAGAAAGACAATGCAGATTACGTTCTTTTTTCATTTTCGAGATTAAAATCAGCATTAATCACTTTGTTTATAATTGTCATTGAGCATTTTAATGATTATGCAACTGTCCTTTAATTCGCAAATCTTCTTTTAACATTAAATTTCTTACCTTTGCAACATTTGAAACATTCCGTCTTTTCATTGGATATGCATTTTGAACCATTTTTCGCCATGAAGTCAAAGTTGTACGTTTTTCTCTATCTTATTGACATCTATCTTTGCTTTTTAGATACCGAACAATCATGGCGTTCACGGTATTTATAATACATACATGCGAATAATTTTCTTCGGAAAGAACACAAATTAGCTTTCCGTCCCTTGCTTCTTTAAATGCGTTATTTTGAATAAAAATGAAATGCCAAGTAGCAGAGGATAATTTATACTTTCAAAAATGATGTTGCGTTTAAAAACATTTTTTCAAACAGACGATTTTTTTAACAGCAAAGCAAAATCCTCTAAAAATGGGCGAGCAGCTTCTGTATTCGTAAATTAGTGTATTAAATTTCGGTATTAAATACACTAATTTACAAATTAATTAGGCTTATGCAAATATACTATCCTGATTACTGCTCATTATCCCCAAATATTCAGTTCACATGAATTCAAACAAATTAATGGAAACAATGATTTACCAAAGGAATTCAAAATATGAATTTAGTTAAAGTCAGGAAACGGGAAATACCTAACGAGATAAAATATGATGCAAAGCTAGGACATTTAGTTTCATTCTGAATACTTTTACGGTCATTACTATTTCAATACAAAAATTAGACTTCACTAAAGACGAGAGGAAATCAGATCTCATAAAAGAAGCTCTCTGTTCAATCCTATGTCGGTAAAAGTTTTATATCTGCAATAAAACTTTACTAGCAATTGAAACCTCTTTCCTTATTGATGCGTTCTCTACATCTTATAAAGTGATTTTAACTGCAAAAAAAGTTTTAGTTACAGTACGAAACATTTTTCAAAATAACTTTTACAAGTTTTGTTTTGAGTGAAATGAAAAAATATAAGTACACAGACTTTTAAAATTCCAGTTTACTGAGCAATAATATAGGACTTTCCTTTTCAGTCTATTTTATGATTATTTCCACTTTATTCCTTAGAAAATAGCGGGGATGCACGTAACATTTAATCTGATGTTTTATCCTTTATATTTAAGGTTTAGCCTCATGTTTGCCGTATTTAAATGCATGATATTGTTGTGTACGGGTTCATAATGGATTGAATGCAGAAGTTGATAAAAAGTTAATAAAATTTATTCTTTTCACAAGAAACAGAACAAATTGCTAAAATATGTCCTCGGAGGTATTCGTACAATATCACACTATCTCAGGTAGTTATATTTTAAAATACTAAAATATAAACAGAACTCAAATTCAAAGTACAGAGAAAACTAATCTTATTCCTCCGCGAATTCTCTAAGTAAACGACAACAGCTCGCTTAAAACAACTACTGATTGAGATGTTTTCCTCTAACTTTTATAAACATTTTAATCATTCACGACACCATTTTGGTATTTTCTCGGTTTTTCAGCATAGCAAAAACAGTTACGAGATATTTATCTATTAAATGCCTGTGCTCCTGCATTTTTACATTTTCGGCGTAGCTTTCTCTTTAAAGTGGTCACGCTCTGCATTGCACGAGGAAATGAAACAATTTTAATTACAGTTCTACTAAAAATAGCTAAATAAATACAAAATTCGTAACAGTATTTCTGCTGCAGATGAAAATAACATTACGAACTATTTTTTTTACCATCAGAGTAATTGTTTCGGTGAAACATTATTGACACAGTCAATTAACCTTTAATGATAATATTTTAATTATTTTAAATATTTCGCATTAAATAATTAAGCATAATAGTTTTTGTTCTTTCTGTGAGGTTTTGAATAATTTGTTCACTAGCAATTCTATACCTCAAGTATTTGGTCTCATAATAATTTTCACAAAACAACAATTACGTAAAATTTTTCTCAGATGATAAACGTGTGCAAAGGTTTAAGGTTTTTATAGTTAACTTTTGATTTTTATTTACACAGGTCATAATTAAAAGCACACTGTTACTTTTAAACTCGCTGCAGCAGAAACTCAGTTGTTTAAAAAGCGGTACAAATTTAAACATCCAGAAAATTGTTGTGATATTATTGCTTGCTAATTAAGCTAAAAGTTGCTTTAGCAATTAATTTCGTTTCTTTTTTGTGTTATAGAATGTGCTGCGGGCACATATGTTTAATTATATCATGATAAATGTTGAATTTATATCGAGCATAAATA
>KK118183.1:143610-154658 GCA_000611955.2 Stegodyphus mimosarum | reverse complement strand
GTGTACCTTGCATCAATATCATAAATTTCTAACTGTTTCTGTCTTCTTTGAATATATGAATTATGTAAGAAGACAGAATGATTATCTGTTGAATGGGACATCTTGAACAGAGTTATTGTATTGATGTAATAATCCTGTTTACGAACTATTAGCAACACTATTTTGCCCCTAACAACATTACAACAAAATAAGTGAAGCTTTTGCAGTCTTTTGTATAATTTATATTTGAAGCAGACGGTACTGATTATTTAAATACAGTAGAGTACTTAGCAGTTAAATGCAGTAGAATAGTTTATTTAATTTAATATTGAATGCACTGACAGTATTGAGCATGCTAATGGTGTGTTCTGATTGACATTCTAATGTTTTGTAATTCGTCCGAGTTACATCTGAGAACAAACTGGGCTTAGCCCAGAGTTAGGGGTTCTTTGGCTGGAACAAGAATACTGAACATTTTGAGAAATACGTTTGACCTTGTTAACCGTTATGTCTCTTGATTGATTGCTCAATAGTTTTGTCCTATATAAGAAATAACGTGAAGGACTGAACGTTTCTCCAGAGTGATAGGATTAGGGAAAATCCAGAGAGCTGGGAACATTATAGAGTAATTCATAATCCGATATGACTACTGCCGATATTTTATCAACATGTTGTTTTGCTGAAGAATTTCTAACAGAGCAAAAATAGCATAATGAACCAGATTGGTTACTCTTTACTAAAACGAGTGGCCAAACAATGAATATAAAAATCATCAATGGATAGAACCAGAAAGACTGAAAGAATGCAAAAGCAGTTCTTCAGAAAGGAAATTAAGAGTAAGAAATCTTAGACGCAAGTTGCAACATACAGAGTTCTCGACATAATGAAATTTATTGATATAAAAAGGGTATATCTAGTTCCTTCATATGTTTTAAATTCAAAAGCAAAATCATTACAAGAAATTCAATGAGAAACAAACTTCTGAAATTAGAAAAAAAAGAAGATACTATGGGGTGAGGAAATGAAATAAGAAATTTAAAACAGAGGTTATTTGTTATTCGAAAGTATTATTTTTGAATAATTGGCAAAGATAAAATTCTTCAGCCAGCGGACGACTTTAGAATGCTTCTCTGTGTAATAATCATGAGTATATCCAATAATATTACCTGTAAATGTAACTTATCAAAATTTATCACTAAATCGAGTCATTAGAGAAGACTATTTAATGCAACAGTTATTGAATGGCGTACTTAGTTTGTGCTCTGATATTAACTTGTGCATTGTGCGCACATAATGGAATTTTTTTATAAAAAATGTATTCAATGGCGAGAACTCAATAAGCGCTACATTGTGTTACAAATAGCACGCATGTACAGTGGAAATATTTAAATATATGAAATTTAAAATTTGAAGGTATTCGGATTTTATGACGTGCGTGTAGTAAAGAAGATAAAACTTTTGATCATTTAATTGCGTAAAGGGAATTTAATGTTTCAATAAACCATTGTAATAGAAAGCTAGTACTAATATTTCTGGCATGTTTGATAGAAATTTCATTGATTTTTTTTACTTTATCAAATATTCATATGGTGACTCCATATCTTTAGAATTACTCATATTTTCAAATATCATACAGAATTTTAATCCGCCGTTATCTCATAATTGATGCAGTAGCACTTAATAGCAGGTACTTTAGTTATTTATCACTGAAATAACTGAAAATATTTTAATCTCTAAAAATAATAAACGATGAAAATATTAATAAACATTTTTATCCATAATAATTTATTTGTAAGTTTACAAGAGGTACGTTTGTAATTCAACTCATTATTTGGTACTGTATAATCCATAACTAAATTTAGCTACTTTTGTAACCAGTGACCATTAGTTTCGTTTATTTTTTATCACTCCTAATTTCATTTGGTAAATCACAATAAAAGCAGCACCCTAGTACGAAGCCTTAAATAGCATTATAAAGTCCAACTTGAATGGAGCCCTCATCATCTTCTGACTTCTCTATAACACTTTACATCCCAAAAGAAATCTTAGCTGTTGCAACTCTTCACCATAGATAGAAAGTGCAGAATCGTAAACGATGTCAATGTTATCTATAGTCAATACAAGGTTCCCCTTTATTTCTGCCCATCTGCTGGAGCCTTTCAAGAGCAGAACTCTATAACCAATAGTGCGTGCTACTCACTTCTTTCTCAAGAGAAGCCAAGGTCAGATAAAAACTCAAAGCCAAATGTATCAAACACATACAAAGTTTTGTTCAATTTTCCCGTAAGCTCCATGGGGAATAAGAACTGCTAATAGTTAAACAACAAGGACAGATTGAATACCTTCAAAAAGCGATATCTCTTAGTGAACCACCACATAGTACCTCAAAACAATCTCTAGTCACTCGGTCCCAGAGTGTGAACCACAGAACGTAGAGGAAGAACGTACTCTGCAACAGTTTCAGACTCAACTTTGATTCAGATAAAGTTAACAAATTTGGGTTTAAAAGTATCCACAGTCCGATCAACGCACCCAAAGAAACTTCTCACTTGCTGCGACAAGAAAACGGATTTAGACACTCTTCAAAAAATTCATTCAACAAGTATTTAATTGCTTAAATCCTTCTCTCATACAAGAGTCCCACAGCCCAAACGATAAAAAGCTATAATTTATAACGCCCGCCTTTAAGGTCACAGCCAAAGACATGATCAGTGCATTTCAGGACACTTCTGAGGTAGCAAAATTATCCTCAATATTCCTCAATAGTACCACAAAAGTAGTAAGAGACATCTAACGGGTGGCTAGTAGATATTACACGGTGCAACAAAGGACAATTTCCTCTCCCTTCGAGAATTCTACGTTTTCACAGGATTTCTAGATGCTTCATTATCAAGGTCTTTGTCACATGAACAGTAATTGCAAAAATCCAACAGCATGCTCCATCCGTGCAGCAAGGCAGAATTACCGAGACTGAACCCAGCAGATGTCACTTTATAAACTATGAGCATAAAAATAAAGATCAGAGTACCAACAGAAACACAGAACACGGTGCTTACGAGGAAAATGTCTAACCTAAGAGAAGTACTCAGTCACAACATCACGGCATCCAAAGACAAAAAAGGAAAGTATCATACGACCATTTAGAATGAAGTTTCTGCAGGCAAACGTGCCACTCTAGAGTAGCAAAACAGTTAGCAGTAATTGTTTACATTGGTCATTGTAAACCTCTCCTACTCAGGCACACACATTTCTCTGCTAAAATTAAATTGGAAGACCAAAAAGAAGTACGTAAAGATATTTCATTTTACATCTATCCTACGGAACATTTTTGAATGCTCTCACAGAGCTTAGTGAACAAAAACATTCTCAAGGACCCAATAGTATCTTGGAAAAAGATGCAAATGCCGAAAGCCCACAATTGGGGACCCCCTAGAGGATTAGAACTTCAATTCGCATATTCGAAAGCACTCACCATTCTAAACTCTCAAGGTTCCCTTCCAATATTTTGGACGATACGAGCTAGAGGACGACCTGATGTCACACTAGCCTCTCAAGATCTAGCTAATACAGTCCAAAACCGGATAGTGGAACAAGACACCACCTTGAGTGATCATAACTATAATCCCTATTCAATATCTCAGAGCTGCCCGAAGTCTGATTCAAAATAATGTACGGTGGTCACACCATCCTTCATAGACATCTCCTCAATAATATCACAAAACTTCATGAAGAGATTAATTCCATTGCAACTCTAGATGATGAAACTAGCCTTAGATAATGCCACTGAGAAATTCACAAATGCCGTCAAGGACGGCTGTAAATGAGCATACAAATTTAAAGGAGCTAAAACCATATTTCAGTGTAACTGGTTGAATACCTCCTTGGCAATCAATCCCCAAAAAACAATCCAAGCACTCAGAAGGTGTTCTCAGTCATATCAAGAGCCAGAGGAACGTGTAAAAAGATATATCACAAGTAGAAAGAAAAAAACGTTGTACAGAAGAGCCATTGTATCTAACTAGGACTCAGATTTTAGACGTGTATTACCCAGGTAATACATTCTTTCGCAATACTATAATACACATTTTTTTCTTTAAAATAGTTAATAAGATCTGCCATAGAGGGCACTGTTATAGCCTTAAGCTGAATCTAAAGGAAGCTATGTAAGAGCTTGAGTTGGCGAATGGTTACTGAATAATGCAGATGAATGTATGAATGGTTCTATGCGTTGTAGTTTATATACTGTTAATTAAAGTGTAACCGTTTAAAATATGGACTTTTTTTAGTGTATTTCAGATATTTTTTGGGAGGACATGGCGAAGTCTAGCGGTTTAGTGGCAATCTTTCATCATAAATAATGGGAATATTAAAATCGAGAATTTTTGATTCCCTGGATTTGACGAGAAGTGAATGTAGGATTTCCTGGTATCCTTCTTTAATATTTGAATTATTTGTAAAATATCGTTAAATGAATTGATTGTAAAATGTCACTAATGAGTTAAATAAATTTATGAAGAAACATAGCGCAGTTAGGTCTTCTTTAACGAAATTTAAATTATTAAAATTTGAAACCTTTTTTACTAATTCTATCGAGACAAATTTAGCAAATAAAGTAAACAGATTAATAGAATTTCTAGGGAAAATAATAGGTAAGGAAATTAATGTAAAACACACAAATAACGAAATCAAATCTCTTTGGAAAGTTAATGGTACAGAGGAGGAAGTTAGAGCCTCAGAGAAATTCTCGGGAAAAATTATCCCCTGAAGACGAAATGAATAATGATGGCGAAACTTTTTCTGTTCCAGCAACTGCTCCATTTACACCACAGAATCTAACTTTTAGAGACACTGAAACAGTTAAACTTCCTAAATTAATTACAAATAAATGTTATGGTGGTCCTGCTGCTTGGATCAAATTTTACACCCATTTGAAAGCGCTATTCAACATAATAGCATTCTTACAAAAATAATAAGCTTAATTATTTAAGGTAATGTTTAGAATGTGCTGCATTTAACTGTATAAGTAGTTTAGGGTCAACAATTGATGCTGCTTTGAAGCTGTAAAAAGTAGATATGGAAATTAAAATAAGCTTATTCGGGTTCATTGAATCACATGTTTAAAATTTCTTTTGTTAGAAATATAAACTATTTAACTGGATAGGAAAAGTTGTTTGATAAAGACAATATACCGATTAGAAGTTTAGTGTTGTTAGAAGTTCCAACAAAATCTTCTGGTATTTTACTAATTTCCATTTTACTGGATTCCTAAAGAACTTGTTTTAGAATTCAAGAGAATATATCCAGATAGTGACTTTAATTTTTAAGATTTATTTATCTTTCTAGACAATGAGGTACGATTTAGGAAAAGAATACATTTATTTAGTAGAAAGATTGAAAATTATCAGAATTTTAGTGCCGAATTTAAGAATAATTCAAGAAAATTTTAAAATGAAATGCTTTATGATAATCGTAAAAAACCAACTACGAGATGTATTAGAAATCATAAAAAAAACTGTATATTTTGAGACAGTAAAGACCATGAATTTTACGAAAACGAAAGTGTCGCAGAAAGAAAAAGTACTCGATGTTTCCTCTGTTTCTGAAAATTCCATCTGAGGCTGTTTTAAAATTAAACTAGGTAAACTGATTATGATCATTATCTTACATTTCTGAATACTAGCTGAAAGTCTTAGGATTGAAGATGAATCCAGTAGATGGATGGATACTTTTAAAATTCTGAAGAGCACAAAGCGGTATGTGTTGCATATCGCCGCAATGGTTTTTGATCCGGTTTGTTTCGTACCTCCATACGATAATTCGAAATTCATGGGACAAAATTGAAGGGAAGGTACAGACGAAAGAAACGAATAATAGTCACATAAAAATCCGGTCGTAATCCATTTATTTAGTCATAAATACAACTTAAAATGCATTTACAATAAGTAAACTTTAAAATGATATTGAGATCACATAACATCTATGAATTGCTTCATACAAAGGACAACACCTACAGAATCTTTTATTGCTCATTTAAAAATATCTTGTTTCAAACTTCGTCCCGAAACACATTTCACATTCAGTAATTCAAAAATAATTGCCGGTAGAGGCGGTAAATGTATATCTCAGTCGGGAAAGATCGTGATTGTATGGTCGTCAGTGATGGGAGATTTAACGTATGCCGAAAAAGCAGATATGCAGTTACATGTACGGCCTTGCAAGCGGTAACACCAGGGGTGCGCTATGAATGTATGAGTTTCCGAAAAGACGAAGGTCGGATAACAGAATGTTTCAGCGGTTACATGGTCAACTTCGTGAAAGAGGTTCTTTCCACTTCACTAGACAGAATACTAGTCGACAACGAACTGTAGGCAATCCAAGATTTGAACAAAGCATCTTGAACATTATTGCTGTTATACTCGAGTCAAGTACAAAAGCTGTTACACAAAACATAGGTGTTAGTAAACATGCAATTTAGAGAGTGCAAAAAGGAAAATCCCTTACACCTCTTACAACATTTTCAGCGGGTAGGAGCTTTGAATCTGCAGAACTATCCTCTCCGCCGGAGCTTTTGCAGGTGGCTTTTGCTGCGTTGGAGCCGAACTTCACAGGTTATGTGCTGTTTACAAATGAAGCGTCATTTACCCGCAAAGGTGTATTTAACGCGCACGATTCTCATCTGTGGGCAACTGAGAATCCAAACGCAACGCGACCACATGCGTCTTAACAAATCAGTGTGAATGTACAATTGGCGGGTGTCGTTCACGACGTTTTAATTAACCTATACCTACTGCCGTATCTACACGATGGCCTGGAAATAGGTGTTCCCAGAACTGCTGCAAGATGTTCCGATCTCTATAAGTAACCGAATGTGATTCCAGCGTCATGAAGCACCAGCCCACTTCAGCTCTTGGGTTCGCAATTACCTGAATGTCACTTCTGGAGTCGATGGGCTGGTCATGGTGGACCAGTGACTTGGCCATCGCAATCTCCCCATTTATAGAGCCACGATTATTTTTTCTGGGCACATCTGAAGAGCCTTGTTTTTACGACTCCAGTTGTCTCAGCTGAGGATCTCGTTGCTCGAATATCAGTAATTGCTGCATGTGTGCGTGAAATACCTGGCATCTTTATCAGTGTAAGCTAGTCGCGCATGTATCGCAGTTACTGGGCGAAAGTTTGAACAGTTCTTCTAACCATCTTGGTTTAGCTGAAGTGAGATACCGTGTATTTATGACCAAATAAATGAACTGCCACCTGGGTTTCCTATGAGAATATTATTCGTAGAATACCTTTCTTCTGTATCTCCAAGTTTTTACCGTGAATTGAAATCACGTTATAGTCCGAATTATGTATTTGCAACAGGAATTCGGAAGCATGATATCGGCTGAAATTATCAGTTCCCAGATGATCTTAAAATCAGTTTGTTTAACTCTGATGTTCAGAGGTTACATGAACAAAGAATATTTCTGTGAAGAGAGTCTTTGCTTCGATCATAATAAATACCAGTTATCATGGGAGCTAGTATCCGAAGCTATTTTGAAGACAGTTTTATGGTCCTAGTTAATACTTTTTTGTCCTTGACAGACTCTTTAATTGTCTTGGTACAGAAACAATCAAATCCCAGGTCTTGTAATCATTGTAGTGGAAAGGATAATCTTATTGATTTTGTTAATAGAGGTGTTTCATGTCAGTGTTTGTTGGAACACGGCCGTTGGTATTGGCGTCAACACTAGCTGAAAAAAAGGCACTTTTGGGTCTAAATGTTCAGTGAAAGGTATATCATCAGAAGTATAGAAAGTGAGAGAAAAGAAACTGCTGTGTCTGGTGCTGTAATTAAAAATTATATAATTAGTGATAAAAATTATGTAACTGACTCTTCCTGGACGAAACTTCTATAAGTTCTAATTTGGCGTCTTAGATTTATTACCAGTCTCAAACGGTCATTAATGAAAATGGCAATGTCAAGTAGTCTCCAAATTACATACCTAATTCTAGTTCAATCGTTACTAATCAAGTCCGTAAGAGTGCAGGAATTTAATGAAGTATTGGGCATTTGAAAGAGGAAAAGCTATTGAGTCTCGCATTCAACTCAATATATTGCATCTATCCTAGAGGATGTGGCACACGCAGAGTTGGGGAAAGACTAGTGAAACATCCAATCATTCTGCAAAAATCACACTACCTTATTGAACTGATAATATGTCATTATCAACATAAATATCTAAATGGATGAATAAAGACTCGGATTAAAAAATCAAACAGGGATGCAAGATTATCAATGCCCGAACAGTTATTCGAAATTTGTAACATGATAATTTCGAAAAGTGTCACATGCTGTCGACATATACTAAGAAGACGTTGCAAACTGGTCAGAGAAGTTGCAAAGTAGCCGTGGTAACTTTTACGACGCCTTTACAACACAGCGAAGACGCAAAATATGTGCCGTTCCATCTTGGCAGTTTGTCGACGTCGCTGAAACGTCGTGATTTGACCGTTTTTAGGCATGATCGTTTTAACATTTTTTTCATAGGCCACCAGCGTTACTTTTAGAATGAAAAGAGACTAAATCTGCCCTTTCAATCTAAGGTAGATTCATCTAATGAAATATAAATTTAATATAAATACTTTTTGTATTATTAAATTTAATTAGTACTAAAAATACGCGCTAATGTATTGTTTAAATTTTGTTAAAATAATTAATACTTAAAATATTTTTTATAAATACTACAGCAAAATATTTAAAAATGAAAATAAATTTATTAATTTATGCATTTTATGGCTAATCTTTGGAATATGGTAACTGGTAGTTTGGCGACTTTTGGCGACATTTTAGTAAGGCGATAAAAATTATAATAATAATAATTTTTATTAATTTAATGTATATGTTTATTTATATTTTAATTAGTGTTCTTTAATTTATTTATATTTTAATTAAATGATAGTCATTTTGTGCATTACGCGTTTGTAGTATTTTGCAATCCATTTCAGTACAAGTAAACCTGCATGGAAATAAGTTAAATATTTGACACTAAGTATTTGCAACCATTTTTAATGTTTGCCTTATAAATTCGCAGGTGACTTTTATAATGGATAATTTAGAGGGAAAAGAAAAGTAATGTAATTTCTTGCATATTTTATTTATTTTATACGTGCAAATGTTCATCCTTGGAAAGGGTATATGCAAGCTGAACATATAAAAGCTTGCATAGTATACATACTTTTTAGCGATCAGGTAATTTCATATATGTCCTTTTTTACCAACTTCAAAGATTCACAAAATTTTCCTGCATTTTCGTGGAAATTTTTCTAATTTACGAGAAAAATTATTTACATGTTTCATATACAAATTTGCCCTGTAAAAACAAATTTCTGTGCACGTTTGTTCCACTACTTTTCGGAAAATTCCGATCGTGATTTTAGCTAATAAGCACTTGGAAACAATTTCGCACCTAATCTTCGTCATGATTAAGCACTTTTGTTCCATAAAAATTCTAGCATAAACGTAATTCGGCTAGCAGATTGTTGGAAAAAATGTTGAGTTTAAAAAAAAAACCTTTACTTCGTGAAAACAAAATGGCGTCCAAAAAAAAAAAACTGGCAGGTTGCTGTAGCAAGGTTGCTCGCCAAATTTTCGCCAAAAAACCGCCAAGTTACCATAATCCGAAGATTAACCGTTTAAATTTAATATAAATACTTTTTGTATTATTAAATTTAATTAGTACTAAAAATACGCGCTAATGTATTGTTTAAATTTTGTTAAAATAATTAATACTTAAAATATTTTTTATAAATACTACAGCAAAATATTTAAAAATGAAAATAAATTTATTAATTTATGCATTTTATATATTTTAAAAAATCATATTTCCGAAATCAATGCAAATCTAATTCTTTGCAAATCACATGTTAGCAATTATTTCATTTCTGAAATTTGACTACTGAAATACTTTTCAAGTAGTTACGAATTTATTTGAATTAATATGCTGCCATAATATGAAACATTTTACTGCCTACAGTGCAAAAAGTTATAAGTCTTACTTAGATCTTATTTAATTAAATTTATCATTTGAAAAACAGAGTTCTTAATGCCAATTAATTCAACTAAAAATTAAATAATTCAAATGCAACTTGTTGTACGGAAATTACATTTACCATTATTGAAATCATTAAAAAGCACAATCTTAAAGTTCATTAAATGTAGGTACTTTCAATCTACAACTAGTTCACTGAAGTTCAGAAATGAACTTAATACAATATTCTTTTTATTCCAAACTGACCCTTATTTCCTGCCATATTAGTGAGCATTTCGTATAAAATAGAATATATCTCAGCTTATAAATAACACATGTTTCATATTCATTTAACCAACTGAAAAGACACTTGAGTGCGTGAGACAGACTGGCAGACAAAGTGGAGAGACATGTTTATAGGACTAGCCTCTAGACCCTTCAAAGTTTGTGCTCCAAGCATGCGCAGTAGGCATATTTTCAGCATGGTAACCTTCGACGCTTGGCGATGAATTCAGATTTCACATACGCATGGCACATACGAACCTTGCAAAGGTTGTGCTCCAAGCAGTGCTCATACATACGAGAATTTTTTAATGGCGACTAAAAGCATGTGGGGAAATAGATGTTATTCATTTTTTCCACTCGTACTGATGTTTTTGAATTGCTTTAAATTAATGCTTAGGTTTATATAACGTGTAATAATCGATTAACTTAACCGTATTATTTCATTTATTTCTTTGTCTGATAAAATATATTATAAATGATTATACGTGCAGTAAATCAATAAAATATTTGTGTTTTCAAAACATTCTCTCTTTCTGAACACTTTATTTTTCTAAAATAGGGAAATATTTTAATTTATTATTATTATTATTATTATTATTTTTAACCAAAATGCACGTAAAGCTCGCACTTGTTATTTTAAAACTAACAAATAATACACTTAAGTGTTATGTTATAAGCCATTCAACCTTGAACTATTATTAATTCGCCAGTCGAACCATAATCTTTGGTTAATAACTAGATATTTTCCTCAAATTTAATGCCTAACCTGAGCCT
>KK118183.1:116038-140588 GCA_000611955.2 Stegodyphus mimosarum | reverse complement strand
ACCAGTGGTGAATTTCCCCTATCTAAGGGAAGAATTTTAAAGTCTATAGGTAAAATTGTTCAATTAAAAATTAGGATACATTTCTACACCTATGAAAGGGAAACCAAACACATTTCGAGATCTAATGATAGCACTTTCTGGAGACAAAACCATTCATCTCCTCATACATGTACACACATATGTGTGGCACTTACATAATGGAAAAATACACACACAATTGCATGGCAGGTGCATAATGAATATGTACCAGATTAATCTATTCAGTAATGAACAAAAATCTAGACAATTAAATTATATTTTCTGTAATAATCCAAAATTTTCCAATTGCATCTTACTGGGTTCAGATTTGACATATGATTAAAATTGATGGCATTTTCATTAACATGCCCCCCTAATATAAATATATAATACATATACATAATGAAAACTTAATATTTTCCTCTGAACCAAAATTCTAGCACATTTTGCGTTCATTTATGTACATTGAGTCTGTTTTTCAACATGTATTTATATAGAAGTTGAGTAAAATAATATTCATATGCACCAACTTTAGTTCAAATTAAAAAGTGGTATCTGGACAATTCAATATTTCTTACATATCTAATTACTAAATGATATTGAGAAATTTTTAGAATTTCATAATTGTTAGCCATTAATATCTTAAAATTTATCTAAATTTTGGACTTAACCACTTTATTAGTTGCTTGCAGTTTACCTATGAGATGTTTAACAATGTACATCAATTTTTCAAATATAGAACACTAATGATATTTATTTATCGACAAAAATATTTATCGTGTTAATTGTATATCTCTAATGAAAATATAATAGGTAATTGAAAAATTTTAAAAAGAAAAAAACTTAACGATCACAATTCTGATTTTATTATTTCATGGTGACTCTTAGTATTACAGTGTCTTTAAAAACGTTCAAAATACTTCAAATGAAAATCAAGTTTAGTAAGATGAAAGCAATTTTGATTTTAGCTCAGTGTCCCTACTCCCTTTAAAATCACCAGCCTTTTCTTGATTTTGTCTAAAGGTATGGGGAAAGAAATAATGCTTGCAAAAAGTATTTATTGACAGTATGTTATATAAACAAATATTTTTATTTTGAAATGATTTATCAATTTAAAGATGAAATTTTTAGTCATTATTTACAAATTGTGCAATAAATTAACAGAATATTAATAATAATTGCACAAACAGTAACGTTCATGTGCACGAAGTAGGTTTTGTTTTGAAAAACATTTCTCACATTCATCACATATAAATTTGGGAACAGTTCCTAATGTAGAAGCTAATTTCCCTAATTTCGAAGGATGACACTTAGTAATATGCTACCGTAGATTTCGCCGGAATGAATGAGATCTCGAACATTCTGAACACAAAAAATTGGCAGCCATACTGATCACGCTGAATAAACAAATTGCTAATTTAGGGTTAACTTCTGCAACGTGACAAAATTTAGGGAGACAACAAATCCTTATTTGCCAATCTGATGATACATCGCCAATACTGTGTGGCGGAAACCAGCCAATACCGCCAACGGAGCTTGTCAGTGCGCATGCTTGGAGCACAAACTTTGCAGGGGCTAGAGTCTAGTGTTTATAGGAACTGTCATCACTAGACACAGTTACAGATAAATTAAACAACAGCCATAGATATGAGTCAATCTTAAATAATATTTATTCTCCTAATGCCACTTGCATTTAGCAAAATTATGGTGAAAGTTTGCTAACTGTAACTGTGCATTATTCATAAAACCAGCGCGATATTTTGTACGATGAAGTTTATTGCCCTTGTGTGTTAGCAGAGGTAAGAACCGTTTGCAACTAAAAAATTATCTTTTAAAATAGTTTTTACTTGAAATGATGTTATTTTGATAAATTATGCTGTTTTCTTTAGAAGCTTTGAGCTGATTGTGATATGTTTGCAATGATTGTGAATGAGTGATTACTGCTGGAAGCGAAATGCCGTTAACGAACTTCAAACGGCTGTAAAATAGTCTTTTTTCCTGAAGTTATAATATTAGTTGTTATAATATTTTTTAATATAGATTAAGAAGGATAATTACTTGCGTCGAATTAATTAGATAAAAAGAAAACTAAGTTTAGAATGTTTTTGATCTAAGCTAAGTTTTTGATGTTATTAGTAAATTATACAAGTATGTATTTAAAGTTCTACAATTAATTTATCAGAATGTAAACTAAAATAAAATGCTTTCAGCATAAATATTAATTGTTGAATTTATATTAATGAGCAAGTAAAATTAAAATCTCAAAATATTAAACTGATACTGTCGTGAACGTTTCACATGAAGGAAATTGAAATAAGAAACATTCTTATTTTAATTTCTTGAAACTTAAATATTTCCCAAGGAAATGCTCTATTAAAGAATTTGTCGTCAAAAGTTTCATTGATAAATTTTATTTTTTAAAATATTGCTCTAATTTTGAGATGGAGATTGTGCATTTACGCAACTGCTAATATCAATTTAAATAAATTTTTATAATGGATAAAGTCACCTTATTAGTTGTGAATAACTGAGCATTTAGTGTTACGTTGTTAAGGGTTTATACTTACATAGACTTCGATTAACATTGCACTTTCAAATGGAACGTTTTCAGTTAGAGTTTATGCATTTAATGATTTCCTGCGATTAAATTAAAGGAATTATCATTTACGGTCATTTCATATCTCGGAATATCATTTTATATCTCGGTATTATCATTTACGGCTGCGTATATTTTTTTCATGGTTTATCTCTGTATAATATTCGCTTAGAAAATTCTCCAGTAAAACAGCTCTCACTAACCTATATTTTATATTCTTAATTTAATCATATTTTCAGTTTCTTTATTTGATTCAAAACTAGCTTTACAATTTAAAGTTAATTAAACTCTAATTCACTTTCGAAATTATTCGAAGAGCTTTCTGTACTCTTCACAACCCAAGTATATTTTTATCAGTATTATTTTAAATAACTTTATACTTCCTTTAATTATCATGGAAAAACATGTTTAAATACGTTATAAAAATACCTGAATGAAAACTAAAAATCTCCAAATTTAAAAAATCTAAAATTTTTAGAATTATACCTTTTTATAATCATTGTCATATTTTACACATTATGGATAACTAAGTAACATAATCTTGAAATTCATGCTTTTTCGATAAGCATGCACGGAAGTATTTCATAGAAACTTCGATCAAATTCAAAAGCTTTCCTCGTGAGATTTTAAATGAAATTTTCTCTCAAAACCCTTTAAGAGGTATAGGAGATATTTCAAAACATATATAGTCCATTTCATCTAAAGTTATTTTTCGAGGTTTTTCTCTTAGGGTAACAAAACATTTCAGAAAATGATTAGTTAAAGGAATTAATCTATTGTAGACTGTTATGTTGTTAGTCTATAAAAACCCGATAATAATTGTCCTGTTGTCATGTATTGGATATTTAAATACGTAGATGAATTTTGAAAAATCGATATACATGTATATGTATTTTATTTGCAGATGATTAACTATGATATGATAACTGACAGACAAAAGCACAGTCAAATATCAGCATTAGCTGACAAACATTGCGAAATTAACTCTATGGACTATAATTAACCCTATGGACTATCTATAACTCAATGGACAGACTGTTAACAAATATTTGTTTCTTAAGATTATGCACTTTGTTTCAAACCGCAGTACATGAAAATAATAAATTAATTTGATGTTTTTGAGACAACTTGTTTCGCCGCCGTTGATAATTTTTGAGAATTTCGATATTTAATACCTTTGACAGTATTCGGTGTTTATAGTTAAATAATGTAATTGTTTTGTAACATTGCTTTTATTCTTATCGCATAATAAACTGCTGAAAACTAATGTATCTCGTTACTGGTGATTTACTTTATTATATTTGTTAAAAAGCGAATCTTGTTAAATCTAATATCACAGTTATTCTTAAATTTGCAAATTAATCATTCTTTATAGTATAATATTTTTATACTGAATGCTGGCAGTGGAATAACAGGCTGGTTAAGTTTTAATTTCTGTTGAATATTTGCCTTTTTAAAATTGCGCATATTTATTCTACAGAGAAAAAAATGTATTATCTTCTGGTTTTCAGGAAATGATAAAATATTTAAACTTTAGAAAAATACAAGGAAACCAAAATTTTAAAAAAGAAGAAAATGCATTAATTATTAAGCTTATTTTTCTGCATAAATTAACATGTAACACAAGGATATAATAACCACATTTTCACAACTGTTGCAAAAAGGTGGAATTCTGCGAACATTTGGATGTCGTGATGCGATTCTTTAACAACTAAAATATAACCTGCAAAACACGCAATAGCGACGACTATGCGACAAAAACCTCATCTGCAAAGACGCAATAAAGACACCTTTGCAACGGTTGCAAAACAGTGGAGTTTCGCAGACATCTAGGCGTTTTAAAGACGACATATTGCAACGTTTTTGCAACATGACCCGCTACGAGTTTGCAATGTCATTACGTGCCGTGCTACTTTGGATAAGTGTGCTGTTATACCTAATAGTGTCAGATTTTACAGCAATCCGAGTGAATCCAACAAGAGCTTTTTTGAAATCTGGAGTGGATTCTGCTGGTCATTTTTAAGTCAAGCCGAAGAAAGTGTGGGTCTTAAGTCCAGAGATCTACATTTGCGTTTTTGTGTTTTATTTCCAAGTCAGATCATATGGAAAAAGTTGGAGACCTGACGACATGATATAGATTTAAAACTAAAAATCTCCGAAGGAAATGTGTAATGATTTCAGCACTTATTCTGTAAGTGCCAACAGATAGTTCAAAATGTTGCATTTTGAGCGAAAGTTAAGTGGACATCCGATAGAGGCAGAAATTGAATGTAATTTAAATCCGCTTCATGTGCCCCACTTTGGTGGATTCACTTTGGAGGGAAGATACGGTGAAAGCTAAGAAACATCACATGAGAAGAGAAACTGGATCTTAAGTTCTAACTTTTGTAGAATTTTCTACATATCTAGTAGAAATTGATACTCCTGTGATTCATATAATTTTCTCGTGATCACACCTGATCATTTAGCCACAGGATCGCCGTTAAATGGCTATACGAACTCAAATACGTGCGACGATAAACCACATCTTCGTAACCGTTGGAAACTCGTACAACAATTGCCTTTTCGGAAGAAACTGTCTGTAGATTATCCGATTCAGCTTCAAATGCGTCCAGAGTGAGGTAGTGCTTCGAAAAATATAAAACTAAATGATCTAATGATTATCAAAAACGACAAATTACCAATCTTCAAGGAAAGTGAATTGTATTACAAAAGAGTACCCAGATATCGATAACAGAATTTTTGTCGCGAAATTAGATTGTATATTCTGAACTCAAGATACCCAACCATTAATAAACTGTATAGATCACTTCTGGAAAGTTAAATATTGTAAAATACTTTGCACTTTAACTGCAATTTGATAAACATTGATATTCTTTTAGAACACTTTAAAGTTTTCATGTCAGTTGTGTTAAGTTTATATAATATATTATTGCACCCTTTCGTTATCTTTTTAGAAATTTAGTACTATTCATTTAAATGTATGATTTTTTATTGTAAAGTTATGAAGCAGAATGTTAGCTAATAAATAATATATAAACTACCGTTGATTTCGTTGGTTAGTGTACGTAGTAGTTTAATAGTAATATTCTGAGTTATTTGTAGGTAGTCATTTCTAATTCTTTAATTTTATGAGAGATATTTTCATGTTATAACCGGCAATTCGTAGAGAGTATATTGAGAGTTTTCATAGATATTACTGAGAACCCTAAGATGAGAGTAAATACAGTTACGTAAGTAGGCAAATGGCTTCAGAAATAGTATTGGTGAGGTGTATTTCAGTTCGCATGTTGTAAATTAACGTGCTACAGTTTGAAATGGGGAATTATTTTTATGAGTGTACCTTACAACAGTATATATGGAACTAATATAAAGTGCGCACTAGGTGTACGAAAACGCTAGTGTCTAAAATTTAGAGTTATGTTACCTAAATACTCGTTAGGTATATTACTCGTTAGGTTTATCTGTATATTCTATTACTTACTCATGAAAAAACTCTTCAGAAAAATTACCTTACCAATTCTTACCATATTCCAATAGCATTGTAGTTTCTAATATTCTAAAAGCTAGTGGAATTTAACTTTAGTAATACAGTGGCAGCTTATGAAATAATTATGTTGTTATTTGTCAGTTATCTCTAATGTTATATTGTAGAGTCATTAGGTTTATTTCGAAGCAGGAGATTGAAAAATGAGCAACGCCTTGGCCGGGAATCGAACTTTGGACCTCTCGGTTACGAGTCGAGCGTACTGCCCACTACACCACGAAGGCATGCGAAGAAGGCCGAAGAAATACTTTATATGATCCCCCTTTTAAAGGACGACTGGGGTTTTGGGGACCCAATTGCCAAATCCTGGTGGTGGAGAATCATCATCCAGCACCTTTTTAGTTCGGGCGCCAGTGTAGAGTCATTAGGTTATTTGGAAGCAGGAATATTGAAAAATGAGCAACGCCTTCGCCGGGAATCGAACCACGGACCTCACGGTTACGCGTCGAGGGTGCTGAAAACTACACCACGAAGGCATGCGAAGAAGGCGGGAGAAATACCTTATATACCCCCCTTTTAAAGGGCGACTGGGGATTAGGGGCCTCAATCGCCAAATGTCGCGGATGGAGAATCATCAACCATCTTTTTTAGTTCGGGTGCCAGTGTAGAGGTTTCTGAAGCAGGAAAGCGAAGGAAGCGACCTGAAGCAGGGAAGGCCAGTGTAGAGGTTTCTGAAGCAGGAAAGCGACCCAACTGCCAAATCCTGGTGGTGCAGAATCATCATACACCACCTTTTTAGTTCGGGTGCCAGTGTAGAGTCATTAGGTTATTTGGAAGTAGGAATATTGAAAAATGAGCAACGCCTTCGCCTGGAATCGATCTACGGACCTCTCGGTTACGCAGCGAACGTGCTGACCACTACACCACGAAGGCATGCGAAGAAGGCGGAAGATATACTTTATAACATGTGTAATTAAATGATGTAGAATAACGAAATTTTAGGGTAACGTTGGATAAGACAGTTTCAGAACATAATAAGTCACAGCTTTCAAATGCAATTTCAGTTTCAGAACATAATAAGTCACAACTTCTTTTTTTCTTTTCTTTATATATTAGTGTTGTGTTGAGATCGATAGTTACGCAGTAGAATAGTCCACATAAAGTACGTAAACAACATAAAATTTTAATAAGCCTTTACCTAATAGACATAATAAGATGAATAATGGATACGCGTGTGTCAACATATGACCTTGAAAAAAGGAGTCGAAACATACAGTTCTGCAACTAGAGCGAAACGGCTAAGTAACCTTACCACTTAGTTAGTGCGTTTCAATAGCCTCAAATAGCTATTATACTCTACAGCTTATATTTTTTACATAATGCTAAGTGCTTTGCCTGACTCTGCAGTAAAATTATCACAATAAATGAAATGAAGGATGAGACTGCAACAATTTTATCTCCGTTTGCCATTAAACCAACAAAGAGATCTGGGACTCTCAAATGGCATAATCCCTAATTTTTCCTGAAGAAAAGCTTTCTTTACCCTCCTCAAAAGCAAACTGAGGAAATGGTACACTCATTTGTCAATTAATGGGACAAAACACCACTTTTATCTACAGAAAACTCCTAAACAAACAACTAATAACTCGTTAATCATTTGTATCTTTTAAAATGAGCGTAGATAAAAGGCTATCCCGATATCAAATAACAGTCTGACTTATGCATGATAAACTGTGAGATCAAGAAAAGATTGTCTGTCCAGGAGTTTTTGAATTTTTGCATTGAAAGAATTCAAAAGAATAATAAGAAAAGAAATATATTTTTCTAAAAATTTTTTTTACTTATTATCAGCACAGAAAAAATTTACTTGTTTAGAGGCGTGGAAGTGCACCTCCCTGGCTACGCCCATGGTTTCATCAAGTAACTAGGCTCCAATTTATGGTGTCACAGCCATGATGCAACCGGACACATTTCACAGCCCGAGTTAGTGGGACAATTCATGGATTTCCTTCCACAGATATCCTCTTTTATACAGCCTATGACGCATCTTACATCTGCATAATAGAGGGATTCTTGTAGCTGTTACATAATCTCTTGCAATCTCAACTGATGCCAATTGCCTCTTCCTTTTATCAGTCGTTGCCATATAGTGGTACTGAGAATTAGTTGTGGCTGTCTACGAACTTGACCCGATTGTCTCCATGCATCTCTAGTGCCTTTACGCCGTCACCAGGTTCTCGCCATTTAACGTTTTTGTCTGTCCGTAAATATGCACAGCTTGTGGCAGTGCCCGTCTTACCTTCATTTCGCAATCATGCGCTGTCTCATATTCCTTTACATGACTTCTCTAAGACATGAGACGTCACTCTGATCTTATAGGTGCGAAAAATTCATTAAGTTATTTGTACAGTCCCTGAAATCAGAATGTGATGCAGCGCTTGCACTCCTTTTCACATAGGAACAAACACTTGGATATTTCTGAGCATTGCAGGTGAATCTTATTAGTCTGCATGGTAACATTATCGTTGAGCTTCCACAAGCTTTCTACCTTTCATTGAATTTTACTTAATATATGTAACATAAAGATTACTTTTATAGCTGTTTCTTTTTTTTCTCAAGAGTGCATAAGTCTGGACATTACCGAAATTAAAAGAAAAAAAATGGTACACACTTTCCTCGTGAGGGAGCAGATTAAGGAAGAAGAGTTAATATTTAAATACCTTTTTCAGATAATCACAACACGAAAATATTTTAATTAGTTGACAGCTAATTATTTAAACCTTAAGCATACTCGTAAATAAATATTACATTTTAACGGGCCAAAAAAATAAGCTACTTCTTCGTTTAATTAAATATGTCGAGATCTTCCTACACGTAAGCAACTAATGCTGAGAAACTATCCAATTCTGCAATAACGTTATTTAAAATGGATTTTTTTATCGGATATATGTATAAAGGAAGAAATGTTCTAAGCATTGAATGGAGAAGAATATAATAAAAGATAAGAAGTTGAAGCTAATGAAACATTATCCAAACATCATTTTCTCGAAAAGTAGTTAGGCATATAATGGCGAAAAAAATATTTAATATTCTCCAGACGGAATGAATGTTCAAATGAAACTTTCTTTGAACTTCCTGCATAATATCATGTCATCTGAAATTAACTAGCATAAAATTAAACTGTTCGGAACATACCTTTCATTTTATTACTTGAAATTAAGTGGTGTAATGATGATTTGTACCTTTTTTGTCTTATTTCAAACTGGAAAAATTCAATTAATATTTTACAGAGTTATGAAATATGTTATCATTGTTAGTACAAATGTACTCCAAGATACATTTCTAAAATTAATTGAATTTTGCCCATATTAGTTCAACAGTTCTTTGTAGTGGCAACGTTAATGAAACGTTATGAAAAGATGACGTCTGTGATACCAGATATTACACGTTATATCCTATTTTACCTTTTTTATATAGAATATAAATTTTTCTATTTCACAAAATTGGTTTTTAATTTAATTCAATCACAAATCTTTCATTATCAAGAAAGACTTCTGTTTTTTAGAGCAATGAATAATTTTATGGTATTTATGGCTCAGAATAATAGGTTTATGACTGAATTCGAACAGCAATCTTCGCACATGTGTGTAGTGTAATTCATCATTATGTCATACTGCTATCGTTTTGTTATATATGCGCCGTTCATCTTGCAGGAAATATGCAAAAGCAAAATGGAATCGTCTTAATAATCAGACAGTTTCAAAACACAGTTTCAGTTCGCAACACAATAAATGTCTTGAATGCAAGAAAAGCTCCTAAATTATAAAATGCTCCTAAATTCTAAAATATTTTTTATAGAAATAGAAACTGATGCTGATCATTGAAATCTGGCTGATTATAGCCACGTGTTGCTTAAGGAGCTGAAGAAGTAGTAATTCCAGTTGACTATCCCTAGGTCTGTAAATAAAAGTCTTAGAACGTCGCGGATAGGTTAATGAAACGCTATCTTGCCGTTTAACAAGCTGAAGCGGAAAGAAAAGCACACCGCCATGATATTCCTCGAACTTCGATCGGCTCAATTAGCAATATTTGAGCAAGGTAAAGTTCCTTAGCTAAACTTTAACTTCCAGATTTTGTTTTTCGCTCTACGAATACTTGGATGTCTGACGCGTAGCCAAATATTAAAATAGTTGCCTAAAAGCCGACATTTTGAAGATGTGCTTAATATTTGTAATAAAGCTGTTGAGAGTACATTGACAGTTTCTTAAATTTAAGTACATTAGATTTGTTACTGATATCTACAATGTATTGAATTAATTAGTATCGCAATTTTTTATTGAGAATATAAAAAATATTAATTTACGGACCTATAATGCATTTTAAAAATATTATATGCAAATGTTTTATGCGATAGTAAATATCATATAGGTTAAAGTTATTAGGGTTAAAATTTAGACACAAAAAAATTGAACTAATGGCTAATTACTTAAACATTTTAAAACATTCTACAAAATTGATATTTTGACTTTTTTCTTTTTATTTTATTTATTTATTTCTTAGTCCAAAAGGGAAATTTGCGCAGAAGGACTATTAATTTCGTTTTGGCATTTTGTGTTGATTCACTACAAGCGTTGTTTCACTTTTCAAACTGTTACCACCAATATTTTGGCCCTGTATTCTATATAATGAAATTAAATACAGGATTAATTTATAGGATTCCTTGCCAGTTTGGTTTAATTTACATTGACCAAACTAAGAGAGCTTTAAAATTTCGCGTTAGGGAACATGAGGCATATGTTAGAAAAAAGGAAACACAGAAGTCTTCTGTTGCCCAACATAGTTGGTCCGAAAATCACACTTTCAATTTTTCTGCTCCCAAAATTATTCAGAAAACATCTTCCATTGGTGAACTGAATTTTCTAGAGGCATTTTACATTCAAAAAATGTTTCTGTTCTAGTTAACGACCCTAATTCCAATCCATCTTTGCCTTCGGCCTTTAAAGAAATTATGTTTTAATTCTCGATTCATCAATAGATGACGCCAGTAGCTTGTGTCCTATCCAGGTTTTCTTAGCTTATCTTATCTAATCATTATATCTTATTTCGTTCATTTGCGCTTTTTCTGCTGAGGAAGGTGGTTCGGTAAAACCATGGAAACTAGTCCTGTGAAAATTTGAAAATATAACACTGATTTTTGGTTGTTTGGCATCTTAATTAATATTTGTTCGACGTGTAATTGTATCTTAATCAAACACATTAATATTTATTATTATGACTCATATTACTGCAGTTTTTGAATACTTATATCGAAGCAAATATTACACACATTTCTAGTTATCAAAAGAGCATTTAAATCTTATTTCATCTTTTAAAATGTATATACTCTATAATAGACTGCTTAGTAACGAAATATACTAATTTTGCACATGTTATTTATTACTGTTTTCCTGAAAATACTGAATGCATTTGCAAATATTTACAAACGATGGCCAGATGATACGTTTTGTGCTTCAAATGAAAGGGCAGAAACTATTGAAAAAATAAAATATTTTCTTTGTATTATTGTAAACTGTACTTTTATGACTTTAGCATTAGTAATCCAAAGGAGACGTAGAAACTGTACCTTTTGAAAATTACTCATATATGCATTTATTTAGCATATTCTGAATATGAATGATTGAATTTAGGTTTTTTTTATTATGTTTAACTTTATTCTACTTTTTACGTCCTTGTTTTAGCTAGTGATCTAGGAAACTCATTGCAAATGAAAATGAAACATTCTTTACATGCCCTTTAACGGAGATTAAGTTTAATAAGTTTCAGTGCACATTTCTTAAAGCTTTCCTGTGCAGTATGGAAAATAAAGTTGTTAATTTTTATAATATGTTTTTTTTGAATGAAGGGGTCATGGTAATTTGCATGTTAATTCAGAAAACAGAAATGACAGAATAATGTGTTATTAAGAAAATAAAATCTGATGTGTAAACCACAGGACTTCCTTGTGCACAATATTCTGCCTTTCATTTAAAATATTTAATAATATTTCCTCGAACTTCATTAGACATATATTTCTCATATAATTAATTCAGTTCGCACTTCGCGACAAAGCAAAAGTAGATAAAATCTTAAAATGTCTGCGTTAAAAATTAGATATACAAAAACATAAAATATCAGATACAGTTAAAACAATTTAAAAAATTTCGCAATTAAAATTACAGTTTCTAAGCTAAAACCAGCAATTCGCCCAGCCACAAAAACAAGCAATTAGGCAGATTTTTGTTGCACAAAACTGAAAGTTTACTTTGGCCTCACTCGGCAAAAAGACACTGAAGGCGCAGAAAGAGACTGGTTTTGTTGTGTGCGCTATAGAGAAATAAGACATAAGAAATGCTATAAGAAATGAGCTATAAGAAATAAGACAATTTAATACCTTAAATGATAATTCCGGAATGGATTAGGCAGGATTTTATTCGCAATAATAAAAGAAGACATTATCTTTGTTTTTGCGTAGTTTAGTTTCTCTAGATTCGCAACAAATCCAATGTTCTGCTAAGTTTCAAATGTAAACAAATATGGCTGCTATGTTAAACAAAAATTATATATATAATAAAATTATATATATATTAAGCTTAGTTGAACTTAAAGAACTTTTAAATTGTTGATAATTCTACAATTATTGCATGTAGGTTAACTAAAGGCATAAAAACCTTAACCGGAAGATAAGAACAACATGATTCAATTATTTGTAAAGCAAAAAATTCACAATTTGCAATTTTTTTTTATATATATATATATATATACTTTGGTGAGGCCGATTTCAACCAAAATAGGAGATGCGAATCCACATGTTATAGCAGTCCTATGTACAAAATTTCAACATTCTGAGGCTCCCCCTTTTTGTGTCATGCGAGATATGTACATACACATGCGTATGAACACAGACGCCACGAAGAAATCTCTTCATAATCCATTTTAAATGCGTTTTATAGTTTTCTTGGAAAAAAGGGGTCCTTTATTCTGTCCTTACGTGCACATGTCACGCAAAAACATCGTTAAATTGCATTCGATAGCGGTCCAAATGGATATTTTCATTGAAATATGGTACCCGAAATTTTTCGTGATTAAAATACTTCCTTTTTACTTCATACAGGAAGTAAAAACGGATCACAAACGCATAAAAAATTCTGTATATTATAGCTCCTAGTTATTGCGTTTTTAAAAATCTGATGTGGACAGCACCTGATTTCCTTGTACGGCATATTAAATTGCATTCGTTTTTTGCTACATTTATTTAAACTTATGTTCTCAAATTTCATTAGAAATATATTTCTCATTCAATTAATTCATTTCTCACTTCGCGGCTAGGGAAAAATACATAAAAACCCAAAACATCGGTATGAAATATTGTAAGATACAGAAACATAAAACGCCAAATCCAGCTAAAACAGATAAGAAATGCAATTTTTACAATTACAATTAAAATTTACGCAAAAACAAGTAATTTGTCGATGCACACAACTGAAAGTTTACTTTTGGTCCCACTGGGCCAAAAGCACTGAACTGGTGCACAAACAAAATTAATTCACTATTCTACAAAAGTGTCAAAATATAAACAAATGTCAGACTAAAGGCATAAAAATATTCACCGGAACAATAAGAACAACAAAACTCAATTATTTTTAAAGTAAAAAAAAGCACAATTTAGCAACATATAAGTACATATATATATTTACGTTATATATATATATATATATATATACGTTTCATGATGCCGATTTTAACCTTTTAATCAAAAAGTGAGGTGCACAACTACGTGTTGTAACAGTCCCATATAAACAAAATTTCAACGTTCTGAAGCTATTCGTTTTTGAGTTAAATGAGACGCATACACATACATACGTGCGTACTTGCAGATGTCATGAAAAATCTCTTCTGAGTCCATTTTAAATCTATTTTACAATCGTTTTTTAAAAAAGAAGTCCTTTACTCTATCTCTACGTACAGATGTCACCCAAAAACATCTTTGAAATGGATTCGGGAGCGGTCCAAATGAATATTTTCTTTGAAATATGATAACCAAATTTTTTTTAATTGCAACACTTCCTTTACTTCGTACAAGGAAGTAAGTGTTGTGATTGCTTTCAAAAGTTTAGAAAAACAGCATTTCTTCGTATTTCACTTTAAAACAATCTGTTATTAACAGATAACTATTTAGTACTGAAATCTCTCACTCTTGTAATTTTGATTTCGTTAATAAATTCATGCAGATACTGAAAATATATGCAAAAATTTGTTTAAAAGTCTATACAGGTATTTTAACAGATAATAAGAACTCTGCTTCCAATGATCACAGGTAAAAAAGTTAAAAAGCATCAAGGTTTTTAAATCACTTAATTTAGAACTTACAGTTTCATTATTTTTACAGTATTTGTATGCTCAAACACTGCATAGTTTTTGCGCTTTAAAAATGACTGTCTCCGTGATGTAAAAATACAAAACAGTTAAAAATTTGAATTTAGATTTTTGTTATTATATATGCATGCGTTATACTATTTTCAGTCTTTAGTTTTATAAATATTCATGTGGGAAAAAGGAGATTATCATAAATTAAAAAAGACTTTTATTGCATGTATTTTAACTAGGAGCAGATATTCAGTGTGCATAATGTATACAGTATGAATATATAGATCTTAATATATACATCTTTGAATAATAAATATATATCAAGCTACGGTATATATTATTCAAAGCGTTTTTTAGCAATATATAAAGAAATTCTTTTGATATGAAAAAATGTATAAAGGGAATATGGTAATCTACCATTATCCTAAAACGTAGAACCAAGTATAAATCTATACATTTTCCTATCATCAAAAGAGGTGATGTTAAGAGAGATAGCATTACTACTCAATACTGTAATCCATAAATATTTATGTTGTAGCTATATAATAATTATGTAATAATGTATATTTTTCTCAAGTTATTATCCCATTCTACGTGCGAATGTTTGAATTTAAGTTTTTATTATTAGATTTTAATGAAAGGTGTATGAAATATTTTTAATTATATATATTAACTCATTTACGTATTCGTTCATTTACATGTATTGGTGACATGAAAAAATAGTTATAATATTTCTCGCTATGAATCATAAGCATTTTTTGCATAGGTAAATCATTAGCTATAATCATATTTATCGTCAGAAGCCATTCTTAATTTTTCATGAACGGAGAAATTTTAGCCGGCACTAGCCATTTTAGGCTTTGGCCACTACTAAGACCAGAAGGTGCTCATTTTATTATGGAGGGACCTATTAGGCCGCCACCATTGTCTCCTATGTAGAGACACACAATTTACATCCATGTCTTCTCTGAATTCGAATCCGGGCCCTTGGGTATGACGATTAGCGTCACTAACCACTTTTTTTTCCGTCTGGGCGGCCGAAAAGGTGAAAATATTAGAGATTTATTTCTGCCAGCTTAGTTTCATTAAATAAGAAATAATATAAGTTATTTTTCCTAACAAATTTTAAAGTATCCTTATTCAAAGTGCTCTCTGGTGACGGACAGTACGGGTATTTTACGGTACACTTGAGAAAAGAATTTATGACGGAAAGTACGCTACACTTGTTTTTCTGTGTCAAGGTCTTCTGCTTACGAATATCACAGATGTATTTCTAAACAAAAATTGCTTAATCTTTTTTGAAGCGAAATTCAATGAAACGCATGCTGCGCTCCAGTGCGCTTAACTTTCTGAAAGCACTAGGATAATATTTGTTTTGATATATGTTATAGATTATCCGTCTCGTAGTTTTGGACAGTCTGAATAATCTGTAAATGTTGAACCTGTAGCATCATATTGATGAGAAACAATTTAGTAGTCAGAATATACAAAATTAATTCACTATTCTAACGGAATCAGCTGCACCGGTCAGGATTAAACAGCAATATTACCAGCAACTAGATAAATACACATGACGGATGCCTCCTTCAATCCGCTTTTCTACAAAGCTCTGAACATGTCTCTTATTACACTCAAATGACCTAAAATGATATTTGCTGTATGTTTTGCAAGTAATGGTCATTCAGCGTTTACAGCCACCTTTCATCTAAATGCTCCTTAATATGCTAGTAAATCCGAAGTACTGAACATGAACAACGCAAACACTATGTCATAAAATGTTGGTTTTTGTCACCAAATGAAAACTTTGTGGACAACTTGTAATATCAACTTTGTGTTAGATATAACTTGTGTTTATTCTAGTATGTTTTGATTTATACCAGGTAATAAACAAATTACATTAAGCCACATGTTATCTAAGCACAACAAAAGTGTTTTTTCATACTACCCAGCTTCTTTCTGAAGTATTGGGAAAACGGAGAAGTTACTAAAGGAAGCCAATATGATACACTTTATGAGGCAGTAAAAAGAATATACTTCCTGCTTGAAAAGAAAAGTCAGCGGCAACTGGACAAAAATGAAAGTTACCTTACATCCATAACCATAAGATAAATCAAAGGGAATTTCTTTTTGACTGATGACAGTGGGAACCTTTTTTTTTTGTAGGTAATAGTTAAGCTAGTCTTAATGATAAATGCTTCTACTTCTGCATTGGTTGTTATAGTTTTTCTATAATCAGAAAAAATATGTATGTGTATACACACATCGCAAAACATTTTTATTAAAAAACATAATTAAAGTATTTTTGCGCAATGTGCGGCTGAAAATTTATCTGTATGGACAAAAGTAAGAAATTGAGAACTTATTTTACACAAAAAACCAAAAAAGTGAAATTCAAAACAAATACATTTCAAAATATAATATAAAAATACAAAAGGAATTAAAGAAATGTGAAATTAAAACTTAAATTTTATAACCTGAAAATATATATCAAAACGAGAAAAATGAATAAAGAAGAGGACATCAGTTCAATCTGATGTAACGTTATGAAGAGAGGAATACATCAGAGTCAATTACGATCGCGCTTCCACTGAAAACCCTTGCGATTCAAAATTATCTGATGAAATATTTTAAAGTTTTTTAATTAATAACAGTTTATCGGAAAATCCTCGACGCAACGGATTGCTACTTCGTCCTGTAAGCAAGTTTTTATTCATGTTCTCGATTTATTTTTGTTTTTATTTCATCTTTGAATTCAGTGAAAAAGTCTAATCTTATTCTTTCAATTAATTTGAAATTACCTTGCGTCGAGAAAGTCTTCAGAATTTTCGGATGAATATTAAATAAAAAACTTTAAAATAATTCATCAGCTAATTTTGAATACAGAAACCAAGGGTAATTGGGTCTGATGTAACCTCCTCTTGATAATGTTACATCAGATTTAATTGAATTCACCTCTTCTTTATTTATTCTTCTGGTTTTGGTTTATATTTTATTCAAGTTATAATTTTTAGGTTTTAATTTCGCATTTCTTTAATTCTTTTTTGGCATATTTATATGTTGTTTTTAAATTTATTTGTTTTGAATTTCCTTTTTTTGGGTCTTTATAAAATAGTTTCTAAATTTCTTATTTTTTGTCTATGCATGTGTGTGTGTGCTTAGAGTCAGTTGTTATCATGTGCGGTGGATCATCTTAAGTTAAGATATTCTTGTATGCTTCACCGACAGGTCGCAGAGTTCGAGTTGTTACGATATTGAGATATTGAGAAGACATGCTCTGACATTGCAGAAGGAATAATTCGTTCAGTTATGGCTCCATTTGGCGTTACAAAAACCATAATTTCACGGCCAGTGTCAAGAGATTTTAACGATATATTGTGTCTGCCACCAAAGCCTCTCGGTTTCAGGGCGGCTCTGGGACCGATGATATTGTTGTGCATCTGATACCGTGAATCTAAACATGTAAAATAGAACCGAAAAATTAAGATAGCGTAACTAATTCAGTTTGCAAACTGTTTTAGGCAACTTAAGAACTTCGAATGTTCTTAAACTCTAGACTAGAGAGACTCTTGCCGCCAGCAAGATACTCATATAATGAAAACAACAACTGCAATGCGGTTATGTATTGCAATATATATTTATATTAAATATATTTTAGTTATATATGCATTAAGTAATACACAACCTGTACAAACTCAACCAACATCAATTACAACATAGAATCGCTCTGTTAGTGCAACGAATCGTCATCACCCCATACATAAACAAAGGACTAAATCTTAAGAAGACTTTTTTTTATTTGTCAATAATAGTAATGCTATTTAATAATGTTAATACTGAAATCCAATTTTTACTTAGTTTCAACACAAAAATAAATAATACTTTAAAATAAAAAGAAACGTTTTAAAGATTGGCCCTCGAAATTCAAGTTGTTTAGTGACGCCAACTACCTGTGGATTTCCAAATCTGTGTAAAATATTTGCTACTTGAAAAATGCAGTTAAATCAAAAACAGTTAATATCTTGCTGTTGATCTGTAGCGTTACCGATATTTTAAACAGTGTGATGCTTATTTTATATGTTGTATACTCTACTCTTATAATAAAGAAACTAAAGGGAAAAAAAAGCTGAAAATCACAAGGTTAAGTTTATATCGTCTGATAACAAGATGCTTTATGTATATGACCCAGTTTCCCTTCGAAAGTCCTCCAAGAAGGCGGCCCTCACATTAGGCAGTTAGCCTTCGTGTGCTTTGCCATAATTAAGTAAACCAAAACCAAACAAGCTGAAATATCTGTTTGTCAGCATTTACATTAGCATTAGCTTATAAACACTGCAGATATTTAAAATGGTGTTAGCAGTACTCTTTGAAAAGAAAAAAGTGTATACCAAATGAAATTTCAGTAACATTTCCAATACATATCAAGCAATTGAACCATTCTTTGAAATATTACTACTTTTCTGTGTTTCTTGGGAGAAACGCCAGCATTACTACATTCCTACATTCACTTCGGATGTGAACAACTGTGTTATTTAAGGCTTATATTTGCTACTTCAAGTTTCCTGTAATACACTTTTAAAGTCCCCCTTTCCTTTGAAGCAGAATCTAAATCGAGGCTCCGGCTGAGTCTAAACGAATTATCACTTTCTCCATTAATCACATTGAACGTAAGAACGTTGTAAAAAACCCTTTTATTCAAATTCAATAAGTTAAAAGAAAGCATTTCTTGTGCTTGCAAAACTAGCCAGACCTTTATGGCGTAACTCAAAGAGCAATGAATTCATTTTAAACTAAATAAGGCGCACGAAATGAATAACGAGCTAGTTGGCTCAAACCCTAAGCCGACGTGAACCCTAAGCACGTGAAGAGCTCTAATGGCAAAAATAACGAAACTCCGCAAGCAAACAGTTATCAAAAAAATTCAACTGGTAATGTGGCCTTCGGAAGGCGGAACAGGCTCTGATTAAACAATCTAAAAACCTCCCTTTAAATACAACTTCTTTCTGCCTCATTTGAATACGAAAAGTGGCATTTTGGCAGGAACACCGAGAAGGCGAATGTCAGTAAAGCTATTGAACATAAAATAACTAGCTAGCTAAGAATAAATAAATCCCTACACACTAAATAAGATTACTAATAACTAAGAAGTGCAATCCACGCTTTACTACAATGCTCAGTTTGCTGGATGTGTGAAGTTTTGAGGTTTATTTATTTATAAGAAGAATATTTATTTTTTTATGCAAATACTTCCGTTACCTGAACTCGCAACTAATTCTGGAGAAAAAGAGCAACAGATTTGAACACTTAGCATAATTTGCTTCATTATTACTGTAAAGCAGGCATGTCAAACTTAAGAAACCAGTAAAACCTTTTATGCGTACCCATAAAATTCTATGCGATTCTGTTGACTCTGCTTTCTATTGGTCTCTGTGGGTTTTTCTTACTGGTATCAAAATGCCCCATAGAAACCAGTAAAATTTTCTACTGGTACCCCTAGAATTCTATTGGTCTCTACTGACATTTACTGTTTTCTATTGATCCCTGTGGGTTTTTCTTGCTGGTATCAACTGCCACCCATACAACCAACATCAATGTCAGAATTTACCACTGGTATTGGTTTATACTGATTTTTGCTGGTTTTTGTACTAGTATCAATATTACAGAAATAGATGCTAAATAAATCTTCTGTTGGTTTATATGCGTTTATACCAATTTTCTAATAGACATCAAATAAATTTCCTCTAAAAAATAAAATTAATACTCATATCAGTGAACCAAGATTTATTGGTATTCCTGTTGTCTACTGATTATTTTAAATTTTTTATTTATTTTACTTTTATTTCATTTTTTTTGATACTGTTGAAAATAAGGTTATTTCAGTTTTGTAACCAGCAAAAAGCTTTAAAATTAAAAAAAACATACAGTGAACCCTCTCGTCTTCACCTCTTCTCTAAGACGATCAGTATTTATAAGAATGAAAATATGATCACTTTTAAGACCGTAAGAGTAACCTGGAAGTACAGGTGGTCGTTTTAGACAGGGATTTTACTAGTATATATGCTCATTTATTTGGTTTTTTACAAAACTTTTCTCGGGAACAATGACAGTAATCATATACACCACACACGAGGTCTCTTTAAGGCGACCAGCCACACATAAAAAGGCATCTCTGCAAGTGGTCGCCATAGAGAGGCGATACTCAATACCAATATATACTTATGCTCTCAGAAATACTTATATCTTTTAGAGGCGGTCGTCTTAAAGAGGTTGCCTAACAAAATGAATCTCTCTAAGGCGACCAGATGCCTTTCCAGAATTCTCTTTGTGGGTGGTCGTTTTACAGAGGGTATGTTCAATACCAACATACTTATGTTTTCAGGAATACTGGTCTCTTTCAGCGGCGGTCATCTTAGGGAGGTGGTTTTGCCACGAATTGGTTCTCTGAATACACACACATACACACTTATATATGCATATATCATCTGATATTACAAATAAATACCGGTATCCACCATTATCTCTTTCAAGCGACCACGTTCATTCGCAATTGCAAACTATTTTTCACGGTCCTAAGGCTGACGTGAGAAAAAAAATTCCCCTCCCTCCCCGCTCTCAGGAGAAGCAACATGGCGCCATTCATGTTGTGTTGTTATTGTCGAGGTGTATAGTAGGCTGTAGTAATACAATAAATAATTTATTATGATTTACTATATTGCAATTTTTATTATGTTTTACTGTTTAGATGTTTATAATGCAAAATAAAATACCAACATTGACTGTGAATATGAAATAATATGAAAGGAAATACCAGTAAAGCCATGCACGTGTAATCGTGTTTAATGGTTTGATTGAACTTTGCTGACAGTTAAATAGTTCTGAAATGGATTTTCTGTGCGTGAAATTGATTTTCTATGCTTACGTTTACCCTACAAAGCAATGTGCTTAAAGATTGTAAAGTGATAATTTCAGACATGAAAATTTGGCTGTGTGTTTACATTAGATGACAAACATATTTTTTGAATTCTACTGAAACTGTATTTTTGAAAACTTGTTTTGATTATAATTTAGAAATGCTTCTTAAAGCTTGTTCATGTACATGCTTTATCCTTTGAATACTATGCACTTAGAAATTTGAGCGTACCTTAATTAAAAAAGATCTTGCGTGGTTCAGTTTTCAATTTTGGGACTAATGTGAGTGGTTGATCAGGTGAATATTTTTTTATGTCTTAAAAATGTACTTATTATATTTCGCGAACAAAAAAGGTAATTTTTTTTAATGAAGTAAACATTAAAATATTTAATGTGCATATTACTCATTGAATGAGGTAGGCAAGACATACAAGCCAAGGAATCTTTTTTGCATTACTAAAATTGTGTGCAAATTTAGATCATCATAGCAGCTTACATTGTTTACATTGTATTTTTTTCTTTTTGGTCTATATTTCTGTACAGGTATGAGAATAGGACCACATTGTTACATTAAATATTTTGTGCTCTTTTGTTAAAACACATATAATGAAACATTTTTATGCATGTTTTAATTTTCATCATTACTAGTTTCATGAAGAAAATTTCAATTTTTATCATAAATTGCTTTTGCAGTAGAGTTGTGAAGAATTAATAGAGTTTATGTAATATTAAATGTGCTAATCTTGGGAGTATAAAATATGTATTATTTGTTTGAAAAAATTACATTAAGTCAAATCTCATATAATAGTTATTTTCTTATATGATTACTACCTCTGACAGTGACACATTTGCCAGGAACTTAATTAAAAAACAGTACTTGAAATCACTGATAGGTTTTTAAGGATACAAGAACTTTTCTTTATCTGGGACTGTAGAGTTAATTGAGGAACGTTTCACTGTATAATAAGTTCGTTTAGGTGTAGTAATTTTTAAGTACGTATGAATTTTACAGAAGTAATTGAAAGGTTTTACAAACATTTAAAACCAAAGCTTTTGAAATCATGAGTCTTGTAAGGGCATTGTTTTAGCATTACTTTCAAATATAGTTAGAGTAATATTCAAGTATTATTTTCTTTCATTAGTTATACTGCGGAAATGATAGTTATAATTTTCTGCACTAAATGTATCTGGCTGTATAGGTATTGACATAAAACCTATTCGTAAAGAAATGTAACTATATATGCTATACACGCTTAATTGTGATGACAGTAATTTTAACTGTGTATAAGGCTGTGTAGAAGATTATTTATATTGCTAAATGCTGCACTATATAAATTTCGTTTGGCAGTCTAAATACAGGAAATGCTCAGCACGAAGTGGTATTTTTGTAGTATATAATCTACGGTCAATATATCAGGACTGAGTTGTTCTGTGCATACTTTTGGCGAACATTGTCGTAACCGTGTCAAAGTCCTGATCTCGAACAGCTAGCTGAATGCAGCTATGTTCTATGTCAGTGGTAGAATAACTGCACGTACGAAGGGTTAAAATTACCCTTTTATTAAACCACTATTAACAGCCACTTCCCAACTCGGAAGGGATAACAGAAAATAATGACCGCACTTGGGTCTAAACTGAACAATCAAATAATTTAAAAATAAAGTTGAGTAGAAAATTAGGTAGTCGTTGCTCTCAGAGCTTTAAACGCGAGGTTGGCCTCTATTCTAAACTATCAATGGTACGTAGCAAGATTTGGCTAATACTAACGCACTTAGATTACTTCAATAAGTATTAGAGTTACAGCGCCAAGGCTTAGAATTTAAATACTAACTAGTCAGGTGGACCTCGAACAGAGCCAAAGCGATCTGAGACTGAAAGCTCTCTCCCACTGAGAAGCTCCTTGCTAACCTTTAAATACAAATCTTGGCTCCACTTCAAATTAGCATAAAGCTGAATCGCGTGCTCATTCTAACGGGAAGTTAAAATAAGAGTTCACAGGAAAGAGAAATTAACATAAAACTTTGTTAGTTTAAACTAAAACCTTACAAATAGCAATAGCTATTTTTTCAGTACTTTAAATTCTACTTTTTAATTTTACTATTTAAACGTTTTACAGTTCAAAACAATATTTCTATACAATTTTTAAATTTTTTTTGAAATAGAAATCTAAATAACTTATACCTAAATCGACTCAAATTTATTCAAATAATGCATCGCTTTAATTAAATTTATGTTCCTTGGAGATGATATATGAAAAACCTTTTGTAATAATAAATTATTAATATATATAAATATGTACAGTATGTTAAGTAAATAATTAAGCTTTTTTACATCAAGAACTACATGTTGTATAAATACCTATTATGTTATAGATTTTATTTGTATAAAGTCTGTGGAAGACTACATAGCACTAAAAGTGAGATACAAAATAAGATATTATACACTATGAGATATTTCCTCAATTCCAGAACTGTGAGTGGAAAATCGGTATTTGTTGAGGTTGTAAATTTTTTAAAGTTTGTTTTTTTGCAATATAATTTACTGTATATGGGGTATTATTAAGTTTATTATATTCTTATATTTGTGTTTCATTTATAACCTGACAGATACAGGTAACGTTCAAAGTCTTGTAAAGAGATGGTCGACACAATATTTGTATATTATTATTTCTTCACTACATTATATTTTAGGATTCATCCTTTCTCTCATGCAAAAACATCTATGTGTATCCGTGTCATAAGAAGCTTCAGTGTGATACTACCAGTGGTAAGCGAGTGTTAAGGAGATAGCAAGTATGCTAATTTGATAAATTTCTAATATGCAAGTCCCTTATTCTTTTTGCTTGCTTGTTTATTTAACAGTTTTACTTGTAAGAGTGTTTCTCTTCCTGAAAATTAGGGTTTTGTCTAGTTTTCTTTAAATCTGATTTAGTGCATCGTAGGTAACTTAAAATTTAAGCCGACGCTATAAAGTACCATCCTTTGGAAATGCATTTCTCGTTAGGTATCAAATTGTTAAACAAGCTGATATGATTAACTCATTATATAATTTCCCAATTTATGAACTAAAATAGAGTGTTATACATATATATGCAATGAGATACAGTGGTATGTGTTTATATTTATAATCAATATATATAT
>KK118183.1:83251-106866 GCA_000611955.2 Stegodyphus mimosarum | reverse complement strand
GTTAATTTATAATAATATTAATATAATTTCATAATCAATAAAGATTTATTATTTTATTATTTAATTAAAAATATAAATTTATAAATATTTTTTCTAAATATTCTTTAGTTATTTGATAAAAAGTTACATAAGTATTATTATTTAATATTAATATTCTTTGATTTATTAAAAAATCTACGTACTTTTCCTTATGTAAATAAACTAAAATTATAATATTACTTTCTTACTTTCATCTAAAATACCATTTGTAATAGGTATTAAAATTTGTAAAAGGTGATTTTATACATATAATTCACATTAAATAAAATAAAGGAATGAATATTACATATTTCTTTTTCATTATTAAAATATCTATATATTTTATAAATTTTATATTTTCAGGGTATAATTTATCAACTGTAATGACAGATTTTATGTCGGTAAGATAATTATTAAATGTCCAATCAAATACAATTAGTAATTGTTTCTTTGTCTTTTCAGGAACACTTTTTTGTCATTTTAATAAACATCTATATGAATATGATCTCGAATAAATTTCCAATCATTATTTATTATTATTGGAGTCTTGTGAAATCTAACGGTATCACTAATAAAATTTGTAAAATAATCACTCATCTTATTCAAACTATATTAATTCAAGAACAATTTGTTAATGAAACAATAACTGTTTTATATTAATAAAAGGAATTACAATTATTAATCCTATTACTTCACAAAATATTGGATTTTTAGAAGATATTAATTCACTTAAAAATTCTTTATCAGACTGTTGTACAGTTTTAGCATTTGTATTACGTACTGTCATTTAATTCATAAAGCGTCTTAAACAAGCTTATTCAACTCTATTAATTGGTCAATCATAAACAATTTTAGTTTTTAATGTGGAAATCATACGAGGACCGCAATACTTATTACCGTATAAGTGAAATTAAAATTCACTAATTTCATTTTTATTAATAATATGTTATTATTTAAAATTACAATAGCTACGATTTATTATTATTTTTACTTTTTTCATTATTCCATTTTTAAAAGAATTTTTATCTTTAATTTGAAGGTAAATTAAAGAATATTTGAAAAATTACAAAATTGTTAATTTAGATATATCTTTTTTAATTCTTTACTTGTTTTGCATGCTTTCATATTAGAAAAATGAGTTCATATTAGAAAAATGAGATTGCCGTTTTTTTATCCTGTTGTAACTCTGTCATTTATTTACTACTGTAATTTTCGATAACGTTTCATAAAAGCCGAAATATGTATGATTTATCTTGAAGATTCTGGTATCATGTGGTAAACATCCTTAAATTATTTGAAATTATATAATTTTGTTGAAAACTCAAAGGATAAAAATATAGTCTAACAATTTTCAAAATGTTATAAAATATTAAATTTGAAGAGAATAGAATCATCCATGAATTTTTTAAAGTTTTGCTCTCGTTAATAAAATCTCTTCCTAATTTTTATAAAGAAAAGTTTTTTCTTTATTAAAATGTTTTATATTGGTATATCAGCAGTTCCATAAATGTGTTACATTTTAGGAAAAATTCAGTATTTCGTTCATTGGTTAGAGTAACCTGAAATCTGTTAAAAGATTTATGAAAAAGAATATTTTCTATCAGAAATATATCTACACTTTTGTTTAAAAAATACACGAAATAATGTGATTAAACAACTACAGTATTTCCTCAACGAATTACTACACACCAATATTTAAAATAGTAACTTAGATTAAACATCTCTAATTTATTGCATGAAAGGGAAACTCAAAACAGTTTTCATACACTCGTAAAAAATACTGCAAAACTTGATAGTCAATAATTTAGAAAGTGTTTTAATGAAACACCCGAAGAGGTAAAATTTAAAATATAACAAAATCTTATTGAATATCTTGGCATTCTTCTTCCTGAAAAATTAAAGTTATTTTGAATTTGGAGAAGCTTCCTATTATATGAATTCGCATCTATAGTTATAAAAATTAGAAACATTATTTATGAGAAATGTTTGTTGAAAGAATGTTATGTCTCTTGAAAAGGATATCATTAAAGCATAAGAGGCTGATTTAATGAAAATTTTAAGAAGAAATATGTATATTCGAGATGTACGAAAGTGGAAATATTTAGAACATTTACTGAAGTAGATTTCTCTAGGCAAAGAACTGTTATTTTCCTTAATTTTGGTATCATGTACAAGGAAGAGTTATCAGAGGAATATCATCAGAAATAGGTTATGTATGTAAATAAGGAAGTGTCTATTTAATGAATGTGTTAACTTCTATTCGTGTTCAGGAAGGCCTCGAATTTGTTGAACCAAACTGTGCAATATGATCCCACCAGAGGCTGAGCACTAAAGTCGCTGAAAACTGGTAATTCGACTTAAATATAGTTCCAGGCGAACGGGTAAGCTGCATTGGCTTTTTTATGGTTTTTTCTATGTGCAGCGTAGATATGAGACAATTCTCCTTATGAAGTTCTTTACGAAGGCATTCATTCCCTTAGGCAGATAGCTTAAGGGAAGAAATTGCTTTGCCACAATCAAATAAACTAAACGTATATTTGTTTTTCTTTTTACTGAATCTTGCTTCTGCAAATCAATAAAAAGGCATTCAATTGTTAAAGGGAGCATGAGGACTTAAGAGAGATATCGTATTGTAAAAAGAAACTTTAGCACTTCAAAGAAGAACTTTACATCATTGATTTAGGTACAATAAATTGACCAGTAGTTCATTATAGCACTGTATTATTTTCAGTTCTATACCTGGAATCTGTGTCACGACCATGATAAGAAAATAAGTTTTAAAACTATCAGGTTTCCTGAAGGAAATGAAACATTTCTGCATGCCTAAATTTAAGTGCTTAGAGGTGTGGCAAATTGGTTCCGTAATCGACATTTTTTCAGATTACAGCAATCTTGACATCATGATTTTTTTTATTCCGAACTCTGCTGAACTAACATTTCGTAAATTTCATTCTAAGTGAATGCTGCAATGTGATAAGCTTCATATTTTTTATATCATACTTTAGAAGCTTCACCCAATATAAAATACAAAAGAGAGTCTTCTCTTTAGTATATACAGGAACTATCAATGAATATCAGTGTTAAGAGTGGCTTAGAAAATTCTGAAGTAAAACTTTAAATCTTTAGTTCAACTCTAGAAATTGGTGGCTAAAGCAGGTAAAAAACAAAATCTATAACAGCAAAGTTGATCCACTGTCACCAGCAACAAAATAATGGAGGGATTCATACGCATAGTGACCAGCATAAATCACTAGATATGAAAAAGAGAATTTTCTCTTTCAATTTTCACCTGTTCCAGATGAGCTCACAGCTGAAAACTGTCAACAACGAGTATCGATTAGTCTTTCTCTATTCATAAAATTTGAATGGGCTCTTTCTTAAAGCATAACGTGAGTGGAGTGAAAAAAATTATCCATTATGTTAATGTTACGCGAAAAAAGACATCAAACGTCAAAGAAAAACCAAAAATGCAACCAAACTAGATTTTGCTGTGCATATGATGAAATATCGAAGATGACGTTTCTTTTGAAATTTTTGAAAACAACACAGCCTTTCTGCAGACATCTATTGTTATCAGAGAAAATTTTAAACAAACTACAAAGCAGCTTGCACTAATTAACCTGATAATGCTAATTTACATACTGTGAAAGTGACTCGACAGAGATTTACTAAAAATGTTACTCCTGCGCTTAGGTTTAATTAATCAGTGTATTTTTATTCTAGACAGTATCCCTTCCCAATATTAGTTATTTCAGTAATTACATCATTTTGTTAGCAAAAGCTTCAATCGTAAACAGGAGGTCGATAACATAATACATGAATATTTTACAGCAAAACTCGAATTTAGATGCTCCTGAAATGAGTAGAACTCACAGAAGTATATGAACATTACATTAATACATATTTCTAAATGTATGCAGTTTTGTTTTTCCACACTTCCTCGTGTCTTAATTCTGCGTTACTTTTCAATCAACCAGATACATGTCAAAATGTTAATTTCAGATACATAGATAAATTATGACGGCAAGATATAGTTTAATGCATCCAATTCATTGCTATTTGCTTATTATAAACTATTTTCTTATTCTTTCATACCATTTGGCTCCCTTTCTCTTCTTGTATCTCACTTTTACTCACTGGATCGTCTACCAAAAATATCAGATAATTTATTTTGAATATACACTATTTCTTGTAGTTAAATAAACATTTTTCGAGAAATTTATTCACTTAAAATCCTGAATTTTATGTTAGTTTCACCACAATTTGAGTATTAAAATAACGATGTATTTGACTCAATTTAGATCCACTGTTTTGAAAATGTTTGCTGCAATTTCACTTTTCTGACAAAGGTCATCACAAGCATTTCCAACGGCCTTGAGCACCATATAAGCGACAGCATGATGTTTAGCTCAATTCCGCCTCCCAGTTTTGAGAGAGAACACCCAGCGGGAAAAAATAAATTATTTTCAACTAGAAATGTATTATTTATTACATTACATAAATTTCCTTATCATAACATAAATCCTTCCAGTGTTGTATCGAAGCGAGTTTACAGCTTTTGAAATCTCTGTAAATTATTTTGCGCCTATAGTGAATATATCAAAATGAGAGCGTTTGGTCTCGCAATGATAATGAGAAAATGAAATATTATACGCATTTATATGCCCTACAGGTGGCTGAATGGATAAAGCCACTAACCGAATTCTTGCCTCTAATTTTTATTCTTTACTTTTACATATTCCAATCAAGACTGTCCATAACACCCATGTTATCATTGCAATTTCTAGTGGCTTTAGGCTGCGGAATTATCACTCATATTTTCTCAGTTTTAGAGCATCCTTGCACATGTCCCAAAGGTAAAAGCTTCCAATTCATTTGGTAACATCCTAACATTTTTGTTATCTTTCCAATAACGGCCAAATACTCATCACCACATGCATAATCAAAAGCCCAACGAAATTCGTTCTTCATTCCCTTCTCTGTTTTTATGGAGCAGTTATTCATCCTGTTATAGCTCACCGTTCCTGTCGCAGGTATCCTCTCTTTCAAATATTTTATCAAATCAAACCTAGTAAAGAAATTATCGAAATGAAAGCAATGTTCTTCTGGTTTGTCTATGGTTGCTAACTGGTTCAATATTAACTTATCTTTTTCTGAACTTCTTCTTACGTCACCTTCATATAGTTCAGCACTGCAGCAATATCCAGTCAAACTACAACGCATTGCCCAGTGCTTGAAACCAAAACGAATGGGCTTGCCTGTAAGAAATGGCCTCTGGAAATGATGACCATAATAACACACCATTTATTCTTCGATACTCAGGTTATATCAAAATACTCCAAACTGCATAAATGTTCTGTTTAGCTAATACAAAATTGGTCGTATTTCGAATGACATGTATTTGTTCCTATTTATTGTTGGTATATTTGTATTGCCACCAAAATGTAGGTTTCTCTTTATTTCAGTATAAAGATTTCTTTTCATGCATTTTAATACAATTCCAGAGTTTCTGTCTCCATCTTCTCACTAATACATCTAATCGTTTAAGGCAAAGAGTAATAGTCAGTTAACAGTAAAAATCCCAAAACGATTTTGTAACAATCTCCAGAGAGCGTAAACTGGTGATGATTATTTTGAGCTGGATAAGATACACTCTGCTGTCTATACTAGATCATCTGTGAAGAACACTGGAAAAGCTTCTACTGTTGTTTTACCTTTTGTTCTTTCTATCATTCTTATTTTACGTTTTTTGCGTTCTCCTTCTGAATTACTAAGCATGTTGAATGATGCACGCTTTCTATTTCACTTCGACATGAGTTTTTTTTTAGTTAAATTTCGTTTTCTTTGGAGCTGTTTCTTTTCTTTGTAACCTTTTCGTTGCCCCTCCCTCCATGAGTTTCTGATGACCTTGAAACGCCGTATGGTATGGTATCTTTCAATATGTTATCATCTACATCTTCCAAGAAGAAACTTTGTCAGCTGTATGTGATGGCAATTCAGCTGTGTTAATAGCACCGTCAATGTCTTCATCCTCTACAAATCAAAGTCATTGTCTCAATATTCTTCAAAATGTCTTAGTTTTCGAAGCTTGTTTAGATCCATGATTATCCAAATTGAGTAAATTTAAAAAACATATTTACAAGAATGTAAATTATAACAGTAGAGTCATTTATGAAAAGCCAACCAGGTTGCTGTCATGAAATTCAAAGAAGATCTCTAGATGAGGCAACTTCTCAGCATAGAATTAATGACCATCAGCCCTAAAATTTGTTAAATTTCATTTGCTCAATAGACGAAACGTATTAGCTAACCCACCACAATAATTGGGAACAGGTGTCTTTCCAAGTCACCTGCTGGAAACATCTGCTAGCAACAGACAACTGGAAACGAAAATCGAAGTCCTATTTGTAGTGTAAGTAGTAAATCATTTTACACTAGAATATCCAGGAGCCCCAAAACGCGATCATTGTATTTTGCAGGTTGTCAAGCCCTACAGTAAACGATAAGTTCAGTTTTGATATTGTGTTATTCAGAATACATATGCGGATAATATCTATAATAAAAAACATTTCACTTTAGTACCAGTTATTAGCAAATAGCACTTAGCAAATAGGCGAATGTGAAAAAGTGTCATTTACAAGCAAACTTTCAAGACAAATGTTATGTATAAATGTGAATGTAAAATATGATTGCTACGTTAACATAATAATAATAATAATATTTGGCAACTTCTAAATTAACCCTTATATGTAACATTTTCTCCCAAATTCGAGACCATTCTAATGTCATATGACTCTTTATACCGCTGGATGCAAATGGAGCTAAAACCGCAAAACAACTAATAGCAGCTTAGCTTCACATATACACGCGCTCAGTATAAATACCACCATTACTAGAAATTATATCTCATTAGATTGTTCTGCAATCTTCGAATAATCTGTCCCGCTCTCTTCGCATTCTTCTTCCTTTGTTCATTGTATGTATAATGTGATCTTCGTTCATCCCATTTCGACATATTCTAAAAAATTCCTCTGCATCAGAATGCCATAACGCATAACTTAACTAATTTTAGTGATGTGTATTATTTATGCCAAGGTCATTAATGTTAAAGCTGTAGGGGAAATTTCATCCGTGTTTCATTAAACTTTCAGTTTGGCTCTTTACTCTCAGAATAATGCTTTGGGTAGAACTGCTTTAGACACATAGTATATGAGGACTATACCTGGCGACTAACGTCCTTCAGCCTAGTGTCAGTACCTATAGCTAATTGCGCATATATTACTTTGCCTCTAAATCTGGTGTGTGGAATTGCGTGCTAGAAACTTAGCTAGAGAATCCAGTCATCCAAATATTTATACCACATTATCAAAAGACAGATTCTATTACATTGTTGCAGTTATACTGAATTCTTTGTTCTTGTACTATGTTGCTCCTATCCGTATTACCGAAGTTATCTCTCTATGCTGTTGTATTGTATGTCATACATTTCCACACCACATAGACAACCAGACAGAGTTTCCTATTTCAGAAATAGTTTGTGAACATTTTGGCATTTACCGTCCTGCAGTTGATAATTGCTGAGTTTGTGCAGTTAAAAAAATAACTTGGCATACTCGCATAATTGCTTTTCGAAGGATATCAAATTCTGACCATCGCTCATTTAAAAAACTTTCTTGTCGATATTTATGTGTCTGTTAACTGTTATTATTATGCGCACCGTCAACTAAATGACACTACGCGGACTGGATCCCAACTGAGAACCCCGATATTAGGCACGGAATGGCCATTCCAGTCAAAAGCAACCTTTGAGATTCTCAAACACTCCTACTGAAGACCCGGAGACCACATCCTTTTTACATCAGCATCAAAATTATTCTCCATGAACCCACCGCTGAACTAATCACCTATAGCATCCGCCCCAGCCAACAGAGACTACGGCGGGGTGGGGCTGAATGCCTGGAGTTTTCACTGTCGTCTAAAGTGCTACCTACCAGTACTACGCGGGCAGCCTCTTCCTCCAGGCTTTATATAGAATACGAAGGATAGCGTGGACTGGGCTCTGAGCGGCCCAGGCGCTATTCCGCTATTGTTATGTATTACTTATTTCAGTTGTGATTTAAATTGTTTTAAAGGTAATGATTTAACTTATTTTGCTTCAGACTTAAAGATTAATTTGTTTTAATTTTTGTAGTTGAACTTAAGTTTCTTTGGTTTGTTTAAAAGTAATTGTAGTCATTTAATTTGTTGTCTTGACAGTTTTGGTTAACGCTGATTTTAAGTTGCTTGTGTAATTAATTTTTCTTCTTTACTTTTGGTTGGTTAACTATTTAAATTCTGTTTAGTTAATTATTTTTCTTAACTTTGGTTGTTAATGTTAATCTCTTGATAGGTTGATCCTTAAGGTCAATCTTTTTAAAGTTGTTACACAAGTTGGTGTTTAAAGTTAATTTAAGTTTTATTTTCTATTATGCCCCCTTTTCTGCTAAATTTGGGATCCATATTTTCTGACTTTGGTGGTCGTTTTGGTGTTGTGGAGAATATATAAAAATTTTCATACTTGATTATTGTATTTTAACTGAAGTAATTTTTATTTCCTTACTATGGTGGTCGTGTTTGGTGTCGGAATAAACCCAAGAAAATTATCTGTGAAATTATTATATTTTTATTTAAGTACTTATCAGTATTGAAGTTAATTTGTTGTAAAATCAATAATTAACACTTATCCCTTCAAAACTTTCAAATTCAGTCCGTTGCCCTTCCAAATAGATTTATTGACTTGTTTTCGATTTCTTCGCCCGCTAGACGGTAGTCTGTGAAACCTCTGTCAACATTAGTAAAAATTGCACCCTGCGGAGAGGCTAGTTTCTACATTACTAACTCTGCCGCAGGGTCAGGGGGGCGGGATGTTTTTGCTTACTCGCAGGCTTTTCCTATGCTGGAATGGGACCCCTCGACGAGGCTAGCAGCGATGTTCGCCAAACGCAGGAGCTCTTTCCACCTTGGGCTGCACCTTCCTGCGTGGTTTTTCCCTGGGGTTGCCGGGCGGTTGGCGGTTTTCCTACCATTTACAATCGCCAATCGAGCAGTCTTGGCGTTTTGAGTAAAAAGGCTTGGGAGCTGGCGACAGAGGACGGACGGAAGACTGACACGAGCAGCCATTTTTTTTTGGACGGAAGGAGACGGAGCTGAAAACGTCAGCGTTATCAGAGAACCAACGATGTCGGAAGAAATAGACGAGAGAAGGATACTAAGGAGGGCGACGAAAATGTCCAAACTTAACTAATTAATTCCTTTTTCTCTCTTTTTTAGAAAAAACCAGCAGCCATATCTACAACGTATTCTCTATGTTAACTTCACTGTTTGGAACTGTGACGTCGGCCAAAGTTGTTTGTCGGATGCTTTCGCGAACTGCGTTCGCCTGAGTCGTCGTCTGTATCTACAAATGTTAAATTCACTGTTTGAATGGGTATGACTAATTTCCATATTTTTTCCACTCCACCGCCACCAAATGTAAAATTCTGTATTAATTCAGTATTATCTTAATAAATTCCATATTTAATTTTAACTTTCTTGTAATGTTTTCACTTTTAATTTAGAACACTGGACCCAATATATGTTACACAACGCATTTATTTAATTATTCTGTTGGAGCTGAAAAACTATACCACTATTTACTATTGATTTGAACACCAGTTTTACAGTATATATTGTGTTTATCATGTTGTCACAAACCCTGCACATTCATGTATATTAGAATTGTTTATCCAAATATTGACTTATCAATTGGTATTGAACTTGAAACATAAACACAAACTCTTAAGTATTAAAAGCTCCAACACTATCGATGCCCTAGTTAACGGGGATTTACGCCCCCAAAACCGTAAAGGGTTGGGATAAAACCTTCCCCGCAGATCATCGGGAACCGCCAGGCTTACTAATTTTTATACCCCCCTGGCCGAAACTGCCTAGATCCTCGCCAGTAGCTTTATAGAGTACTCTGTGTCGACTACCGGAGATATTCATGCATGGGATTTTGATTCCCAAGAAAATAGAAACAACTTTTATTATTTTGAAAGCCCAAGAATAGATAAATATCAGAGGCGATCAGTTTGCAATTCAGAATATACTCAGGACAATATTTACAATCATGTCCATAAATTAAGGGTAATTCGGAGTCACGCGGAAATCGAACCCTAAAATAAATATATCACCTGTAAAATCACTACACACGTTTTCAAGAATCATATGCAAATTTCATGAAGTAACCAGATGACACCGATGGTACGTTACAATGACGAGAGTGTAAGAGAGTGATATATAAGGAATACAGGCAAAGAAGTAAAATTGTTCGCAGGCGCTTTATAAGCATTTAGTTATAACACAAATAGTTATAACACAAAGGGCGCATTTGAATGATTTTTTACGTGGTAGCATTATCGGCCGTCTGGAATGTGGACGTACCCAACTGGAAGTATCAGACGAACTTGGAATTGCCCAGAGTGTCATTTCCAGGCTTTGGCAACAATTCCAAGATGATGGTAATGTGAGTAGACGTTACAGCACAGGTCGCACCAAGTTACAACGCCGAATGAGCTCCGGTTAGCCACTGGTACGACAATTTCAAGGCAGACCATGTACAGACGCTTAGGGCAGATTGGTCTATATGCTCGTAGACCTGTCAGATGCGTTCCACTTACTGCAACTCACTGTCGCCTGCGGTTAGCCTGGAGTAGTGATCATGCATTGTGGACACCGCAACAGTGGGCTTGTGTGATGTTTTCCGACGAGTCCAGGTTTAGCTTGCAGTCTGATTCTCGCCGGACTTTCATATGGAGAGCTCCAGGTACCCGTTACCACCAAGAAAACATCCTTAAACGACACCGTTACGGTGGTGCAGGAGAGCTCGTTTGGGGTGGAAATATTCTGGATTCCAGAACTGACCTGTATGTTCAAATTGGAACCATGACAAGCCAAATCTATCGGGACGTCCTTCTGGAACAACATGTACGTTTGTTTCGAGGCGTCATGGGCGCACAATTTGTGTGTATGGATGACAACGCCCGTCCTCACCGTGCAAACATCGTAAGCGAATGCCTTCAATCGGAGGATATCACCCGTATGGACTGGCCAGCATTCTCACCGGACTTGAATCCAGTACAGCACGTGTGGGACATGCTTGGCCGACGAGTTGCAGCCCGTCAACCTCCTCCTACATGTCTACCGGAACTTCGGAGGGCTTTGCTTTTTGAGTGGTGTAATATCCCCCAAATCAGATTGATAATTTATTTAAAAAATAAGCTTTACAAATAAGTCAAATTTGTTTTGCTTCTAACTCTTCCTTTGCCTGATTTTGCATTATCCTTAATTTATGGACATGAGTGTAGTTCAACCCATATGTTTTCCCTTGTTCAGATATGTTTATTTAGTTGCATAAATCAGATTAACCAAGAAAGCTAACAATTAATAAATGCCAATTCTTCAAACCTATACCTAATAGGGACTAAGTATAGTGTAATCAGAAGCAAAATTGTAAGTAGTAAATGTCTATATTCAGATAAAAGCAAAATTATTAATATATTCCATAAACGTGAGCACGAAAATATAAATTTTGTTATTTATTATTATCTAGCATTATCTATTAGAGAAACTGCAAAGCGCATCTGAATCAAAAATATGTCTATTAAATGGTGCGCTTTAAATCTCTTCTTAATAGCCAGTAAAGCGTGTTGAAGAATATCCATACGTACTTCAGACTGAAATCTGGATTTTTTATTTATCTATATGAACACTATTTCGTATTATATTATTTATTTTCATGACTGTTGATACATTGCAATTTTGGGAGTAGAAAGTAAGTGGAATGAAAAGTAGCTTATGAATTATTTCTCTTAAATAAACCGATAAATGTTTCACGGTAAATATTTCATGATAGAAACCGATAAATGTTTCACGCTTAAGAAATTCAGTCAAATACTTTTTCTTAATCATTTTGTTGTAAGAAAAGAAATATTTTGTCGAACTGTAAATGCTTAAGAATATTCGGTGATAATGCGATCCTTTAAAGCTATACGATTTTGTATTTTTCGATGAGAAAGTAAAACATTAGCCTTGGGTATTCAAATTTATTGCATTATGTAGATGCCTTTATTCTCAATTACTACTGGCTTCTGCATTTACCGAAATATTTTCATTATTTTCAAACGATCTGTTTCTGTTATTGAAGGCAAAGCTGCAATCGAAATTTATACCACAAATATTAGAAAATTAATTTATAATATCATCAGGAAAGACATACGTTAATTTTCAAACATTTGGGGCCTGTAGTAATATTATTACATATTTCGTAGTCTTTTCCTGAAAAAATAAAGTGATGTCTGTAATGAAAGGAAAAAATATTTGGCTTGAAAAATACTGTACAGAAATTCTCAAGCTAATTTTTAAACAATTATACATCTTCATTCAAGTTTCTAATGCGCTAGTACTCTATTAAAGATTACATAAGAGTTTACGATACTGTTTTAAAACTGGAATGCTGGGAAATAAATTTTTGTTCGTTACTATATGTTCATTTAACATCTTTAGAAACGCACTTTAGATATGGTTAATTGCGTACGGTTTCGTAATGAATTGAGTCCATTCAGAACAGATAACAGATTGATAAAATTAATTTTTGCAAAAGAAACATTCTATAGTTCTGGAACGTTTCACTGAAATATTCGTATAGTTCTTCTCAGTATGACAGCGCACAATTAGTAGTTACCACAAACTACTAAGAACGCTAAACAAATGCCCAATTCAAAGCGCATCTAAAGAGCAAAGCTCGTATGGAGATTTCTCAGTACTCCGAACTCAACTCTGAACTAAACTGAGAATTTTTGCTCTCTCTGATCTTATGTACTATACCTATGGAAAAAGAAATTCTGGTACCATCGATTTCTCTAACTGTTTGGAAAGTATATGCAGTTACAGTTACATATATTGCTGAATACGGTTATATATAGGGATCAGACCAATTACAGTTATACAGCGATCAGACAAAATGTTGCCGAATGGTCACCAAGTTTGGCGACTTCTCGCCAAATTTTGCGGCAAAAATTAGTCCCCCAAACCATCGCTACCTTGACCCTATTTCGCAAATTTGGTGACAGTCACCTCAACTTTAATAGGGTTTTGGCTGCAACATCATTTTTCCGCCAGAATTTCAACTTTTGAGCACAAAATTCGTCATATGATAACTTGTTTTTAGTTCCTTGAATTAGAGGATTAATTTTTAAAACTGCTCAGTGAGATAGTGTTTTTTTCATTTTTTAAAATTTCTTTTTGCATCCTCTTTTTTTTTATAAAACAGTTAATTTTTTTATTTATTCGAAGATTAAGGAACATTACTTCAGTACCATGGATGCTAACAGGAAAAGTTTCATTTTGGGCGTACTAATTAGCTATTTGGTGTACAGTCAGATTATGAGCTGTCTAAGAGGCTTATGCCTAATTATACGTATTATATATAAGCTTGGCATTCCATTGGGCAACATGATTCTTGTACTGTGCATATGATTCCACTACATGGGGTACCATAATCTTATTTGAATACTGCTGCAACTCCTGTCAGTTGTTTGTTATAAGTGAGAATGGCTTTAAATTCCTTTGAGAAGCCCGAAAAGTTCGTAAACGTGCTAATTTATTTTTTTTAATTAAAATACCAAATATTGTTTAGCATTAGCTAAATTATTCCATTGTAAATACTATTTGCTCTTGATCAGTTAGTTACTTCTCTGGGCGCCGAGGCAGTAGTTGCGTTTTAATGAAAGTCAAAAAGAACTTTCGTAAAAGAAACTTTTAAAGTTGTTTTAAGATCTACAAATTTTGAATGATTGTTCTATTTGTTTGAATTGATTGATTTATCTTTACCAAATGAAAATTACAGTTATGCCATCAGAGGGAAATAATATATATGTGTATATTATAATATATATATATTGCAATCTATTAAGTATGCCGAAATTAATTACTATGTAACTATTTTTGACTTTGAAATATATTTTAACCTGGAATTTTGGCTCTTACGTATTAACGCAACCACCTCGAATCAATTTGCGATTTTTTAAAGATGAAAAGGTAAACGTTACTTATCGGGTACAAACCGGGGATTTTCGCTACATTTTTTTAAAAAGATTCCCAAAATATCGATATTCATCTAAGTTGACAAGCGTTATCACCATATTTTATCAACTTAAATACAAATTTTTAGTTGTTAAGTAAGGATTTCATAATAAGCTGAAAAAATAAAACACTAATATTCGTCTCTAAATCTTTCTTAACTTTTGCACAATATTCTTTTCCCAAATACACAGCGATGTATTTAAACGACAGAGAATGACAGACTCATCTCGCATATACTAAATGCATTTCTTCATTGGTCCCTGCAGAGATTTTTCTGCTAAACTCTGTATTCCTGCAGAATTTTTACTAATTTTCTCTCACAGCTGTCAAATTCCACAAATGCGTGTTTTAAAACTAATGCAAAACTTATTAAGGTTTCTGTATAAAACTGTTGGAACTTCGGAATGCAACAAAAGAACGCGTACGAAAATAACGAAGCTGCTTGAGTGACCGATTGCTATAAGACTAGTTGCCTGAAGAGCGATTATGCACATGGTTGCCAGAGTTTGGCACATTCTGAAAAGTTTCCTAATTTTACTAAAGTGATTGTGATAACACACAAGTACCGGAATGTTTTCTACGATCAAACAGCTTTACTATGCTTCTAACTCAGAAATTCTAAGGCTTTGAGAAACTTCAGTACGTATAAGTAAGAAACAGCTAATCAGTTTTTCTCAAATGCATTGCATATGTAATACAGACATCCATTCCAACCATAAATCATATTTTTATCAAGAGTTATTTTATCACCCAATTTATTCATATATAACTGGTATAAAATTATGTAATATTTGAATGCGAGTTATGAAAGTAGTTTTAAGAAATACTTTCAGAAGTAAAATTGAAAATTTCATCGAGGCAAGACACGAAATCATCTACTCAAAACTTATCTTGACAAAAATAAACAATTAATAAATTAATTAAAAGTAAAACACCTAGAGCCATTTGTAACAAAAATTGTTCAACAGTTTAATATTAGAAGGAATCTCGTCAAATGAGCACCATGCAAAATTACTAAGATTAAAAATTATCATTTTTAAACTAAATTTTGTTTAATAAAATTTATAAATTTAACATAGTGTGTAAAGCAACATGGATGAGAATATATTAATTTTTGATTATAATTAGATTATTGAAGCACATGACAATTATCTCCTGAGAGTACCGAAATGAAGCATATAAACAGCTGAATAATTAATTAACCAAATTTAGCAAGATTTATTTAGGACAATTTTATAATAATTTATTATCAGAAAGAAAAGAGAAAACAATCAGGTATGTATATATTTTTAATAAGTTCGCCAATACAACCTGAGATATTCTCAATGTTTTCGTGATAAAGCACATAACAGGAAGTAGTGCAAATTGCCTGTATTTTCTTATAAGAAAAACATATTTAATTTGCTTCGAAGGAAGAGGCTTATTTGGCTCCCCTAATTCAATGCCAAAAATAAAAATTTCTCGTTTTTCAGAGTGAAGAACCCTACAATCAAGAAAAGGCGCGCTTTCTGATTCTAAACTAAGCCCCTTTTCACTTCTACCTCCTGGGCTTAATTTCTAAAATTAGAAGTATCGGAGCCCAATGGAAGACTGTCAGGAAAGAAGGTAATAAATAAATTAATTGTCTAAAAGTTAAAATAATTAAATAATTAAGTTAAAATTAAATTAGATGTAAATTTATAAATTATTGAAAATTAATTTTATAAATTATTGAATTAATTATGAATAGTTTAACAAAAAATAAATTATCGGAAGTCACCTTATTTGGGGAGCCGACTGGAATTACAATTCCACCCAGAGGGTAAGAAGTAGCTCATCCGATTTGCATTTGAATTTCGTAATGATTATATACATATAATGTATTAATTCAAGGAAAACTAGGTACGAAAACCATTTTTTTTTGCAGCACACACCAATTAAAAAAAATTTAACAATTAAAGCATATCAAAGCAGAATAGTGAGACAGTGGAGGATATGGAGGGGAATTTGAACGGAAAAGTAAAGCTGTAAAAAGAAAGAAAGAAGAGTACAAGACTTTCTGATCGCGATGCCCTGTAGATATAATTTTAGTCGTCAAGCAGAAAGATTCCATGAATACGATCCGCTAACAACGTGAAAATAAACGTACGCTCCCTCTAAACAATAATACTAATGGGCCCGCTCGTTTTGTTAAATAGTTCAAAATGTCTACAGAACCTCTGCGATAGGAAGTAACTAGCGTGGCACGTGCGCGACCAGAATGATTACGTTTAGTACTTTCAAAAGCAAAAATTAACCCGCTGTGATACATTAATTGCATTTCTCGAAGAATAAGCCTTTGCTATTTGAGGACGGGGGCTCTTCTTTCCTTAAAAATCCCAACATCTATCCAAGGCTTATTTTCGCGTAAAGTGCAAGAATTCAGAAATTAGAATCGATTTTGCAAGGCATATTTATTAGTAAAATAAAATTTTTTTGTTGAAATTGTGGTTCATTGACGTAAAAGAAGCGGTGAGCTCCTTTATTTAGAGCTCCGGTGCACTCCGGCTAAAATTATGATTTATCTCACAAATTGAGAAGTATCGGAACCGATCTGCGGTAGTCTCCAGCGCAGTTTAAGCTCTGCCTATCTCCGAATTAAGTTATGTTTACGATTTAGGTAAAACACGAGAGAGTTATCTGCTGAACGGAAATGAGATTTTCATAACAGATATTTTATGGCACAATGGCACGCCTTTACGTTACAAATAATGAAATCTCCCATGCAACAAGCTCATTCCCCGAGATTCGAAAAGGTTGAACTATGTAGCATTTTAAGCAGACTTACCTATTCGGCCAATAGTGGGCCTTCATTTCCTAGCGAAACTATCATTACATGTTTGTAGACCACATTTTTTTTAAATTTTCTTTCAAAGTTATTTTTCACTTTCATAAATACGCAACGTTTTCCTCTGTACCTAAATCAGTAAATAAAATGCGATTAGTAAACACAATGAAAAACTCTCAGCATTCTACAAATGAATATACAAGAAATTATAATTTTTTTATCATTTCCTTCATTTCGTAGAAGTTGCTGCATCTGATTATCAAAATAGTATTATAGTTTTCAAATCATCGCAGAAAGATGCACCGGAAACTCTACTTTGCAGAAGATAGCTTTGATTTTTATGTAATAAAGTTCCTGATAAATAAAAATTTATGAGAAAAATGAAACGATTTATGGATTATACTCCAAAGTATCAAGATAGAATGTTTGAGATGCTCAAATTAAGATGTTTGAAGAAGTGCCATGGGTACACTCAGCTTCTGGGGAGTATTCTTGAAAACTTAAAAGCTGCTGTTCTTGAGCAACACAGATGAAGATGTTAATCTTATCCGTAACTACAAAACTCAAGTACTATTAGATATATATTGGTTATTTTTATGATGATAAACATGAGAGCGGTAAAGAATATATACTTTGAAAATTCGTATGTTATCATTATGTCTAGTGGAATAACCAATCGGTTACTCTCATGTTGGATCAGCATTATTTTAAATTTTTAAATTTTTGCCGAAAATAAAACGCAAGAAATTCAAACACTGAAAGCGCGCAAATTCGGATTGTCGACAAAGAAACTGCAAATAAGGAACGCTTCTATCAAATTGAGAAAATCTGATGTAGACACCACAAGACTTCCTTGTATGGCCTGTTAAATTATAGTTTTTTGGCTGCATTTCATTTAAGCTTATTTCCCGGAATTTGTTTAGAGATTTATTTCTCAGTCAATTAATTCAGTTCTCAGCAGAAAATAAAAAGCAGAAATAAATACAAGAACTCAAAACATCTTCATAAAAAATAGTAAAATACAGAAAATCATAAAATACTAAATACAGTAAAAATTTCAACAAACAATTTTTATAATTAAAATTAGAGTTTCTACGCAAAACCCAGGAATTTGACAATCGAGTAACAAGGTAGACTTTTTCTGTGCGCGAAACTGAAGGTTTACTTTTGTTCCCATTCCGCAAAAAGACATTAAAAATGCAAAAAATGACTTATTTCACTGATCTACTGAGTTTTAAACGTAAATAATTGGTAACACGTTAGGCTTAACTCGCCACCTAAACTTTAAAATAGTTTACGATACTTTTCTAGGTTAAGGTTTCTATGCCTTTAGTTAATCTGCATGCAATATAGTCGGGGATATAGAAATTTAACGGGAACATAAAAACTGAATGTTTCAATCACTTTTAATAAAAATATGCATAATTTACCAACACATAAGAATTAAACATTAAGCATAACATACATATATAATATTTATATGCGATTACTGAAGCCGATTGCTGATTTCGTATTAATTTAAAAATTTTTAATTGAAAGAACTGACGTTTGACTGTTTATGTAAAATATAAAAAGAAATAAGACAATAATAGTAATTTCTTGTTTGAAGCTGAAGCAAAGAATACGGAGAACATTTCAGAAATAAGGGGGATTCCCAAAGAATGCTTAATTTTTTTTAAACTTGTGAAAGGTGATTCCTAAGCACTGAATAGAGAAACTTCTTGAAACAGAGGTAACTTGCTTTTTTAGGAAAAAGGACCAATGCTCTGGCCATAAGAAAGTGGCCATGACTGAACGCATTTCTTTATAAGGAAAGAACTACAGGACCCAGCCACGAGTAAATTACCTAGTCCATTTGCCGGAAAAGAGAGAAAGATGGAGCGGAAGAATAATAGATGTCATGTGGTAACGAAAGAGGGAAACGCAAAGTTTGGAGGTAGTGACCCAAGATGCTCGGAGTACTACGAGCGGAAGAGAGGACGGGAAAAGCCAAGAGGGATGGTCAAACATTTGTTCGAAACCTGTTTAACTGAGCAGAATATGCGGTGTGAACGATGGGCTAGGTAAGCTGCAAACTGAGAAGACGAGGACCGCATTACTCTTTCGTTTCAGCATCGTTCACCGATGAGTGCATAGGAAAGGGCATAGGCCCGATTTGCTTCATCCCGAGATTCGAGGTACCCATACCGTTGAAATCAACCCATCCCTTCTTGGGTGAAAGACAAGAAATGTCTGAGGAAAGAGAACACTGGAAGAAATCGCCCCAGCTCGAGCGAAGCGTTCGTTGATTTTGGCACCCACGTGTTATCGTAATTCTTCTAAACTTTTGAGAGATTTTCGAACTTGTCTGAATTTCTAAAGTAAACCAAATGATCAGCTACGTAGTAAGTACCACGAGTTATAGACAATTATATAGCATAACATGGGTAAATGAAGGATGCAGGTTGCATTGCAGGTATAATCTATGAAGAGAACAGACAGAAACGTAGCCTAGCTACTGCCAACCACCAGACTGGGAGACTGCAAGCAAGTCACAACTAACAAAATTGCATGTGGATGGTAAAAATAATGAGCAGAAAGGCGAGTTAATATCAAAAGAGAGTACAAAAAGACCTAGACCAGTTCAAAGCAAGAAAACACATAACAACAGTGAAGTGTGTAAAAAGACTACAGGTATGTCAAGTAAACAGTTACATATCCAGTCTAATTTTCAGCATCTTATCTAATAAGTTTGCAAAGGTTTTAATTTCTTTAATTTTACTTTCGTAAATTCTAATGATTTTAGTATGATTGTGGCCAAAGGCTCTTCGAAATTCAGTTCATAACCTGTATAAGTTCAGATATATCACTAATTCTGGTATTCCTTCCAGTATTTGGAGGAAGACTATCAATTTGGATTCCTGTATAGCTGCTTTAGGAGAGTCATTTCTTATTTCATGTGAGAAATTTTTCGGCTTAAATGCCTAGTCTAATTTGGGAAGAAGTTTTGCTTTTTAAACTGAGGGAAATTTCGAGAAACCCCGGTAAGACACAACATGCAAGCCAAGACAGTTCACTCGTTTGGGGTTATCCAGCGCCTCTGTTGATCCCAAGTATTAGTTCTGTGGAACTCAGCGCACTTAACTCACCTGGGAGCCACATGACAATTTTTGGACTAATGGAGAAATCACCTCGGACATCCACAGCCTGGGAATAGAACTATATTACAGTGTCATTATCCGTGCTCTCATCTTTCTTGCTACGTACATTCCGGACAATCAACCTTTTAGGGACTTTATGAGTTCATGAGCTAAATACGACCTGTAGGTATGAGACTTTCTTGTTTCACATTTGCAGAAATGTGTTTACTCCTTCGTTTAAAAAGATTTTGTTTAATTGATAGGTTATTTCTGGGTGTCTTAAAAGAAATCTCCCCGATCATATTGTTTAAATGAGATAATAGATGAATTTTAAGCCAAATAAATATGGTACTTAATTCAAAATTCCACTAATTGGCTTTTCGGATATTTTTAGATTAAATTCATCTAGATTTGTACTGCTGCGGTTGTATTAACCTCTATACGGAATAGTTCTTAAGATTAGTCGTTATAAAATAATAGAATAATCGTTATTTTTTTTAATTAAATGAAGTGTAGCTTTTTTGAAAGATAAAACGACAAATTTTTCAAAATGGTCTGAGTGACCATCTGGATAGTAACTTGTCATTCTTCAGAAAGAATGAGAGGCTATTCGATTAGATAGATATGATTTCAGTGCTGCATTTTTGCCTTCGAGTATTGAGAAACTGATATGTGACTGCTAACAAAGTGATGTATCAAAACAGAACATATCCTGATAGGACGCATAGTAGCATTGATACAGAAACACCAAGTAAGGATTAAAGGTGCTCAATACAATGAGTAATTTAAGCCCATAAATTGTGTCTGATTGGTATTGAAGTGCATTGTTCTTCAATCCCAATAACTGACTTCTCAATGCCATAATCTCATTTCTCTTAGTTCAGGATTGTCTAAACAATGTATGTGAAGGGCCACTGAAATGTTTAATGTCAACTTGCGGATCATGGTCAACTTGTGGTTCTGTTTGGGTTGAACAATAAATTTTATCTTTCTAGATCAGCAAAAGAATGGCTTTAATTGCTTTATAGAATATGTAATGCCAAAAAATATCTCAACACCCCCATAACCCTCTTCTATGATTAATCATTACAAAAAGTTTTAATCTTCGGAGTCAATAAAACTTTGTCGTCTTCGATGTAAATGGCTAATGAATTACTGAAATCATCCAACAAAATTTTGTTTACTTCCTTCGAAAATAAAATTGCTGCTGAAGTTAAACAGTAATTATTGAAAGTACGTTTGAAAATATTCACCTCAGTCCTACAGAGTTACAATAAGCATGAATTTACAGTAGACGTAGCCAAGGAAGTTTCAAATATATGGCGTGATTTACTCACAATCACAGAAAAGCATACAGTGATGCTACTAGGAGACTGAAAATATATATCATATGCTTGAATGGAGAGCGTTTCGTTCGGCGGCGAGAAAACGCTTTAAGATGCACTGCCGTAGGAAAAGGTCTAAATACGCTTTTTGGAGCATAACAAAGTTAAGATAAAAGTAAAAGAATAATCCGCTAACAAATTGTCAAAATTCAAATTTTAACATTTGGGGAAATTTCAGTTTGGGAAATGATTACGTGAGAAACATATAGAATTTTTTCTTTTGATTGCTTTGTAAAATTATTATATTCTTTGTTGGTCATTGTACTTCGATATGAAATGGGTCTTGCAAGTTTCATTTTTGTTTTTAAATTTTGGATTTTTTCAAATTTTACGTATTAGTTGTCAAGCCAAATCAAACCTTTTTGTGAGACTGGCTGTATTCCGTGGACCTACGTTAGATAGACCCCCATGATACTCTTATTACATATTGAGATTAGAAACAATAAGGATTCTTCCCACTAAAAACCAGGTCACGCGAAAAACATTTAGTAAACAGGATTGGTAACAATTAAATATGTGCATAAAAACTTTGAGCAATCCACTGCTTAATAAACATCTAACTGTCTCACGCGGACCACCAATAATGTTGAAAACCATCTTTGAGTTTATGCAAACTTATTCAACTAAATAGGTTTTCAGTCGCAGCTGCTAAATGTTGCAAAAAATATACCGTACGTCCCAACTAAAGCCCATCAAAAGAAAGAATTTAAAATTTAATATTAAAATGCAGTAATGTAATTTTCTCATTATTACACGTTTCGGAATGTTTAATAATAAACTGAAATTTTTGTTAAATGAAAAATTCTTCAGTATGCATCCATGCTGAAAACTTTCCGTCATAGACGCTTCACTGAATTCTGATCTGACATTTACTAAATACAAAACTCGATTTCAAAGCTTTCACGAGTATCTCTATGTAACAAGAATAAGAACCATTGCTCAATTATAAGAATATGTTTTTGCTAAAAAAATGGCATACCGTATATTTCAGTCAAAACCAGAATAACAATTTCAAATGACAAGCATATATCTACATCGCTGCATTTTTATTACCAGCACTTCTGAGGGATTATGCATTTTGCCGGTTGCTTTACAAAAACATGCGTCTTCAATATTTCTGTGTATGACTTTGTTTCGCGGAGCATACTTTACATAATACCTAATGCGGAATATTGTTTTGTTACAAAATATCTCATCTCTATGTGCTTCATTCTGGCTCAAGGTGTAGAATGCAAATGATATATAAATTCGACAAAGGCTTAGGAAAATTAAGATTTCTTCCAAACCCCTTCATTTTCATTGATTTCAAGAGTCAATCTACGGAGGAGATTTGACAAAAAATTTTAATCCATGAAATTTTACACCTGCACTTGTAAGAAAGACTAAAGATATGGAAAACATTTCTGATGTTGATTTTTGTTTCATGAATACTTAGTTCAGATACACCTTTTCAACTTGTACTAATTCGCCTTCTATTCCTGCTTAGAAATGTACAAAAAAGTGCTAAGCTTGCCGAAGTTCACTTGTTTAGAATTTATAATAATAATCATTTTCCAGGTAATGGTAATTTCCAGGTAGCTTAACACCTGTCCAACCATTCTTATTTATCACTATATCTTATCTCGTTCATTTCCGCTTTGGCAACTGAGGATGATAGTCCTGTGAAAATCTGCAAATATAACACTGATTTTTTTGTGACTTCGAAATTAATCATCATCATTATTCAAAATATTATCATTCCAGCCTCTTCATCACTAGCTTTCCGTAATTTATTGTATCAGTTTCATTTTGTTCACTATCATCATCCGTTTCTTCATCAAAAAATCTTCATCTTATAATGTAAAGAACTTCGTTCTAGGCATTTTAAAGCATGGGATGAATATCAACCAGAGCATATAAAGGCATGAATAAATAAAGGGAATACCCCTTTCTCTTTGACGTTGTACCAGCGCAACACCTATTTTCCCGTCCATCCCCACACAAATAGAAACAGCTGATTGATGGAATGCTCTGATATGCGGTGACTTTGGCTAAAAATAGATCACGCCTAAAAATGGCGAATCTTTCGTTAACATTGTTCGTCAAAAATATCTGGTCAAAAATTTTGCTTAAATTTTTCTTCAAGTT
>KK118183.1:70050-83118 GCA_000611955.2 Stegodyphus mimosarum | reverse complement strand
TAATATCTTTAGTAATTATACATTTATATGCATTTATTTTGACCGTTGCGTCAACCCAACACCAGCGGTTAATGGGTTAACGCACGGTATAATATTAACATCTTTACTTTTGATCTTCAGTGCTGAAAGAAAATTGTCGATGAGTATTAGATTTAATTTTTGTATTAGATTACCATAAATATGACTCAAAGAATACATTTCGGCGATTTATATTCTTGGCAAAAGATAGCACGATGCTTCCCAGTTCATTAAAAACCTTCCGTTTTATGGATATAATTCATTTGTCTGGATGCTTGTTCAGTATTATTTCAGGCTTGTAACACTGTATAAACTGTAACAATCAGTGCATTGGAACAGTTGCCGAAAGTATTCGAAGACTAATCACGCCTTGTAGAGACATTAGGTATTTTTTCTAAAGTAGGATATATGAAAAATGAGCAATGCAATTCCCGGGACTCGAAACGCGGACCTCTCGAATACGTGCCGTGTATGCTGAACCAATACACCACGAAGGCATGCTAAGAAGGCGGGAGAAAAACCTTGTAACCTCATTTTCCAGAATTGTCATTGTAAAACTAAAGTCGAATTTTTTGAGTGCTACAAGGCAAAGTACTTGGTGGCAGTGAATGTGATGCAGTTAACTTACGACTACAGCCTAGAACAATGAATATACTCTTCTCAAATAAATTGTACTTTTATATGAGGAAAAAGAATACACATTCATTCGACTTGAATTAGGAACTCAAAGCTAGAATAACTGTTCCGTTGAACACCATATTTTTATTCTTGCAATATAATATTTGGGGACGATTTCTCTGTTTTGGATAAAAAATACCAGAATCAGTTTTGTCATTCTTCAGAAGATTCTGTGCTACAGTAGATAGTCTATATTTCTGTCTGATGCTAAGAAGGCGAGAGAAATACCTTATAACCTTTTTAAAACATAAGCGGGACAGCTTTACTGATTTCTCAAAATTTATTAACCCATCAACCAAATCACAAGTATGGATTAATATTCGCCCCGAATGAAAACCTTTTAACACTTAATTTGGATAATTAAGTTTTGAGCTGTTAATCTTTCATTGTATCATATTATTTATATAGTTTGAAATTAATGCGTTGTTTGCAAATGTTGTGATACCGTTGTTATGTACAAACTGGGTTTGGAAGGAATGTAAAGTAAAAGTTAGACTTTAACTCAACAAGCAGTTCTTTCGTATAAGTGCATTCACTTTTCAATGGTTGGGACACATCTGTAAAAAATCAAAATCTGATCGGAATGTCTTTGCAATGCTTTGTTTTTACCACTGTTGTCTTATCACTGGGATATCACATCACGATTGTCATAACGTATATTTCACATGAGCTTCTCACCACGGTAAAAGCGGGACATATGTGACCCATGTTCCATAACCTGTATCGATGTTTTAAGAAGTTTGATGTGTTCGTCTTAGGTCCCAAATGCAGATTTCAAAATTATATAATTTATATTCAGTCTATGTTTATGATCTGTGTTTTATACCACTATATTCTCTGCCTACATCCAAAAATTGAAGTCCGTTCGCGCACATTATATCTTTCATTAGACACTAACAAACCCAAACACAACATCTCACTTTAATTTACTGTTGTAAATTAGAACTTCGTAAGCAACCACGGTATTAAAATTCGAATTTTTAAAGCAAAATGTTTAATTGATGCTGTAGCAAATGCAGTTAAAACAAACACACTTGTATTTTTATACAATGTACGTCCAGAAAGTAAGTTCCGTTTGGTAATAAAAGTAAATTGTGTACAGCTACAGAAAAGTTATTTATTGCACAAAATTCAACAACTCTTAAACTACTTTTCCACATAACTGCCGAAATATTGCAGGCATTTGTCATAGCGTGGCACAAGTTTTTGTATACCTTCTTCATAGAAATTTGCCGCCTGTGTCTTCAACCAGTTGGAAACAGTTTCTTTCAGCTCGTCGTCATTGTTAAAGTGTTGACCGCCAAGGAAAGACTTAAGATGTAAGAACAGATGAAAGTCGCTAGGAGCGAGGTCAGGGCTGTACGGAGGATGGTCAAACACGTCCCAGCCAAATCCCTGTAGGAGGTTTTTCGTCACATTTGCAGTGTGTGGTCGTGCGTTGTCGTGAAGAAAAACAACACCTTTTGACAGCAATCCTCGGCGCTTATTCTGAATTGCACGGCGCAATTTCCGAAGTGTCTCGCAATAAGCATCTGCTCTGATTGTTTGACCACGCGGTAAGAAATTAATGAGTAAGATGCCTTTCCAGTCCCAGAACACTGTGCACATCATTTTTCGAGGTGTCAAGATTTGCTTCGGCTTAACCTTTGCTGGGGATGAAGTGTGCCTCCATTCCATTGATTGCCGCTTACTTTCAGGGGTGTCGTAAGAAACCCAAGTTTCATCTCCTGTGACTATCTGTGTCAGAAATTCTTCACCGCTTTCAGCATAACGGGTCAAAAACTGAAGTGCACTACCCATCCGTTTTGTTTTGTGTTGCTCAGTAAGAATCTTTGGTACCCAACGTGAGCAAAGTTTACGAAATTTCAGTTTTTCGGTAACAATTTCATGCATTAGTGATCGTGAAATTTGGGGAAATTCCATAGCGAGAGCACTAATTGTAAACCTTCGGTTTTCATGGATCTTGTCATCAATCGCGTGAACCAGTTCTTCTGTAACCAAAGATGGACGCCCACTTCGTTCTTCATCGTGCGCATCACTACGTCCGTCATTGAACTTTCGGACCCATCTTCTCACCATTGAATCACTCATCGCTTTTGGTCCGTAAACATCGCAAATTTGCCGATAAATTTCACTAGGTTTCACTTTCCTCGCATTCAGAAAACGAATCACAGATCTGATTTCACAAGCGGCGGGATTTTCAATCAACACCGACATTGTAAACAAGCACAACAAAGCGTACGTGACTGACAGCGATCTCCAAATGGCGCGCGTTTCTTCTCCTTGATACAGAGCGTCTACTGCGCATGTGCGGAACTGCGATCGCAGAGCTGCAGCGGAGATAAATTGAAACGGAACTTACTTTCTGGACGTGCCTCGTATTATTTGACTTATTCTTCTGAAATACGCATAATATTGAGTTTTAGACATGCTCGGAAGTATGACTGAAATTTAAGAGGAATAACTAGATACATAATAATGAATGCCATTTCAAATAACACACACATTTCTGTACCACCTTCATGTCTGAAACATTAATTATACGGCTTATTTCAGCAAATAGGAGAAGCAAGTGAAAAGTAATTTATTTCTATACATTCATCTCGAATTCCTCTAGAGAATTGGCAGGAACGGAATTTTCTTCCAGAAATAAAGTTAGTTCCGACAAGCTTCATTATTCTGTTTAGCTTGCCAAACAAAGATCTTCCCGCTGAATGAGCAAATAAAGATCTGTCGTTTAGGCTGAGATCCTGGAAAAGTATAATACATTAACCATCTTCTTACGTCTGACGCATTTTAACAATCAAGAAATCCTTTGTCAGGTGTACTCTGTAAGCAAATATGTTGCAAAATAACAGAAAGGGAGCAAGACTTTTATTAAAAGTGAGTTTATACGAAATGATCTGTGATGCAGGAAATGCAATTGATTTTTACTCTGGTGGTAGACATTTCAATTAATATTACTAGAATGTTTACCGATACTGAATATTTGCTTTTTAATATTTATTCCGAACAGTAAACGTGCGTGAACTTCTTGATGTCAGAACTCAAACATAATTTCACGTTTTATTAGTCCCTTCATAATACATTGAATAATAGCGTAGAATCAAGTATATAATACTATGCAAATGTTCTGAGGAATGGGTTGAGTTATTTCAGTAGGAAAAGCGTAATCTTTACTTCCCCTTCTACAGGCTTGATCGTTAAGACTGGTGCATACCACCAACTAGACTCGAGTTTTAATCTTTGCTTTTCTAGTTTTTCACATTTAGATAGATAAAAACTTATTTTAAATTTGGTCGTTCCATAAATACAAGTCATGTCCCTTAGCGTATGTTAATTGAAAGCAGTTCATCGTTTAGGCAGACGCCTACGTACTTTGCGGTATTCAATCAAACAACCGAATAAATTTGTATCAATATAGGCATTTCTTAGGTAAGTGGTTTGTTAACAAAATTCTAGATCAGCATTTGAAAGTTATAATATTATATTCAATCAGTTTGGAAGCAACACTTCCAAATGAAATATGAACTTCCAAATGTAATCTGTGCTTTCTACTGGAAATCTTGATCGATGCTCTGAATAACCAAATCGATGGCAGGAAAGACATGAAAACATTGGCTTTCACTTTTATCAGTGGCTGAGAATGAAACATAAACCCAACATAGGTAAAACTATAATCCGAAAATATTCAAAAAAAAAAAAAAACGCGGCGAAATTCCTTAATTTCTGTTTCATAATTTACATCACATATCAGACAGAATGCGGACAAACGTACTTAGAATTCACGTAAAAATTGAAGTCTCAGGATAAAATTCGTCTACAAAACAGCAGTTCTTTCGTTCAATACTTTTCTAAAATATCACTGTGTACACTTGAGCAGCAACATACTTATTTACCTAGTTTGCATGCGGAAGGCATTTTACAACGTTAGTGCATCTTTTTCAATTAATCATTATGTTAGTTGCATACATAACAGTTCACCAATTTCACGAATCATCCGTGTCTGATGGCTTTTCCTTATCACAGCAAACTTTTCCTGTAACCTACTTATTAATTCTTCATGTTCCTGTTAGCTTTCTCATCATGTTCCCTGAAAGTTCTAAAATATTTATTGACAACCTTCCTCATGGTAAATTTTGAAATCCAATATCCAACTAGATATATAACAATTTTAAAAGGCTCCATCCGTTATACTTCCTAAGATTTTAAAATGAATTGCATAAATCCACAGCGAATATACATTAATGCAAAAAAATTTCATCAAGTTAGTGCAACGCTCAAAATTTAATGATATTTACATAAATGTATTTCGAGCAGGCAACTTGTTTTCGTATAATCCCCACTGTTAACTGTTAAGAACACATTTATTAACATATGAGTAGTAAACACAATGCGTTGAAGTTATCGTTGATAAAGTTCAGAAAATATTATTAAAATATGGTTCTACAATATTCTATTAAATTATATAATAAAGATTCAGACTTTCGTAGTTCTGAGTCTGAGATGAATGTCTCAGTCTCAGTTTCAGTCTGAGTATATCCACACTTATTTATGTAGATATAGACGCAAGAGGAGAATATCACAAATTGATTCGAATTAAACAACTAGAAGGACCCCCCCCAAATGTCTTTCTCTTATTTCGTGGATTTCGTGTCTTGCCTAATCCAGTACTACCACTTGCGTGAAGTATTGCTTGGAAACCTAGTGTGCAGTTCATGCACTGAAATTAATACCCATTTGCATCTAAATAATTTACTGTTTCTTTATTAACTGATTGTGCAAGATTCCACGTGTCATTAAACTGATTCGAAAGAAATGTTATCATTTTTTTACCATTCGGCTTCACCATTTTCAGCAACTTAACTATAGTTTTTTTAACTCTTTATATTTAAATCCTGGACACTAATTTTAAAGTTAGCTGGCCTATCGTAATTGCTTAACTTAAACTGTTTTCATGTTTTATCACTGAAATCTCCTTGTGAAGTTTAGATATCAATTTTCTTAACTGATCAGTTTCATATTTTCAATTCCTTTTTTAAAGTTTGAAGCTTTAATAGCAAATGTTTCGATAGATATTTGATTGTAATTTAAATTTTCGAGTTTCAACTTTTTTATATGTTTGAGGCTGGAGCTTGAAGTTTCGGATAATTTCTAAAAGTCATAAATTTTCTTATGTTTACCAAACATTGCCAAAGAGCAAGTTGGATAAAACTTTATATATTAAAGCATGGCTCAATACTGATAAAAGTAGATAATATCATCAACGTTTCGTAATTTAAACATTTCATTACATATGTAGCTATAAATTCAAATTATTAAACTGCACCACGTATATAGAAGAATCTAAAAGTGGAAACCTTGGAAAGGTAAAAAAGCATCTGCCTAAAATAAAGGTATGAAAAGGTATTTCAGAGAAGGATCATGATTAAAACGTTTTGAGTAATAACTGTCAGAAAACCTACGAGCTTATAATTTCTGTAAAAGAGAATCTATTGCATCAAGGTACATGGCAAGAAAAATATTATTCATAAAAGTAATAATAACATAAATTTATTTGCAAAAATGCAGTTTCGTTTTATGGTTTCACAGAATCTACTGCATCCTGGTACCTGGCAAGAAAAATACTATTCATAAAAGTAGTAACAACATAAATTTATTTACAAAAACGCAGTTTCGTTTTACGATTTCACGTACCGTTATCTTAAGAGAGACGAATAGAATACACTGCTGCCAATCTGCTGTAGCTAATTATTGGCATCAAAAGGCGTAGCTATACCTGGTACTGCCTTGACACGTAAAATTTTCACTTTACCGTCGTGTCTTGGAATAAGCTCTATCTTTTAGCAAGCGACCAAATTTAACATCTTTTATTATTACTTTCGATTGTTAAGATGTCGTTAACATTTACTTTCTTCTGCGATCTTTTATTCACCTCCATCTTCAGTTGAAATTAGTATTCACTGCGAAACAGTCACAACAAATTTTTTGTAGTTCTTCGAAATATAGCAACGCTTTTCCCAAAACTCTTCTTATCAATTGTTTAAACACCTATCATTCCTTACCTTATAGTTGAATACTTTGCATATGTAAATATAAAATACCTTATAATTTTCCGAAATGATTTTTTAAATCGATGTATTGTGAGATTAACATTTATGTTTAATTGAAAACCGGTTTTCTAATAAAACACAGCGCTATTCAGTTTCTTTGAATAAGAGAATTTTGTCAGAAAATGCTCTAAACGTATATGCAAAGACAAATTTGTGAGTTATATCAAGACAATTCGGAAACTAATCTCCGTTGTGACGTTGCTCAAGTAGTAGTGGGCGGAAAGAAATCATTGTTGAATTTGAACCATTGCTGAACCATTGTTGTACTTTGTTGAACCTTGCCAAGCGATTCTGTGATTCAATAAATTTCTTGTAATCCTAATGAGAATGTCGTACTGCTGCAAGTGTGCTGGTTATGGCGTTGCAAAATGTGCGTTCTTGTTGAAAATATTGTTAAATGCGAGGTAAGGGGAGTAATATGATTTCTTCTGGCAAATTTCTGTCAATGGCAGACATTTATCATGAACTGTGTATGGTATACAGCCCAAAACTGTGAACTTGGCTTTGGAAAGCCCATCGAACTTTGTCAGGGAGATAGGTTACGGTCGCCTTGTTTTCAGATGCTAATGGAATATTGCTTGCCGAATTCATGAAAATCGATACGGCAATCAGTTCTGAAGTGCATTGTAACCCTCTGAGAAAACTGAAAGCATCCGCTATTAAAAACAAATGTCTGCTGATGTCTAGTGTTGTGTTCCTGCAGGATAGCGTCGCACTCAGAGTGCTCAGGAGACATACGATTTTTGGCCAATAAAAATGGGACGTGTTTCAACATCCCCCCTTAGAAGCCGTACGTTCTCTATCTGATTACGATCTGTTCCTTGTAATGAAGAAGTGGCTTGAGACACAACACTTCGCTGACGATAAAGAACTTCAAACCACTCTGACAAGTTGGTTGAAGCAGTAGGCGGCTGAGTTTGTGAAGAAGGGATTGGTACGTTAATAAAACAAGTGTTGTGACAAGTGCTTGAATGCACATAGTGAATATGCCGAAACAACGAGGACAGCTTGCTTTAATACACATGGTGAATATGCGGAAACAACGAGGACAGCTGTACCTATCAGATGCAAATAAATATATGTTGAATTTACGTGGGGTTTTTTTATTTACAGCGAAACGGAGGTTAGTTTCCTAATTGCTCTCGTATTTTCCATTTCTTGTTTGCTAAAATTTAATATGTACAGAAGTATCTACTAAATTCTTTTAGCAAACAGGGTAATAATATATCATTAGAACATATCAAAAACGGTTAATTTCATTTTAAATAATTTAATACAGAGAAGTAATCTGCGATTTGGGGATATACGTACAACTACTAACATGTAAATTTTTTATACCTAAACCATGTATGCAGGTCCGATCCTAGAGGGGTGTCAAGATGGTGCACAGCATGTAGGCGGACAAATGTAAGGGCGGCGAAATAATTATCAATTTAATTTGCATGCGGGCGGCCGATGGTCTAAGATGGGCGAGCAATGTACCCTTTGTATGTTACGCATATTAGTATTATATGGCGAGACATTTCATTACTTTAATTGAAAAATCTTGAACTTTCGCGACTCGTTAAATATCTTAAAAATATCCAGGACGTTTACTCTTCAATGTGGTGATTTATATCTGTTGAAAGAGAAAGTAAATATTGTCAATTGAGGAAAATAATTCCTGAACAATCCACGGGAGGAAATGCCCGCCACGGGAGGAAATAAATATAAAAATTTATTTTATACAAAAACAAAATGTATAAAATAAAATTTTATACAAATGAATCTTTTCTTTATTAACTAAATTCAATACAATTAATGTTAAACTAAATAATGTTATAGCGTTTTCCCTACCATTTAACTTTGCAATTTCAAACAGCTTAATTTAGCTATCAAATATTTTGTTATGAAGCTATAAGTCCTGGGGCGGGAGGATGGTGGAATCTTAAGACAGTAGGTTAATCATAACTGCTTAGCTTAAAATTGCTTCAATATTGAACTTAAATCTGTATAAAAGGATCAGAGTAGAATATCCTTTTATTCTTATGATATTGTTGTACTTGATTTCCTTCTTTCAAACCTGCTGAAACTTTAACATAAAATTGCTAACGACACTACACAATAATCAGAAATTTTCAGACTTATAAAAGTACAATTGTTTCTTCACTGAATGTTATTTCTTTCTCAACATCTTGTATTACTCTTTTTTATTTTTTAATATACTTTTGCTTTGTTTTTATTAAATTGTCCTACAATAAATAAAAAAATAAATCATCAAGGCTAAATTTTAATACGAAACACCGAAATATTTTCATAGGACCATATGAATCGGATTAAATCTTATAAATTAAACACTGAATTCTGTAACACAGACGAATATTCATTTCAAACTTTTCCTATAGTGAAGCACCTGGCTCATAGTAAATTAAAATAATTTTTAAGAACAAATGATACAGAATTGGTCCTCTCCTCAAAAGTAAAAAAAATGAATTTTGTGCATTTTAAGCATAATGTTCAGAATGTTAAGCACAAAATTAAATGAGAATATCTTATTAATTATAAAATGATAAATACTTTTTGAGAAAAAATATTACTAAATAATGATTTATACCTATATTATGGAAAGCAGTAAGATTAAGCTAAGAATATCTCTTTGTTTGATTACTTCTTGAGAACATCCTTCGAAATCTCAAATTTAGCAAACTACCATGGTTATGCTTTTGTAAGATAACAGATAAAGGGATCAACAAATCAAAACTATTCTGTTCTCTTTCAATTATAAACTTAAGGGTTATTATATTAAGGTTTGGTGATCGTACGAGACTCTACATTTACCAAAGAGATTATTTCAGCATTTCTCATATATTCATTTTGCTCTGGAGAAAAAAATATCAGAGTTTTATCAATATTTATATAAAAGATCCCTTGTATTTCTTTAAAAACATGTAAACTATTGTTACACAGTTTTGATCATTTCCAGTTTCTCGATTTCAAAACACAAATTCTAAAACCTAACTGAAATATTCCCAATATTCTTAAATAAAGTATATTTGATATTTTATTTATGGTACTTGCCATATATGCAATTGAATTTTTAAAATGCATAGCATAAGGCTTTGGGAATGTATAAATTTCATGCACCTCGCGTATCGAGAAATATTGAATATTTTAAGAATTTTTGTGGAAAGAACTTTTCAAATATTGTATATTTTGAGATGTAAACTATTTGGAAATGTTTCATATTCGAAAACATCGCACATAACCTTTATTTTTAGTTACGGAAAAAGTGCGAATTCACATGAAAATTGTAAGATATTATATGTAGTATTTCGGAATGCAAAAACAAGGAAAAGAAAATATTCCCCAAACTCAGACGCATAACTTGAATACTTCATTTTATTGCATTCTTTTTCAGGTACCTTATGGGACTTACGGTAATAGATAAAAAAGATAAAGAGTTTAATCTTTTAGTTAAGGTGTAAGGACTTATTTAGTTTTAAAATTAACAATTTTTTTCAGCCATTTACCTTTTCTATTTTCTCTCATTTCCATTTCCTGCCACAATGATATTTCACTTTTGCACATTATACAAAGTAGAGTAGAAAGATACTATTTACGTTAGTATCTGAGTTTCTTTAGACACAGCGTGCTCTGCCGAATTCTTTATACGAAAAATTCAAATCTTCAACATGTTGAACGGTAAGAACCGAGGTGCCTAGGTGATTTAAGTTCTACTCCTTCCCCCATTCAGAACTTTTTCGAGGTTAAAAATTATACCACGCTCGAAACTTTAATTCAATTAGCAGTTAGGTGCGCGAGCGACGGAATGTGAGCGTACAACGGGATGCGGGCAGAAGGCCAGCTGGACAGTTTTCGATCTCCACCTTAGCAAAGGCCACAGGTTACCCAGAATAAATAATACCCATACCGTTAAACGGGAGTGACTACTACTACTACTACTACTACTACTCGCCGCTGAGCACGCTCCAGACCAAGGTTATTCTCCATACGGGATTTCCACCTACTCTTCGGAGTTGATCTACTTCAGGCCAAACCCCAGCCAGGGGCTGGGATGACAGTACAGACAACATTATTGTGTTACTAATAAATAATAATAATAACAGTAATAATAAAAACATGACCAAACAAGGCTCTTGAAGAAGTACAATTTTTCAGCAAAGAGACATTATTAGGGTGCTGTACTACTAATAAACAGAGTAATGCAACGGAAGTGACTGCAAGGTATCCAAAAGTGGTATCCAAAAGTGCGGGAGCGTCTGTGATATCGTGGAAAATAAAGAGTAATTTAACCCTTCTCATCTTGTCGTCTTTGCTACACTCCACAGGACACAGCTTGTAGTCAAACTCACTGTCTAGTTAGGACACATCATGTTTGCCAAGCAGATGAGAAGAAATACAAGTCCTGATAAACTAATTCGGGAGAATGATGATAAGAGGGTAAGGTTAGCGCTGAGATTAAAGCCCTCTACAATTAAATTAATTACAGTGGTCGTCAGGAATTTGGATCTAGCAGAAATCCGAATTTTTTTAAATAACGTGCCAGCTAGTGCCTTGTCAGACACTGGGGCTCAGTGCAGGTTTTTGTCGCAAGACTTTTTCAAAACAAATTTTAAGACATATCATATGTTTAAAGTGATGGAACGTAAAATCATCATCGCTATGGGCAAGCAATGCATATTCCTCGGGAGAGCGGACCTGCATGTCCAAATGCACAACGAAGAAAACGGAAGCTACGTCCCCGTCAGTTAAACATTTGCTAGCGCCAGTAATATTGAGGATTAATTTTTTACACTCGGTGGGGGGAAAAATTCAATTTTCAGGATGCTACATTGCAGATACATATGGACAAGTTACGTAAGGAAGAAATCCAAGAGTCAAAATTTGAACTCAGCCATTTGCCGAAGGAACAGAAGGCTAAGATAGTTTCCACAACTATTCGATTCTAAGTCGGCTACACCCATATCGTGAGACACGAAATAAATACAGGAAAGGCTTCCTCGTATATGAGCTGAGCCCTATAGATACGATAAAATTAAGGAGAAAATAATCGAAAAACATATTGAGAAAATATTAAAAATAAAATTATAATTCCTAGAAGAAGTCCATATGCGATTCCTGTAGTGTTAAGCAGTAAGTAAAATAATCTCCCACCTTAAATCATGGCAATTTGAGTCGAATATCGTGAACTAAATAGTATTACTAAATATCCAACATAACTGTTATATAAGTACAATGATATATGAACAATAATTACAATAATATAATAAAGATAATATAAGAACTCATGCGGAAAATAAAATCCACAAAATATATGACAATTCTAGATTTAAGCTTTGGATATTTTCAAATCGGCGTAAACCCCGATGACGTCCAGAAAACGGCTTTCCTCACTAAGTAAGGCGTATATGCCTTTTAAAGGATGCCATTTGAGAGCTTCAGAAACATGAGATGATTCTAATGATCTGATGCTGAGAGATTAAGTGACGAGTACTTCCATGAATATTTTTTTAAAAGTATAAATTAATAAAAGCATTTTTAAAATAAAAGTCTTATCAACAGAATCTCATGGAATTCCCTTTCTAGAAAACGTTGGCTGGCTTCAGTATTTTCCCATACTCAATTCGCATTATTATTTGCATTAATAAAAATATAAAAATGCATGCACTTCAATTAACTATTATGCAATATCAGATCATAATTTTAATCTGAAATGAAACTTATTAAGTATATAAATAATATAATTTTTGTGTTTGAAAATTTGACTAGTAGATCTCAAAAAAACTATTATTCGAAAGCATTTAAAGGGATTATTGAATGGCATTAAGATTTAAGGGGATTTAATCTCGAATTTTCGAACTTATTTTTTAAATGACCCTTCAATGCAAACAGGAAATGAAATCAAAAATCGCAAATTTTAAAATTAAACTTCGGAATGAAATTTCCAATATATTTGTAGGTTTTTTTTTTCATAATAAGTGTAACGTTTTTCTGAATATAAATATAAAGAGCGGAAGAACGTATAAAAATTTAGATTTCATGTATGTGCAAAGTTTAATTTAAAAATATAGGAAAGGAAAACTTTGCGCCATTTAAAATAATTTTGTATTTGGAAGTGTAAATTTACAACTGAAGACTGAGAAAATAAAGTCCGAGTAATTACTTTCGTGGACAAGATGCATATTGCAAAATAATTCTCTTACTTTGCATGTTAAATAGCTCTGATACATGTGAAGCATGATCCACATTATAGTGTATT
>KK118183.1:45479-61803 GCA_000611955.2 Stegodyphus mimosarum | reverse complement strand
AACTGGCCTTTGAGAACTGCAGTAATACATTCCATAATAAAAAAATAGGATAATAATAATAATATAAACAAAATTACACTCAATCATAAAATGAGAGCCTTTAACATTATCTTACATGAAGAGGGTAGAAAGAACAACTGTACAGAGGTAATACTAGGACTCTGTTTCGGAACCAGTATTCCCTCAACCTACTCCATACTTTACAGTTACCCGTAAATTTTAACATGAATTTACCATAATTTCATATTACTTATCTGTACTAATCTGTACTAATTTCACTTATTTTTTATATCCACTTCATTTTTAGAATAATTATAAAATTCTTATTCAAAATTTTCAACACAAATTCCAAAATATAATTATTTACCTTCACAAAAATTAACTAAAAATCTTCTTTACTTACTTCACTAAATTATTAGAATTCGAATTTTTAATACCATTTTGCATAAAACAATACTATAGCTTTAAAAAAAGCGATAGGTATTCAGATTTTCAATATAATAATAATAATGATTAGTAATTTCAATACATTTTTAGTTGCACTAGATAAGACCTTTTAAGAAACTCCATATCACAGAGACTTAGAAATCAGTCGATGAATAAATCATGCAAGAAAAATCATTCCCATTTTTCAGTTCAGATTAGACAAGGTCACACTGAAATTTCAGATCACTAAAATGTTTTTACATTTGAAGAACACCATATTTGAAGATTGAGACACATTTTTTTAAGCACACATGAATCGCACAGCACAGCGTTAGAAGAATCCAGAGGTCGTCACACTACGGCTTTGGCCCAATTTAACGGCGTTAAAAGAATCATTCTTTTCATTTATTAGCTAAGCACACCGTTTTCTTGCGTTCGCAGTCATTTGAATCTGCTACTATCCATATGAGTAAACATTCGCACAACACCGGAAGATCTTGCTTCATGTTGTAGCGAGCGACGAACTTTCAACACATTGCATTACATCAAATTCCTAATTTTTATTTTCGCAGTCCATTTTTTATAGGTACTTTTTCCATTGGGGTTAGCAGCAGCGAATGATCCATGTCGACTCATGATAATATAAAACAAACGCAGAAGTAATAACTTGCAGGAATTTTGATGGCGTAGAAGTGATGATCCATAATGAACAGGAAATTGGAGGCAAAGGCAGATTAAATCTTCATTTCTTATTTGAGCTTGCTGTGGCCACAATCAAGTTGGCACATTAAATGTGCCTATTCCAAAAACGCTTACATTCTAGATTAATTTTCAGTAAGATAGAAATAGGAGACAGACAAGATTGCAGCTAGACCGAAGCGTTGAAAGCTAGTGCGTTATTTTCGGGGTGAAATCTGAATTCTGACTGAGTTAGTTTTGGTTCTCAATGCGTTTTGGTTGGATATTTCATACTTCTGTAAAATTTTTATTGGCTCCTTGAGTTTTAGTTCCATTTACATCACCAGAATTATGTACGCCTATTTTACATAAATAGTTAAACTCTTTTTTAGACTTTGGTATTTTACATGAGAAAGTAAGATTTCTTTTGAAATATAGGGGTATAAATCTTGATTTTTAAAAGCACACTTATTTAAGACAAATAAAGCAGTGACTGTTAAACGCTTTTTGAGACCGCTTTGATGTTAACTGGTGTAAAACATCAAATAAAACTCCCTGACGTGTCTTGTCTGAATCTCTTCAATGAACTAAAATAATTAAACATTAATTGTTTGATTTTCGTTCTTTTATAATTTCCATTTGAATTCCTTTTTAGGCATTCATCGACAGTATTTAGCCAAAGGCTTTTAGCAATAGTCTATTATCCTTTTCTCCCAACAGATGCTGTATATTATTCCATTCATTATTAATCATTGTTTTTCACAAAAGCATTTTTTAGAAAATATTGATTTATTTGCTTAACTAATTGATTTAGCATCCTCATGTACTTTAAGGCTGGACTTTAGTTTTGAAAGTCATTTTTAAAATTTTATTATTTTATATTTTGACTACTTTATTTCATTTATATGCAGAGAGAGAGAGAGTTAGACATATACATAAATATAATAGTTGACTATGTTACTTTTAAGTGAAACTTTTATTAAACACTATCTCAGTGTGTAAGGTATTTCTCCCGCCTTCTTGGCATGCCTTCGTGGTGTAGCGGTCTGCATACTCGACGCGTTACTGAATGGTCCGTGGTTCGATTCCCCGCGAAGGCGTTGCTCATTTTTCATTTCTCGTGCTTCGAAATAACCTAATGTCTCTACACTGGCGCCCGAACTAAAAGGTGGTGGATGATGATTCTCTACCACCACGATTTGGCGGTTGAGTCCCCAAAACCCCAGTCGCCCTTTAAAAGGGGAAGTTTGTAAGGTATTTCTCCCGCCTTCTTCGCATGCCTTCGTGGTGTAGTGGTATGCATACTCGACGCGTAACTGAGAGGTCCGTGGTTCGATTCCCGGCAAAGGCTTGCTCATTTTTCATGTCTCCTGCTTCGAAATAACCTAATCTCTCTACAAGTGAATTTCTCATGCATATATGGGGAAAAATTTTGTTTTTAATTTATTAGTGGGCAGTGAATATTTAACTGATTTGAAAATGTACCCCCAAGGAATAAATATAAAATTTGCCATCCTTCCAAAGCATTTTTCACTAACCTATCAAGAATATTTTTGTTAAATATTGTTATACCATGTTAAAAAGAGTATTTGGTAGCAAATGTCTGAAATATATATTTAAAAAAAACACAATCTCGCGAAGCCGGTTATGCATTTTTAGTGTATTTTGTTATATATGATCAATAATGTAAAGATATTGCAAAGTATATGGGTTTCTTTAATATATTTAAGTACTTTAAACCGCCTTATGATGTTTTCACTGCACTCTAAATTGATGTCACAGTTTCTTCTCACCAATATCATTCTGATGTTTTAGACTAAAGAGATTTTAATTGTACTTGAACATGCAGTTAATTTTAGCAGTTGACTTCAGTATCGTTTATACTTAAACATAAAACTGTAAAATTTCTAAATCATTAATTCACGTAATTTCAACAATCATCTAAAATTAATTTCATAGTAAAGACTTCAAAAAGATAATTTATAATAATATGTTTGATTTAACAGTCATACATGGAATTTAAACTAAGCATTATGGTTTCAAATATAAAATTCCTGGAATATAATATAAATTTTGAAATACATCTAACTTTCGGAATTCCACGATATTCTGTCAAAAATTAAATCCATCTTACCAAACAGAAGAAAGAAATACAGCCTTAAAGAATGTCTAGACATGCCGATTTATATTTCAGCTCTTGGACTGGCATCGAACATGAAAACTTACCGAATGACAGATTTCAAGTATATTTCACATTCAGTAAGTCAATCCTGCTTGTTCAAGACGCATTATAATCTTAAAGTAGAAAAGTACTGCAATGCATGAAAAACTGCCGGAATCATAATAACTCTTATTGAGTTATTACGTAAGGGTAAGTGTATGAGTAAGTGTAAATTCGCATTAAAGTCTCTATAGTTATTGGTTTATTCAAAAGAAGTTTTCAGATTCGTTTTAAAAAAGAAATTATAAAAAAACGAAGAAAGAAAGGGAAAACAGAAAAAAATGGTAAGGAAGGAAAGAAAAGGAAATTCAGTTTCCTGTAGGAATATGAAGCTAAGGTAATGCGCATTAGTTCTGAAGCCGATTCACATGTTCTTTATCCTACTGTAATTACTATAGTATGACAGTAGTATTACAGTTATAAGTCGCAATGCAGTTGCCTTAATTAGGTTAGTTAAAGATTTGAAGAGACAGATTATTACAGATTATTATGACTAAGAATTATAAAGTTTACACTACCATGTAAGTTGAAAAAAAAGTTTTATGGAGCAATTATATTCTAAAAGATACCGCAATGCTATATTTTTCTTGTTCCTCTGTCTTAGACTATACACGATAACTTGCATTTTCTAAGTGAGAAGTGAAATTTAGTTTTCTTTCAACTACTCGTATTTATGTGTTTTATGGTAATTTTTGCGACTATGTATAAGTTTTCAAAAGAAGCATTTTCGTAGGCACTAAAGAAAAATGAAAATGTAATCTTCTTTTAAAGTGTTCTTGCATTGAAAGTCAAGTCATTCATTAAAGCAATGTTTTCTCTAATTTATGAAATAAAGAAGCAATTTTTAGCTTTTGAAGATACTTTTATACTAAACATTTGAACATAAGTCCTCTATCATCTAGTAAATCGTCTAACAAAGTGAGGATGAGACATAAATAAGACTATATAAGACATTTAATATTTTTCGTTATTGGTTGATAATCTGTTATTATCTTCAATGTCTGCTACCTCGTAACAATTTTCTACACTAACGTAACTCGTAAAATTAAGAAAGTAAAATCAATTATGTAGAACAGAAGTATTGAAGGAATTTCAATATTAAAATCATCCTGTGTAGGCATTCGTAAAATTAATTAAGCCTAGTCATTAAATTAAGCAGAAACGAAATACTAATCAAAATTTAAATTATGAGATTATTAAATATATTATGCTTAGTCACATCTCCTTAAAATTTTAAATTTAAAAGAATAATTTTTAAAAATTGCATAACTTTAGAAAACGTATATCGTTCTACAATTCCACATGATAAATTTTAAACTCATGACAGTGTGTCTACTTTCATTTATATGAAAACAACGATCAAGAGCCTAGCGAAAGAAAATGAGTTTATACAGTAATTTAAAGGAAAATTGTTTGTACTGATACTATAATAATGAAAATTACGAAACCTCCCACGCAGAAAACAAATTGTAGCAATTGTGGTCTGACGAGTAAACATTTCACTAGGATCCAGTGAAAGTCTGTATTATTACGAAATGCCCAGCTGCGGGGAGATGGGTTATATGCAAAGCGGGATTTGGGTTGCAGAAAGTAGCAGAGAAAGCAGGGTTGCCAAATTCGGTGTGAAATTGCCCGATTGGCAATATTTGGCGACAAAATTGACGATACGCCGTAGACGGAGGGAGAACATTCTAGAACGCAATCTTAGCGTTTTTCCTCGAGAATGTTCTCGAAGGTAGATTAAAGCAATGTTTACCCTGCCTGTGCGCGGAGTAGAAGAGTATGTTGAGTTCAGTAGTGGTGCTTTGAGATTAGAGATTAGCTTGAGAGCAACCGAATCGAATCGAGAGCTGTACTTTACTGCTTTGCCCTGAAGCTGTCTACACCACTGTAGCCTGAAGGCTGTGTTGCTGATTATTTCAGCGTGCTTATCGTAGTTTATGGACGAATGCAAACGTGTCTCTCGAACTGTACTGTGTAATACTGGCAAATAAATTGTATTTTGATTCCTCATTAAATGTTGTCATCAGCTACTCCAAATCCACGAACCCGCACAAGGCACCAATAATCTATACCTAGACGTGTTTCTCCGTACATCGCTTCCGCGGTGGTTCTACATTCTACTGAGCCGACGCCGTTCTCGCTCTGTATTCTGACTATCATTTTGAAATAAAGATCACTTATTGCTGCTTGCTGTATCTGTCTTTTTTCCAAATTTCATCACTTTCTGATCATTCCTTCTTGGTGTTGCATTTTCGATGTTGAGCACTGTAAATCATAAGATTCACGTGCATCTACAGGCAAATATTATTCAAACTGAATCATTTAATTTTCAACAGGTGAAGCGTTTTTCCGAAATTTGTTCGTTTCATGTTATTGGATGTTTTATTATTTATATTCACATATGATACATGTTCTGTCCAATTATAATTAAAAATATTTAATGAAAACATACAATGCGCATTTAATTCTCAACCAAATTTAACTCCGGGTATAGAAACGTTTTTAGAGTAGTCATTACTTTTTAGAGTAGTAATAAATAATGTTTTTAGAGTTTTTTCTGAAAATAACTAAATAAGTGTCATTTGTGAAATTATAGGCGTTTTACAAAATTATTCATTCATTTATGTTGTCGTTATCACATTGCTGCTCTCTCAATACGGTATGATGATCGATTTGAAAACATCTCTTTTGATTTTGCAACTGCTAAATATTAAGAGATTCATCAGGAATACGCAAGCAAAATGCAAGAGAAATAAAATTACATTCAAAACCATGCATCCAAAACTAAGTGAAAATTACCCTGCAGCACTGATCTTCTAAACTAAGCCAAAATTAGCTTTTTGCGTGTTTCCTGAAAACGTAGATAGACTTGACATTATCTCAGCGAAGTCATAGTTTATTATCCTGTGGAGGATATTTGCTGTTATTAAAAGTTTCTTCAACCAGTACGATAGGATGACTTCTCGAAAGCAGTTCAGCGAGGATATACAGGGTGATTATAAATTAAAGTTGCGATTTCAAAACGCTCTAACTTAAAACTGCTTGTCAGAATGACTTGATATTTTACTAGAACAATCCTGAAGCAATGGAATTTTATTTGGAGAAGGAAAAAATGGTTTCAAAATATACCAATAGTTGGCGCTGTCAGGATTCACATTGCTGTTGGCATACAAATTAATAAGACGTAACCTGCGCACAGCAGACGTGGTTGAGATGAAAATGCAGAGCACTAAAGACACACATAACATTTTGCCTGAGTGCTTCATCATGACACTGACGAAGAAGGATTGTGCTCTTCTCGTGATGTTTTTCTATCAGAGTGGGGACTGTGCGTTAACAGCTATCAGGAAGTTTCAGACGTTAAAAGGCATAAAATCCGCCCAATGACCACATATGACCTGAGGAAAATGATAAATTCGAAGAGACCTGTTCATTTAACGGGAAACGAGGTACAGAACGAAAACCAGTTTGGCAGCGGCAGTGGAAAATGAGATCACAGCGTTACAAGAACAGACAAACAGTGATGCAGGATTCAGCAGTGCACGGGAAATTGGCCAAATGTTGGATATGCCTATCAAACGTCCTACGAAACATCTTGAGCTGTTATCCGTATAAGATAAATCAAACGCAGCAGTTGCTACCTGCTGACCTGGAAACAAGTGAATTGTTTGCACTACAATTTTATGCTCGGGTGGAAGTGGATAATGATATTCTGTGGTCTGACGACGTTCATTTCCATTTGCAAAGTTCTGTAAATACGCAAAATTCCAGGATATGGGCGTCCGAGAATCCGTTCCAGCTACAGCTATTGCCTTTCCACTCTGAAAACGTCACTGTGTGGTACGAAATAACGGCAGTGTTTGTCGTCGGTCCGTTCTTCTTGGAAGAGATGACACCTGCGGATCCCGTTACCTGCATCTTTACTGTCAAGTGGTATGAAGCACTTTTGCGTAACCATGTCCTTCCCGCACTTCACCCACGTTAATGTGTGAAGACATCGAGACAGCAAATCTCATTGGGTTCTCAAAAGCAGCCATATCGAGGGTTTTGAAAAGTTGGAATCAGAAACTACAGTCCTTCTCTAGAAGACATAACTGCAGTTTGAACACAGTTTTCCAAGAGAGTGATCGGCGTCGTCTCCGACGACTTGTATGGCAGGACAGGGACTCTACTGTTCTTCAACTGACACAGATCGTCAACCAAGGCTCAAGAGATTTCAGTTCGAACCATGCGCAGAGAATTGCAGAGGATAGGAATGCATAGTTGAGTGTCGGTGAGAAAACTACTTATTTTTGCCGACATGCAAGAATTCGTTTGCAGTAGTGTCGGGAAAGAAGACACTAGACATCTGAAGATTCGAAATGGGTAATGTCGTCGGATGAATCACGCTACACCTTATTTTGCACTGATGGAAGACGTCGAATTTGGCGAAAACCCGGCGAAGCCACGAATCCATCTTGCCTTACTCGCACTGTGGAAGGGTCTGGTAGGAGAATCATGCTATAAGGCATGTTCTTCTGGCATGGAAGTGGTGCCCTGGTGTTCCTCGAGGGTAAAAAAATAGCCATGAGATACCTAGATATCCTGGCAGATCAAGTGTACCCTGCAATGTTGCATTTTTACTTTGATGGCGACAGATATTTCAGGGACGCTAATGGAACTATACATCGTGCCAGAAGTGTTCAAAATTGGCTGGCTAAACATTAGTCTGACTTCTAATACCTCCCTGGCCACCGCATATCCCGGATCTTAACCCCATAGAACATGTGTGGGATAAGGTGGAAAGACGCATCCGACAGCATTATTCTCTTCCATCTAATTTACGTGATCTAAAAAGCTGCGTAACCAATGCATGGTATTTCCTGGACGTAAATGCACTGCAAAAGCATGTAGAGACATTAGGTTATTTCGAAGCAAGAGAGATGAAAAATGAGCAACGCCTTCGCTGGGACTCGAACCACGGACCTCTGAAATACGCGCCAAATGTGCTTGACCATTACACCACGAAGGCGCGCGAAGAAGGCGGAAGAAGTACCTTATAAGCATGTGGACTCAATGTCTAAACGAATCAGAGCAGCTATCCGTGCAAAAGAGGATCCAATAAAATATTGATCTTAGGTTTCCAATTCATTGGCCAATGTGTGCATTAATCATGAGAAGTAGAAAATGCCAATGTTTTAGGACAAAAATATAAAATACTGTTGAATAACCAGGACAAAAAAAACCCTTTTTCAGGGGATTTAAAAATTCAGTGAAATAAGTGTCATCTAGCGTCAATCGCCTTCATACAAAATGACTATATTTTCAGATTGGCTTCTTTAATAATGTAAGAGCACAAATTTAAAATATATTTCCCGTAAAAAAATTTAAAAAAGAAAAAGAAAGTTTTCAGTTTTCAGATTTTATATTACGTCCAAACGGCGTTTTTCTTTATTTACAGACACATACTCGTTTCAAGAGTATTTAAGGCTAACCACACATTGGGCTAAATCTAGCATATCTTTAGAGCTTTCGATAGACAGTCTCATGAGCTTGAGATATTTTTTTACATTATATTTTCTGTACAGTGTTGCCAATGCTCGGTTTGAAATGTATGAGTTTTCATGTCAAAAATTCGTTCACGGTTTACAAAATATGAAACAGAAAATAAAACAAATTCCAAATTCGGGCTTCCAGATTTTGATATTCGGTGCAGAACTGGGTTATCCTATATTTGATAGCTGTAGGTATCGTTGTGTTTTCAGAGTGCGAAAAAAATTCAACCTTATTTAATTTCTTTAAATATAATGCAGGACGATAATATTTGCTGTCACCAGTCTGTAAAGTGATTCGGACATTTAAAGTAATTCAATGCAAAGTGTCTTTTCGATACTAATAGCCCTTCTTGGTTAACGCCCATTTAGGCTTAAAAATATTATTCTTTTATTTATTACCTATCGTTATTCTTTCAAACGTTAAATTTACAAGGAAAAAATATATCCCCTTCAGCTAATAAGAATTATTTATAATCAGTGGATTTAAAAAATGCATCAGACTTACCTAAGTGGCTAAGTAAATAATGATCTGCTTGTTTTTATTAAGTAAGGTTAAAGACTTGTTTTTAACCTTTCTGATCAAACATGTTTGTAATATTATCAATACTATGAATAAAAATCTATTCAAAAGTATGTAACTATAAAAAATGTTTGACTATAACAATTGTCGACAATAATTTATCCCAATAAAATCTGAAATGTTATGGAACGGCTCTATTTAAATTCCATGACAAATGTAGTATAAACGCTACATGTGTTCTCTCATTACTCATATTAAAATCATACGTGGACTAAAGAAAAGGCGAGAGATGTTTAATAAATACTTTTTAAGCAGAGATTTAATTAATGTCTATTGAAATGGAAATGTACGGAAAAACACGTTTTGATTTATTAAAGTTTCACATACTGAATTTACAAGAAAGATGATGATTTCGATGCAAGATTATAAATATTCATACAGATTATAAATACTAATACATAAGTTAAAAATTAGTGCAAATAAAAATATTAAATTAATAATAAATCATCAACTTCGCTTCTCAAATAAAGGTAAATGAGAAGAATAAGCTGAAATATTTATAATAAATCTTGAAAAAAAAAAACCACAAAACGTGCCCTTAGTTCCTCGTCTCTCAGTTACTTTACTTGGAAATATTTTAAAGTTTTACTAGAGCTAATTAATTAGTCATGTATTATTTTAAGTTATCTGGAATTTCCATTTGCATGCTTCGTTTCACTGCAAGTCCTGGAGGAAGTGAAGAGGAAAACCAAAACGTGAATTTTAATGGCTGATTTCTATCCGAAGGAAAAAAAAAAGATCTGTAAAACAACGGAATGTGTAAAAATAGAATGTATGTGTATGTGTACATGCTCGTGTTGGTGCTAGTTCTTTATCACTTTCACTTACTTTTATTTTTATTTCATATTTTATGCATCGTTTAGTAAGAAGTTTGTTTCTTTTTCCAATTCATTTAAATAAAATACTTTCTAGTGGAAGATAAAATCTCATATCTGCCTGTCATTTTTATCTTACAAAACATTTATTCTTTAGATATTTGACATTTCATTTATGGTATGTTTATTTTTGAATTTCTTAAAAAGTATTTCTCGTTGCAGCGAATAAAATGCAGGAATGTTTGAAAGTAAGTTTAGTTTTCATTTAGCATACGCAGCATGTAAAATAAAAAAACACAGTACAAGCAGCCTAAGTCTGCATTAAGATTTCAAATATAGCCATTGTTATACAGTTTGAAATAAAAACCGTTTGACAACGAAAAGACACTTTGAAGGTAATGTTTTTCTGATTCTGGAAGCTTTCATGCTAATAAAGTTATTCACTGTTTTGAAAAGTGTTGGAATTTTGACAATGTTCAATGCGCAAAATAACAATGAACAGCATTGATTTCTATTACTCATTTATAAATTTTCATTTTGAAACAATAGCAAATAGGTACTGTTTGGCCTTAAAATATATTTTTATTTAACTACTATTCAGTTTCACTAAAGATATTTCTTCTACTTCCTAACTTATTTTATTCTTTCTTACTACTTAACTTTTACGATAAAATTTTTATATCCCAGACAATGTGCATTAAATTAACCTTGAAAGTGCACCCCTAACTTTGTTATCAAGCATAATGTATGGATTTTTACATATGCCCGTAAAATATTGAGTACAAGAAAAATTTACCTGCATTTTAAACTTAATAAGTCCAAACACAAATAATGTGACGTCACTTTATTGTATATCGCATTATAGCGTGATTATATTTTGCGATTTTCACTTGTATTATACAACACTCATTTATTGCATTTCCCATTATTTTTATTTAACGCGGCTTTCGTCTGATAAAAACAGTTAAATGAGTAGTTTTGTAGTTGCACATTTGAAAATTTGTAAAAGTTCTTCCAATTTATTTTTAGAGCTATCGGCACAAAATATCTTTAACAGAAAAATCCGCTTGTTAGAAATTTTGATTGATTGATTTTCGATACAAAATGTAAGTTTTAATTTTTGGGATGAAATGTAATATCAATAATAATAACATGCAAAGCCGAAACTTAAATTAAGAATAACCAAATCCTGTAATTAGATGAAAAAAAATTCTGAGCATTTTCAGATTTTATATTGCCCTCAAATGGGCATTTTGTTTTCATTTACAGACACATACTCATTTCGAGTCTTTAGAAGCAGCACATCTTTAGAGGTTTCGATACATGAAGATAATTTTTTTTTCTGCACAGTGTTGCCATTGCTCGCTTTGAAATTGTTGAGTTTTCTAATCACAAGTTCGTTAAAGTTTTACAAAATATCTATGGACAGTAAATCAAACTCAAAATTCCAAATTCACGCATCCATTCCCATGTTCGGGTGGAGGACTATGTATTCACAATTTGATGATTCTAGGTACCGTTGTTTTTTCACAGTGCGAGAAATATACATACTTTCATGCAGATTCTTCGTTATTTAGTTTCTTAAAATATAATACAGGGCGATAAGATTTGGGGCAACAATTTGAAAAGTGATACAGCCGTTTATAGTGATTCGACGTCTAATGCCGTTTCGAGAATAATAACCGTTCTGGGCTAACGCCCGTTTGGGCTAATAATGTTATGGTTCATTGGTGTTGGCAAAGTAAACAAAGACTGTCTGCCTAAGGGCAAAAGATAGCTTCACATAGGGCTTTGACTGCGGAAAACTAACTCGTATCCACGTTACACGTGAACAAAACTACAAAAACAGTAATGCAGGCAGAGTGTTTCCTGAGACTCAAACTACTAGTGTTCAACGATTTTGTCGCTGGACTGTTAGCGCGCCGTAATAATATCGTGTTTATTCGCATTATAGTTGCACCCCCGTTTTGTAGCAGACAAAATCGTAAAAAATACGTAGTAGAATACTCCACCTAACAAGTAGCATCTAGACTTAGACGCACTAGACGCACAATGAAAAATTAGCAAAAAAAGTGCAATTAGACTTTCACAATCAAAAATTAGCGAAAAAAGTACGACTAGAGTTTCACAATCAAAAATTAGCGAAAAAAGTGCGACTAGACTTTCACAATGAAAAATTAGCAAAAAACGTGCGACTAGACTTTCACAATAAAAAATTAGCAAAAAAAGTGGGACTAGACTTTCACAATGAAAAATTAGCGAAAAAAGTGCAATTAGACTTTCACAATCAAAAATTAGCGAAAAAAGTGCGACTAGACTTTCACAATGAAAAATTAGCAAAAAAAGTGCGACTAGATTTTCACAATGAAAAATTAGCAAAAAAAGTGCGACTAGACTTTCACAATGAAAAATTAGCAAAAAAAGTGCGACTGGATTTTCACAATGAAAAATTTGCGAAAAAAGTACGACTAGACTTTCTCAAAGAAAAATTAGCAAAAAACGTGCGACTAGATTTTCACAATGAAAAATTATCGAAAAAAGTGCGCCTATTACGCGAGTAAACACGGTATATATGTATTTTAAGTAATAAATAATTCTTTTGTAATTATAAGGCATGTTTCTTTTCTTCTGTAAAAATTCGCCAATGTGAGTAAACTAATACTTAAGTACCTATTTATGGGGGGAGCTAATAATGGATTTAGTAAAAATTACGATAATGTCGCCACCTACTGACACTTTTTGAAAAAGTACTCATGTTTATTTCTTTCTATCCAACCACAGCTTTCTGTATATTAATTGACTTTCATTCGTAAATACATTCTATGCTCTTAGGAACTCGTTAACATGTTTTATATCTGTGTAATTTCAGTGTGAAAGAATTAGTTGGGGCCTTCAAAGGGAAGAATTATAATCTACGATTTAAGTTCCGACATTTCCTTTTCTTTTTATTAATTTTATACACATATATGTGATACTGTGAAAACTTCTAAACATACGCTGATGTAGAACCAAAAGCTTATATCGGCTTACATTTTTGACGCCCTTCGCCGAGATCTAAAGCAAGTACATTTTCTTCATTAAACATATGCTAATTTGATGCACTTTCTATTTTTATCGTGATACTACTATGCAGACATTTATACCCAGAAAAAGGGAGTTGTGGAAATAACAGGATTGCAGATTTCATTTAAAATGTTTTAGGGGATTGATACACGAGACCTTTTTTTTATTTTGTACCGGAATGAAAATTACCAAAATTAAAAAAGAAGATATTCGATACTTCTTGCGATATTAAAAAGAATTTTGGAAAAATTTTGGAAATTAAAAAGAATTAAAGAGAATTGTCTTTTTCGGTACTGCGTAGGTTGGATATTTGCTTAGATTAATTTTAATAATTTCTATTTGCTACATCTATTGATCAAACTGCATTTCTAATTAGATTATTAATAGCTGTTAATGCAATAAATCTAAGCGTTACGCAACCATTGCGTATAAACCTTACAAGCTCCTTTTTTTTCTTTTTGCTAACCTGTTTGCAATCTTATCAGCTTCATTTCACTTTTCATCATTTCGTTACAAAAATAGAATACTTTATAGAGACGCGAGAACAGTATTGAATGGATAATGCTTAAAGAGATATTAATAAAATGAGCTTGCAAAGAATTACAAGCATTTCTTCTATGTGTTCTGTTCCTTTATGTGTCTCCCCGGGGGGTTGACTCAGGAGAATTCCTGGAAAATACTGGCTAGGATCTGTACTTAGGCAGTCTCAACCACGGGGGCATATAAGTTGGCTTCACAGGACTAGAGCCCGAGTTTATTCTCGGGTTGGTTCAGGCTTGGCAGGGACCGTACTGGTACTGTCGTGTCTGTTCCTTTGGCTGTGTGTATAGCTAGATCGGAGATCACCGACCAAGTCGTCGGGGATTTGGCCCTCATAGTTTCGATACGGGGACCATGTGTCCCATTGCCTTTCATAGGGCCGGCCCGGGACTGTGGGGTCTGCGTCGTCGGCGAGGAGGTCTCAGGAGCTTGGATAGTTCACCACGAAAGGCAGCCCCAGGACGAGGATCCATCTCTTGCGTTCTGTTCCTTTATGTGCTGTTGGAGTCTACTGGGCCGCCACACTGGTCGGTCTAAAGCAATGTTTACCAACGTGGGACCCACGACCCATAGCGGGGCGATTCGATTGTTAAGGCAGACAAGTTCAAAAATGTACTCTTACAGAGTTTAAAGGGACAGGGGACGTTCAAATTTCCAAATTTTCTTCAAAAATCGAAATTTTGTCTTTTATTCCCAAAAATAAACAATAAATGTAAGTCGTGTATATGTAAAACCGTTTTTAAATTGCTATACATTTTAAATATTTTGTGACGAACTTTTGTTGTAGACATGGGCATTTAAATGTTTTTAAAGGGTATTTAAATAGCTGATACATTACGCTTTCCAGACGTTTTTCGAGCACGTCAGGCACCGAATTCATTTCATTTAACATCTAACAGGCATGTTTTCCTTCCCTTGAATGACAACAGCAGCTGCTTTCAGTATTGTTTATATTTAGGGATTTGACGAAGTTTTTAATTGATCTTATATTTATCTCTTTCAGCAATTAGTGAAATGAGTGGTACAAGCAAGAAAAACGTTCGTCAGTATTCGGACGAATATTTAAAATATGGTTTCATACCCGCTATACACGATGAACGGTTACCTTTTTGTCTTTTATGTCAGCAGTGCTTGACCAGTGAATCAATAAAACAAGATTGCCTTGAGACACATTTGAAGGGCGAAACGTAATGCTTATATTAATTCAGATTTTCAGATTTTAGTTATTTTCAATCATTAAAGAAAAATTTTGAAAACGGAATGACATAAAATCCCTATCTAATGTTCATAATGCAACTGTTAATCGTACTCTTGATGTTAGTATCAAATTCAAAGTCATACTATAGGGGAAAATTTAATCAAACAATCAATATCAGCATTTCTTAAAACGGTTCTAGAAAAAGTTTACAAAGATGTTAAAGCTATGCCACTAGGTATAGTAGAAGAACATATAGAATTTATGAGGATATTGAAATACAACTTGTTCAAATGCTGAAAACAAGAAAATAGATGAAAGAACTTGGAAAGACAATGAGGCCATACTTACATACAGACAATGAGGCCATACAATCACCTATATCCAAAAATCGTATGTTTACGATTTATTGATATAGGTGATTTTGCCGAAGAAATGATGTTCTGTAAATCATTAGAAAGCACTAGTACCTCCAAAGATATTTACAGGAAGCAAAAAATTATTTGCATGTCAAAAATATACCAATGAAAAATATAGCATCTTGTGCTGCAGATGGTGCTCCTAAAATGATGAGGAAGAAAAAGGGTTACTTAAAATTGATGAAAGATGAGAATCCAGAAATATTTCTTGTGCATTGTGTATTATTAACAGGGCAAAATCTAGTAGCTAAAAACATTTCTCCTGTACTAAATGATGTACTTAATTCAGTTATAAAGTACATCAATGCTATTAAAGCTAGTGCCAAATGTAAACGTCTCTTCAATCTATTTTGTGAAGTACAAAATAAAGACTATACACTTTCCGATGTTAGTAATTATATAACTAGGCTCAAACCCAGTAAAGCACTCGGATTGGACTCTATTTCTAATCGTATGATTAAATATCTTCCTACCAAATTTGTTTTCTCAATAGTAATGATTATTAACTTTATGTTATTACATTGCTATTTTCCGGACAGTTGGAAACGTGCACTAGTAGTGCCTATTCCAAAACCTGGCTTATGCCATTCTAGCCCTCAAAATTACAGACCTATCAGCCTCCTATCCTCGTTATCTAAGATATCCGAGTTTATTTTGCTTGAACGTTTTTCTCGGGAATCAAAATATCCTTATTGATGAACAATTTGGTTTCCGTAAAAAGCACTGTACAACGCACCAGCTCCTCCGGACAGTTGAGTACATTCATGAAGGCTTCCACAATAAAATGCTTGCTGAAGCTTTATTCCTTGATATAGCCAAAGCATTTGATAGGACTTGGCATATAGGTATT
>KK118183.1:7602-40871 GCA_000611955.2 Stegodyphus mimosarum | reverse complement strand
ACTACACCACGGGACCAGCTGTGAATATCCCGTCTCACTTGTGGTACGTGGTCCATATTTAAGTCCCGTAATCTGAAACCACGTTTCTGTTCACAATATTGGCACAATGAATGTTTCAAGAACACCTGTTCAACCTGAAGTAGCTTTACACCTGCTAAATATTTATCCTTTCTGAAACGACTGAATTAAATTAAGTATTCACGCAGAACAGTCTAAACAAATAAGCAATCATGATTTAATGTAACATAAACGACCGAAACAATTTCTGCAATAGAATCAAAGAGCCCATTGGGGTGGGGTCAATGCGTTTAACTAGCAAGTCAGTGCTAGTTAATGGCAATAGTCACTGCATCTAAATAACAAATTTCGATTTTTAGTTTAACTAGAAAGCAATAATATGGCATCGATTTTTCAATTGTTCAAGTCTCTACCATTCTGTAAAAACTATGTTTCTTGAGTTGACAAGTGCATAAATCCTAGACGTAACAGGTAAGTTTAATAGCAATTCGGCCAAATAAAATACAAAAGTTAAATATAAGAACTTTAAATTTTTGCACACACACATGATAAAAAATAGCTCTTCAGTAAGACATTATCTGATATTTTATGGCACACAGCTATGAAACAATATGCTTGAATTGTAAAAGTATTCTGGTGCAAATTACTCAAAATTTTATGGCTGAAAGTAAAGTTACTATGCTTAATTAATTTACTGTCGTGTGCAGAATGTTTAAAATAATAAAGGTATTAGAATTAAGGATTAATTATTTTTTATATTAATTTTCCCTAGTAGAATTTCGATGCTTTTAAATACAGAAATCGTGAGGATAAACTTCAAAGAAAAATGAACGTGGTACTAAATTTTTGTTTTACTACTGTTTCCTAAAGTTTTATAAAGTAAATAATAGTGAAACGAAAAATACAGTTCCGTATTTTTATCAAAAAGTTAAACTTTCAAAATCTAAGTACTTATAAATGTTTTTCACTTCATTTAAGAAAACTAAAAAAATGGTATTTTGGAGAACTTTTCTGACTGTAACTTAAAAATTGCTGCCGTTAAAAACAATTTATGAGAAAGCAGTGAACGCATCAGTAAAGAAAGTTTTTCAATTGCAAGTAAAGTTTTATTTCTGATATAAAACTTTTACCAACATGGGATTAAACAGAAAGTTTTATTTATAGCATTCGATTTTGTTCCGTCTTTACTGAAGTCTAATTTTTTTATTAAAACAGTAACGCAAAGGAAAAATATTCAATATGAAACTAAATATTCTAGCTTTGCTACTCATCTTCTTTTATATGGTATTTCCTATTTTAAATGCAGACTATACTAAATTTCAGATAGCAAAATGTTTCAGTATTTCTTTCATTTCTTTCTAGTAAGTCAATTAATCATTTGGAGAAAATTCATAGTAAGTAGAATAAGCAGACGCATATTACATTTGAAGCACTAATATGTAAATATGTATTTCCGTATTTTATTTATGTCCTTCTATGTTATCGTCTGTCATTATAATTGTGGAAGTAACCAGAAAAGAAAAATTAATAATTAACTCGGTGTTATAAAGAGCATACATTAATTCTGGTATAATCATAACTAACATTTAAAAGTAAAATCTGTGTATTTTACTATAGTAGTTATTAAGCATAGCATAAATCAGACAACCATTGTTTTACTTTCTTGTAGGAAGTAAAAAAGGAAGTGATGTAACTGCGAAAAAATTCGGATATCATATTGCAACAGAAGTACCCATCTTGATCTGTACCGAAACCATTCGGATGATTTTTTTGCGTGCCGTATATACTTATGGACACAATAAAGGACACCCTTTTTCCAGAACTAATTGTAAAATGGATTTAAAATGGATTCAAAAGAGGTTTTGTTTCCTGACGTTGGAAAATACGTACGCATAAATTTATCTCTCATAACTGAAAAACTATCAGCCGTAGAATGTTGAAATTTTCTATATGTGATTGCTATAACATAAAGTTGCGCATCCTGCGTTTCTATTGCAATCGGAAATACCAAACATATATCTATCTATCTATCTACATATACATACAGGGTGTTCGGGATAAATTTGACAGTTTCGTAAGGAAAAAGAAAATCCGCTTTGTATCTATTAAATTTAATGAATTGACAAAAAAAATTACAGGCAGAGTAAATTACAATACTATCAACAAGATTCACTCAAAATAACCACCATTAGCATCGATCACAATTTCAATCCTGCTTCGAAACCTCGAACAAGCTAATGCTACAGTCTCCCTGGGAAGGGCCTAAGAAACTGTCTTAATTTTATCCATTAACTGGGCTTTTGTATTACTGGAAATGCGATTGGCGTCTTTTTCAACTGCGCCCCATACAAAATAATCCATGGGGTTAAGGTCTGGGGAGTTTGGAGGCTAAACATTTGGACTGGTGAAGTCGTAGAAATTTTCAGACAACCATTTTTGACTTCTCCCAGAGGTGTGGTAAGGGGCCGAATCCTGCTGCCATACATACGGCCTACCTTTGGCTACCCTTGTTATCCAGGGCTTGACTACAGCGTTTAGCAATTCCACGTAGCCATCTGATCCAATGCCAGGGTTCTTCAACACCTGTTCCTGCAGATTTTAGAGGAATTCTGCTGTACGAACGCAATCAGATCGTCTGCTAGGGACCTTTCTTCTTGCTACATCCTCGTAGTCACCATTGCAAGTCTCTAGTTCATGCCTGATTGTTTTTACTGTGTTCAGGAAGCATTGGGCAGCAGTCATAATACCCTTACTTTGATGGCCGGCACGAATCATGCAAGTTATTCTCTTCCATGATTCAGGTGGGTTCCAGTCATCCATCCTTTCTGACATCTTGTATATGAATGAAGAAGGGTCCAAACTTTTAAATGACGAATAGTGTGTGTCAATACTTCCAACCTACGGAAAAATATAATCAATTATAAATATGTCAAATTTATATCACCCTGTATATATATACACTCATGTCCATAAATTAAATATAATGCAAAATCAGGCAAAGGAAGAGTTAGAAGCAAAACAAATTTTACTGATTTGTAAAGCTTATTTATTAAACAAAAGGTAAAGAGCAAAAAAAAGATGCTATATGTTTGATATTATTAAAAAAAATTAGCGATTTTTTCTCCCTGTAGTAAATTACAAAAAAACAATATTACATGGTTGGTATGATTGGTAATACATTGTATGTTTCCCAGACGATACAATACAGTCCGTACAACGCCTAGGCATGCTGAATATAAAATTATTGATCTGATCTTGGGGGATATTACACCACTCAAAACGCAATGCTCTCCGAAGTTCCGGTAGACATGTAGGAGGAGGTTGACGGACTGCAACTCGTCGGCCAAGCATGTCCCACACGCGCTCTACCGGATTCAAGTCCGGTGAGAATGCTGGCCAGTCCATATGGGTGATATCCTCCGATTGAAGGCATTCGCTTACGATGTTTGCACGATGAGGACGGGCGTTGTCATCCATAAACACAAATTGTGCGCCCATGGCGCCCCGAAACAAACGTACATGTTGTTCCAGAATGTCGTCCCGACAGATTGGTCTTGTCATGGTTCCAATTTGAACATGCAGGTCAGTTCTGGAGCCCAGAATAATTCCACCCCAAACGAGCACTCCTGCACCACCGTAAGGGGTCGTTCAATGATATTTTTTTGGTGGTAACGGGTACCTGAAGCTCTCCATATGAAACTTCGGCAAGAATCAGACTGCAAGCTAAACCTGGACTCGACGGAAAACATCACACAAGCCCACTGTTGCGGTGTCCACAATGCATGCTCTCTACTCCAGGCTAACCGCAGGCGACAGTGAGTTGCAGTAAGTAGAATGCATCTGACAGGTCTACGAGCATATACACCAATCTGCCCTAAGCGTCTGTACAAGGTCTGCCTTGAAATTGTCGTACCAAGGGCTGAAGAGAGCTGACGAGCCAGGTCTGAGGCTGTGCTCCGCCTGTTTCTTTTGGCAGTAACTGCCAAATACCGGTCCTCATTCGGGGTTGTAACTCTGGAGCAACCTGTGCTGTAACGTCTACTCACATTCCCATCATCTTGGAATTGTTGCCAAAGCCTGGAGATGACACTCTGGGCAACTCCAAGTTTGTCTGATACTTCCATTTGGATACGCCCACATTCCAGACGGTCGATAATTCTACCACGTAAAAAATCATCCAAAGGCGTCCTTTGTGTCATAATTATTCGATTATTGCAATGAAATGCTTATAAAGCGCCTGCGAACAAGTTTACTTCTTTGCCTGTATTCCTTATATATCACTCTCTTACACTCTCGTCATTGTGACGTACCATCGGTGTCATCTGGTTACTTCCTGAAATTTGCATATGATTCTTGAAGATGTGTGTAGTGATTTTACAGGTGATGTATTTATTCTAGAGTTCGATTTCCGCGTGACTCCGAATTATCCTTAATTTATGGACATGAGTGTACATTAAGTGTCCTTACGCGGCCTTTATTTTTCCAGTCATTTTTGTATACATATACTTCCAATTACAAAAGTGTTTCAAATGACGAAAATGTTCATAGTTTGGGAATGTAATTTTGAAAAGTTAATTTTTGGACAAATAACGGCATCTACGTTTTAATGCGGTATCCCGCTTCCTATACTTTTATACTTGTTTTGAGAAAATAAAATCATAAGACGTTTGATTTCCGTACGACAAAATGTGAACGGAATAATTAACTTCAAAATTTGCCATTTTTGTTGTCATTTTCAACTTACATTGAGAGATCGGTTAAGTAAGTTAGAATAATTCTAGAAAATAAGTTTAAATTAAGTGCATAAAAAGTATGTATAAATCAAATTCAAAACAAAATTGGTTTTGCAAAATCAGCAAAAAACTATGTATAATTTGATAGGCCGTGCAAGGAAGTCATGTAGTATCCACATCAAATTTTTAATTAGTATTCTCATTGCTCAACTTATTAAACGAAATTTCTTCTTTACTTTATTGAACTCAGGTTTTTTGTAATTTTACAGTGTTACTTAACGATGCTCAGTTCTTGAAATCTTGTAAATATTTGTCGATTGTTGTGTAGCTTACATTTTGCAACATGTTTCTATGTAATTTTGTTAAGTAAGGGTAACAGTTTCTAAGCAATGTCCTCTAAATTAAGCAGAACTGAGTTTAGAGCCACGAGAAATTCTGCACACTCAAATGTTTTTAATTTTATTAATTAGAAAGGGAAGTTAATTAACTTTCAAAGCTCATATCCATTGATTTGGCTCTAAACCTGTTCTATTTATTTCTTTGATTAAAGAATACACTTTTTGTGAAAATACAGGAACTCTGTACGTTAATCAGCTGTAAAGTTTTAGTTAAACTAACAAACTTTTATTCAAAATTTTCCTTTTCTATCTCTTCTCATTTCAACTTCCCGTTAGAATAAGCGCGCGTTTCAGCTTTATGCTAATTTGAAGTGGAGCCAAGTTAAATTTAAGCGAGAGGTAGGAGCCTCTCAGTGTGAGAGAGCTTTTAGTCTCAGACCACGGCTACTCTATTCGACGTTCGCCTGACTAGCTAGCATTTAATTTCTAAGCCAGAGCGCTTTTACGTGATTGCTTATTGAAGTAATTCCAAGTGCGTCAGTATTAATTAAATCTTGCTACGCACCATTTAGTTTAGAGGCCAACCTCGCGTTATAGCTCTGTGAGCAACGACTATTTAATTTCTTTTTAGTAAATTTAAGCGAGAGGTAGGAGCCTCTCAGTGTGAGAGAGCTTTTAGTCTCAGACCACGGCTACTCTATTCGACGTTCGCCTGACTAGCTAGCATTTAATTTCTAAGCCAGAGCGCTTTTACGTGATTGCTTATTGAAGTAATTCCAAGTGCGTCAGTATTAATTAAATCTTGCTACGCACCATTTAGTTTAGAGGCCAACCTCGCGTTATAGCTCTGTGAGCAACGACTATTTAATTTCTATTTAGTTTTAGCTTAAATTAGTTTAATTGTTCATTTTAGACCCAAGTGCGGTCTCTACTTTCTGTATCCCTCCCAAGTTGGGAAGTGGTTGTAAATAATTGTGATTTAATAAAAGAGGATTTAAAATCCCTTTAAAGTGCAGTTCTTCTACCACTTAATCACAATATTCTACTACAGAACATAGCTGCATTCAGCTCCCTGTTCCAGATCAGGATTTAAGGAGTTCACGAAGATGTTTGCCAAGAATATGCACCGAACACTCAGTCCTGACCCAGCGTCATCGCAAATTAAATTTTAAATCCCTTATATCTGTCTGTATTTGATGGTATATTGATTGCTCGTAGGGTGGAACCCATATAAGACAGCACATCTTTCGCTGGAACTCCATTTAATATACATACTCAAATATCAAGTTTCAAGCATTTCTTTTGGCTTTTTGGGTTACAAATTACGTATTTATCGTGTTTTTTTTCTGTATAAATTAATAATTTTTCTCTTCATTGCTAGCAAAACACCTTTCATTATCTCGTCTCTCAGAATGGTCATGAATACCTGATATGGCTAAAGTCGCGAATGACTATCAGTCAAACCTAAAATAAAATTCCAAATGCAGCTTGTGATAAGAGTTATTTATCACGTGCAAACTGGTGATACAGGCAAACTAATTTAATGCAGTTTTAATTAAATGTTCGCTGTGCGTATTTAATGCCAAAAAAATCTCATGAAAATGTAAAAAATGACTTGAACAGTTTGTTGCTCTCCTTCATATTTTCATGTCTTCCAGCTGATCTAAGTAGCATAACTGTAACTGAAAAGTACAATTTCTTTATTAACTTTTAATCTATATAAACCGTGTTCACGTAAGTGTTACCTAGCGCTACTTTCTAAACCATGGTTCGCAAACGTATATTTCATACAAAAATATTTTATTGATGCAAAAAATTCATGTTTTCGTTTTCAAATGCTAAAAGCATAATATTGTGTAAAATCAGAAGATTTCCATACGAACAAATTGACCCAGATATTTAATTTCAATGCTTGCGATTTTTAATGCCATTTTATGAATAGAATTATTCGAGGTTGACTTTTTCCCTTAAATATCATTGAATGATATTGTTGCATGTTTAATAATGGTTTTAATTTACAGTTTGTTATATTCGGTATGCCGAAAGCATTTTCTCACAATTTCTGTAATTTTCAACGTTAAAGATACATTCTTATTATTCTGAAGAAAGATTTATGACTTTAGAGAATAAAAGTCTAATTATTATGCAAAACGAAAATTATTAAACTACAAAAGTGTTTTTCAAGTTTTAAATAATATGCATAGTCAACTAGCAAGATTATGCCTGTCAGCATTTTCCTGAACACGAGTTCTATAATCATCTATGAATAGGACCTTAATTTTGAAAAGAAAAGCTTACTGATCAATATTTTTCACTCTAATCTGCATAGAAATTCTCTTCATTCAATGTAGTGAAAACAGAAACCTTTTCGAAATGATATTTTAAATACCGTTACGTACAAACGCAATTATATACGATTAACAGATTTAACATCAAATATCCCGATCAATTTTGGTCTTACGAAAGTCATATTTTTCGTATTTTAGTATTTTTATAACGAGCGCAAAATTTCCCTTAATATTAGTATAGAGTCCAGAAAGTTAGATTTTCGTTTATTCTACAAAATTAATGTTTCAAATTGAAAAATGCGAGAACATAAATAATTCTATCATTTAAAGATTTTTTGTAACTTGAAGTGTATATCTAAATCTAAGGGTTTAAAAAATAAGGTCAAGTAGGAGCTTTTCTACAACATTAATTGCAATACATGCAATTCGCTTTCCAATCTTTTATACACAATAATGAAAATATAATAGAGGAAAAAGCCTGTGGTATGTTCTTTGTCTTATTCTGTCAACAACATAGACATTAATTTATTTTAGGACCTAAATAGACATATATACATACATTTATTATCTAGTACTAAGTCGTCAAAACATGATATGATAAAACGTTAAAGCACAAACTTTGAATTGTATAGTTGTAGGAATTTGTGAGGGCGCTTACTAATTTTTCAAATGATTAATTGTCTGTGAAGTTGAATGATATACCTTTCAGATACAGGATAGCAAACAAAATATATTAACTCAATAAAAATTTTACGTGAACGATATTAGAAACGGATTTCACTGCAACCTCGGGAACTCTTGCAAAATAATTCTTTGAATGTATTTTGATTCGTTGCTTCAAACACATGAATACATTTATTATTAGCCCAAAAGAGCGTTAGCCCAGAAGGACTGGTACTCCATAAACCGGATCTTGAGTTGAATCAAGGGCTGAAACTTTTTTTTAAATTGTTGCCACCGAATGCTATCGTCCTGTGTTATTTTAAAAGAAATTAAATAAAGTTTTATGTGTATGAACGTAGGTATGTTTCTCGCATTGAGAAAAAATGACGGTACCTAGAAACATCAAATTGTGAGTAACGTAATCCTCCACCGAAACATGGGCATCTGAAAGACCGAATTTTGAATTATGTATATTTTTTATTATCTTTTTCACATTTTATAAAACTTTAAAACTAGTTTTTGATTAACAATCTTAACGATCTCAAAGCGAGAAATGGCAACACTGTACGAAAAAAAATTTTTATCTCCAGCGCGCGAGACTGTGTATTGGAAATTCTAAGGATATACTCTTTTTAAATATTTTGCGAAATTTTATTTAAATTTTCTGCTGAATTGAATTTTATGGGGTTTAAGTACCCAAAACATGGCATTCAATAAATAAAAGTAAAACATAAAAGAAACGTCAAAAAGGAGCTCTTTGTGCGTAATATAAAATTTGAAAAGTTTCCCCCCTTTTTTTTATCTTTTACTTGTCCAGCAGTTTCTAATTTTCCGGCATTTAAACTGGGAAGTTCACCGTTTGGAAGAAATAGTCGCTTCCTCAAATCGATAAAATAAGGAGTGCTAAATTCCTATGTAGCTATTTTAATCCATCTTAGAGATAAATCTACCAAGATCGCATATCCTAAGATTTCAAACGGAAATGAAGCTTCATTCTAAAGCTCATTTTAAATGGCCTTCAAGGTATAGATTCGGAACTTCATTTAGTTATCGGTAGGTTTCCATATAACGATGTTTATTTTACTGTAACTCATTCCCTCAGGAATTAGGGGGGGGGGGATTTTATTTTCTCCTTACATTTGCATTGTTAAACATCCGACCATGTACAAACATTAAGTTTTTCTTTTACATTTAAAACAACATTTTTTATCTTTCAATTGTATTCTGCGCAAATGAAAATTTTTGTGCTTGTGTTTTACAGCAAGACTGACCATTTGATCACGAAGTTATATTTTACTAAACATTATCTCAGTTCGATTGAAGTTCAGCATAAATTGATGCAAAATTTTTGAGTTTTCTATAACAAAATTTCATAAAAATGCATTAAGTTACTTTTACCATATTTGCTATGTTACAGAAAGAATACTACTCTGAAGTTACATTTCTAACACATTTTATGGAGACAAGTCGATTTATATTTGTATATCTCCCATTCTCTCTCTGTGTGCATTACTCGACAGCTTAAATTTAATATTAAATTCAAAATTTATTTCATTATTAGGTAAAAATAATATTTGAATAAGAGCTTTAAAAATGTCAAAACATTGCTCTAACGTTTGAGAAAAATACCTGTCTCCAAAAGAGAGAAAAGGTACGAAGCGAGCGAGAGAGAAAATGTGTGGGATGCCACATCCTTAACCAGGTATTATATTGTTGATCAAAATCTGGTTTTGTAAAAATATGTTCTTCAAAAATATCTTTAATACTTGATGTTATGCTACAAAGTTTAAATTACTCTCTCGCTGAACAAATATTCTAAAGTCAGGTTTGTTTGCTAAAGCCATCAATTCTTTACCGCATAATGTATGCAGCTATGAAAACCGTCCAGGTTTTCGTAGATGCCTGCATTACAAATTCTTTAAAGCCCAAACTCTAAATAAATATAGGTTTCCTGCTTTAAGTTCGATATTTATCTGAAGTTTTAAAATATGCATGATATTCCAAGTTTCTAATGTAGAAACCAATGCTTTACTGTCATCAAAACAATCTGAAACATATAGCATTAGAACGAAAGGTATCTGATATTACAAATTCTCATAAAATAATATATTGTAGACATTACCAAAATACTACTATTTTTCGCTCCGAAGAGAAAATAGAGAACTCTTTCTATATGAAATATAAACGTTTAAAATTTGATTGAAGAAACATAAATAATGTGTGTTAAAATTTAAATTTTCATATTTTAGATAAATGCAATAAACAGTGAAAAACTATTTCTTAAAGAAATTTCATTTATATTTTTTATGCTATTGAGTGTGGAATAATAATGAAAATTTCGCTGCTTCTGAATATCATGAAAGTTTTCTTCAAAGCAACAAAACCTAAAGCCTGATTTCATATTTTTTTCGCGCTTCAGGGAATAATCCGATTATATGAGATTTTTTTTTAAGTTCTAGTTTATTTAGAAATTCGATATCAATATCTCTCAAAGTTATGTTTATATTAGGAAAAACATTCTATTTAAAATGAATAATTAGTAACTAAATAAATGGTAGGATTTCCGCAAAATTGTCAAAATTCAATATATTAAATGACAGACCTAAAAAAACAGCACTTGGAAAATTATTTTTAAAATGGTGATAGTGCAAATGTTAAAGTTCCACGATACCTTGTCGCTAAGAAAAGACATCAGTAAAAGTAATAGTAAAGTGAATAAACAAATAAAAATTATATATATTGAATTTTAAGAAAACATTATTCTGCAGTATTTAACTATAATTTTGGATATGTATATAGTTGCAACATTTCAAGATATTTGGCTTTATGAAAGGAAGTGAAAAGTAAGTTGAAGGTATGAGATTCTAGCTCAACTGTTTGCCCTTGGCAGCTAGAATACATTTGAATTGTGTAGCGAATTATTGCTGAGTTCACATGGAAAAGACAAGTCCAAAGAACGGTTAAATTTACCTTTTATTCAGCTCAAAAATGATTCACAAATGGTCCCTGTCAGGCTTACAAGAAGCCTTCACTTGGGCTTTAACTTATGCTAGAAAATTAGGAACTAATTTAATGCTAATTGAACTAAAACTAACAGAAGGTATACAGAAATAATTAACAGAGTTGGACCTTATTAAAGCATTCCGGCGATTACTAGCAGACATGTAACAATACGACTGAATGGAGTAAGATTAGCTTAAGGCAACGATGTGGCCAGAAAGCAGAACGCACTCTACTATGTACTTCTAAGAAGTTCTGCTGAAGTGATGGACACTTCAACTTAAATACTCGTTCTACCTCATTTACATAAAACGCGATCCTGAAAACTCATTCTGGCTGAGAATTGTAGTTGGGAAAATAAAAATTTAATGGAAAGCTTATTCAGAAATAAAAATTATTATTAGGAAATTGAAATAAACCCTTACAAACGAATTGATTGTAAACAATAAAGGTGAAGCAAAGGCTTTGAATCACTTTTATTTTTAGTTAGATTAACAAGCTAAGTAAAACTCTAAAAATCTCGCACTCTGTAGAAGGAAGATTAATTTGTTTTGTCATACATACGCACCTTCTTTTAAATGTACTGTAACGTGTTTATTGTGCATCTCTGTGATTAAAAATTAAACCTTAAAATATGATGAAAACTCTTATTTTTCAACACCAAGATAAAAAGAAAGGAAAACTTTAATATTATTGTAAAAAACCTATCGCTAGTTCTGTTGCATTTTTTTTATCGCAATTTTAAAAAATACAGGCACTAGATTGGTGACGATAGATAGCACGCGTTTAAGAAAATCGTTTTAAAAATTAAATCTTAAAGAAGTGCATAAATGAACTTGTGGAATGGCTAAAGAATAATTGAAGAGTAAACAATTTAAAATTTTATGATGTACACTTAATCGGAAACAAGATACATCAAGAAATAATTAGATTGAAAAAATGAAACTCACGTGAAAAGAAACGAAACGTGGAGACGAAAAATTCGTATAATAATAAAATTAGTAAAATAAATTCCTCAAATGAAATTTCATGTGACCTCACTTGTAAAAACGAACACGGCTTCCAAACGAAGGAATTCGAACCATTTGAAATCGCTGTGCTGTATACTATTTGAAGTAAAAAGGTGTAGAAAATCGCCTAATGAGCATTCATGATCACTCTAGTTTTAAAAGAGGCCAAAACTTTAGTTTTACAATCTAAGAAAATTAATTTTAGATATTTCAACTTTAAAGTAATAGACATACAACGGTCGAAAACAATCGATGACGTTTAAAACATTCCCCAGAACTCTATATTATTTCAGAAATGCGAAATAAATTTAAGAAATTTTTATTCCGTGCGTTTTTGCCTTAATATTTGTCTTACTTGCTATATTAAGCTACACGAAAGAAATCCGTCTAAAAACAAATAACACAACATTACGTCATAAAATAATATATGAATTCTTCCCAGTCAATTTTTTTTCACGTGACATTTTCGCAATTAGGTCTGGCCTTTTATTGTTGGTTCAGTATATGGTTTTGTCTTCATCAGTGCCGGAAGGGTAGGTTCAAAAAGTCTTTTGAAAAGAATTTGCCTTATAATCTATGGCAGTTCCAAACTATACAAAAAAAGGGATATATTTTTAGATGTTGAAATTTTAAAATGGTAGGGATGGAACGAGTGTATAATCTGAGAAAATTTCCGATAATTATTTTAGGGATTCGGAATAATCTTCCATTAAAAGTTTTGTCGCCCTTATTATTAGCGCAAATAAAGAAATCTGAGCATAGTATTTTGCTGGCTTGGCAGAAATGTGATTACTTCTTCTCTATTATTGACTCAATTAGCTTCAGCGTAAGGAGTACTAATAACATGAAATATATCCTATTAATAGTTGGTCTCTTTTCACGTTGCCTGCAAAGTTTCCTGTGTGAAAGTAGGGTCATCGTTCTTGAGCGTGTGGAAGCTAGATTCTAGAAGCAGAGGAGGCATTCCGAAATATTTATGCCTCTCCAAAAAGTGCTACTGAGGGCTACAGAGATTCCTTTTTTGAGAAAATTCCATTTGACTGTGATCCCATGGTTCAATCTGAAGGCGATAGGATGTTTGTTACTCGTTATCTGATTGATAACTTGATGTTTTCTGAATTAAATATAATCTTCAATCTTGCAATGTAAAGATGGCGCAAACTCGAGTATGACTAGCGCGGAAAGAAAAGAAGTGTTTTTAATCATCCCAAGATATGAAAATATTTTAAGTTCCATTCCTTCGACAGCATTGCTCGATAGCTTTATTATTAAAAACCGATTATAAACTAAATATATCCACCTAATGAAGATGAAATTGATTTTGAAATTTTTATTTGCGGTAGCAAATCTGAAACAGAAAAAACGACGCTTTCGTATTTAATCAAAACAATTGTTGCGTACGAGGGAACAAAATAATGTCGAATAAAAAAGAAATAAAATCCAGAAGTATTATAATATACTATATATATATATATACTTCTGGATTTTATTGATTTTAAAATTTTTATTGATTTTGAAAGTATTGGCATTTATATATATATATATATGTAATGTTTTAATGCGTAGATGAAGAAATTCGGTACTTTGATTTCTGACATTCGAAGACACTTTACTGCGTAGTTAGAAGGATGAATGCATAAACAAAAACGTGTCAAGAAATATGCAAAAAGGGCAGTTTTATAAGAAGCCAGCATTATGAAGGGTTACAGAAGTTGATTGTAAGTGCTGATAGAAGGTGTTTAAAACTTTCGTACAATTTGTTTTCAAGACATACGTCATGTTTACTGATGAGTCAAGATTTGCTCTGGAGCCAGATGACAACCGTATAAGGATATGGCGTGAACAACGAACAGGCAATCGGCCCCAAAACATCACCGAACATCACGCATTCCGCGCGGAAGCATTATGGTGTGGGCAGGGATTTCAGCAAGCGCCTGGCCCCAGCCACCACCCCAAGCTCTTATTGGACACTACTTGTGATGTCATAGAGTGACGAAATTAATTCCCCGCGGCATTTTTGCGCGCGAAAAGCTTGCTTTAATTGCAAATACTCTGTTACATTCCACAAATTCACATTTATACAAAACATAACCAAGACCAAAAAAGTATAAGTTCACCTAACTTACACGAAACCGATAATAAAATCTCTTCAACCTGACGTCATAAGCGGCAACCAATAAGAACAGGGGTGGTGGCTGGGGCCAGGCGCTTGTGGGATTTCGTTAGGATATCGCACCAACCTGCACATCTTTAAACGGGGTTCTTTGACGGCTGTCCGGTATCGAGATGAAGTCCTAGAACCCATTGTGAGATTGCATGCTGCAGCAGTTGGCCTTACTTTTGTTTTAATTGACGATAACTCACGTCTTCATAGAGCTGACATCGTCAATGACTACCTGGAGAGTGAAGGGATTGCGCGTATGGCGTGGCCAGCATATTCGCCCGACCTTAATCCCATTGAAAATATTTGGGATGCTCTCGGCCGTATCTTCTCGTTTCCCACCTCCAGCCACTCTTATTGAGCTGGAAACTGCTCTACAAGAAGAATAGCGATTGCTTAATTCTGCGGTGGTTGACCACCTAATTGAAAGCATGGTCACAAGGTGTAAACTTTGTATACAGATGAGGGGGGGATCACATACCCTATTAATGTCCCTTTTTTCATCTTATGCTGTTTATTTTCACTTTATGCATAATTCTGTTTAAGTCTCCAGTATGTCATTATCAGATAACTTACAAAAATTTAATATTATTTTCATTTCTGTATATATTTAATGATTTTGTTTTATGCATAAATATATATGCTACTTTCCTGCCGAATATGCTGTCAGTGAAAGCATCATTTGTTGATTTTTTTTTTCATTTTACATCTTCGTGCTTAACTTTTGGAAGTGAGTGTATACATATTACATATACGCCAGGGTATGTATTATATGTAGTATATATGTAGTAGTAGTAGAAATTATAATGAGAAAGCTCTACATATACTGTCTCCAAAGAACAGAAATTCAATTTAAAATCATCAGAAAAGGTATTTTTCAGAATTAAAAAAAGAATTTTTTAGAATTTTCAGTTCTCCTTGCTTTAAAAACAGTTAAGGAGAGACATAAATCGCATAAATGCCAAAATGAAAAGAAAAATTTTTAAGTATTGAAAAACTCGTTATTGTTATTAATAACAGATTAATAGACTTATCAAGGGGATAAACCAATTTACCATCAATTAACAACAACTAAAACAAGAGAGAATGTTTCATCTTACTTCCAAGTAAGCATCAAATTATTTATTAGATTCAAATCATAAATCTAATTGATACTCGGTCAAAATAAAAATGTTAGTCCACCAAACCAAAAGAATCCTGTTAAAAAGCAAATAATCTTTAAAATTAAAGTTTCTCACTAAGAACACAATTAACCTGAACGAGATGCTTACTTAGAAGACATACTATACACTCTCTTTTCATTTCAAATACAAAAGTGAAAACAAAAGTAGATTCAAGAAAAATTTTTTAAAAATCATAAGAAGATTAAAAATGAAAAATACATAAAATTAAAAGTTAAAAACTTGTAGTAAAAAAGAAATTTAAAAATCAAACTAGTAAACCAAAATTAATCAACTTACCATCGAAATTTTAAAAACCAAATGACTGGAATGCAAGTACACTGCTCGACATTGAAAATGCAACACCAAGAAAGAGTGATCAGAAATTTATGCAAATTTTAGAGTAGACGCACGTCACTGAGTTATGCGAATGATGTGAAATGCGCAGCTCTCCGACGCACGTGAAGTAAGATATAAGGGAAGGAACGTGCAGAATGGGCAATATTCGTGTCGTTATTTATGCCAGACGAATTATCGAAGAAAGTTGGCTTTTGTCCCGGAGGATACGTGTAATAGTAGAGAATGCCAGGCCGCCGTCAACAAAGGCACTTCCAGCAGATAGACGATTTTACGAGGGGTATGGTGATCGGAATGAGAAGGGTGGGTTTGTCCTTACGTCAAATCGCAGCTGATACCCACGTGGATGTGAGCACGGTGCATCGGTTATGGCGAACATGGTTGGAACAAGGAAATGTGGGAAGAAAGAGGGGTGCAGGTGCAGCCAGATTGACGTCAGCACACGTGGATCGACGCATCCGCCGACAAGCTGTGGCGGTCCCGCAAGTCACTTGCATCGAGATTCTGCAGCATGTGCAAGATATCCTGGATGTTGCCGTGTCCACGAGAACCATTCCCGTCGATGGGTTGAACGTTGCCTGCACTCACGGCGTCCGTTAAGAAGACTGACATATTTAGGTCCCTATGACGGCCCAACGATACTTGGATAATGTACTGCGGCCTGTGCCAATCCCCTACCTTCAGGGGCTGCCTAATGCAATTTCAGGATAACGCCCGATCACACAGTGTTCGCATCTGCCTGCATGCTCTGCAAGGTATACAGATGCTTCCCTGGCCACCGTACTCTCCTGACCTGTCACAAATCGAACATGTGTGGGATGTGATTGGACTTCGTTTGCAGACTCTGGCCCTGCTTCGTTCAGAAGACGAACTGTGGCAAATGGTTGAAAGAGAATGGAGAACCTTTCCTCAGGACACCATCCGCACTCTTATTGACTCTATGCCTAGACGTGTTTCTTCGTGCATCGTTGTGCGCGGTGGTCCTACATCCTAATGAGCCGACACCGTTCTCACATTGTATTCTATCATTTTGAAATAAAGATCACTTATTGCTGCTTGCTGTCTCTGTCTTTTTACCAAATTTCATCACTTTCTGACCACTCCTTCTTGGTGTTGCATTTTCAATGTCGAGCAGTGTATTAAATGATGGAAGTAAAAGGGTTGTCGTAATGTAGTTGACTGTTGAAGAATGTTTAGCCTAAATTGGCGACAAAACTACAAAGTTTCTTGGACATAATACACAGAGAGCAGGCTGTTATTGAATTTTCTGTTCCTTGGAGATGGTATATGGAGAGTCTTCTTATTATAATTTACAGTGAATTATTGCTTTATTACTTTGCAGCTTTAGCGCAAAGCTTGGGCTTATTGATTTACTTTTAATTACTTTTATTATGAATATATAGCAGTAGTAGAAGATGTATTATATGTAATGGAACAGTATTTGAAACATCCTTTTATAAGATTTAAACGATTTAAACAGATTGAAGGAAGTACACAGGCATTCCGTGCGATTTTACTCCTCAACTTGCTGTTCACCTGGAATAGGCACAATGTGCGCTCATTTGGGATGTCTGTTTTCTGTATAATTGATATAGCATAGTACCTCAGCTCACTTAATCGTATTGCATGGCATAAAACATAAGAAAATTTTGGAAGACAACCTGTAAACTAGAAACGAACTGGAAGTATACTTAACGAACGAAAACGAAACTACCAAATGCTAACGAAACAAAAACTTTCTGGGATGTTTTCAAAATTTTTGGATGCCCTTCTTCTGAATACTTTTTGCAAAGAGAGATCTTAGTTTCTGAATTTACTTGTTCCTAAAGGCCATTTCTAAACTGAAATGTTCATAAACCAAAGCTGTTTTCCCATAGGACATAATGTAAATTGGATTTATTCGTTCCTGGACCAGAATTGATTTTTTATTTAAACTTTGCAACAGTATTTAAGTAAAATATGTCTCTTCTATTCTACATAAAGTCTACTAGATCCTACAATGAACCTGGCAAATTCTCGCATAGTTGTGAGTGAAATACCAGCACAGAAGAAGAGTAAAAATAACCCTTTATTAATTCCAACTAATAACAGAAAGGCACGATCTCCGTGCTTTGCAATAAGATCAACTGCAGTGAAACTTAAACAGGGAATATAAATCAATTTAAAGCCTAATTAGAATAGTGCTTGATTAGTACACTAAAGTACGGCTAACTTTGGTTGACTCAACAAATCCTAACAGGCGTGACAATTTTCCGAAATGGCCAAGGGGCGTACTAACGTAACAGCGAGATAGCAACGATTCGTGCGCTGGCTAGTGAAAACATCTGTGAATAAGCTCAGAGATTCACCCGTTTAAATACTCACTTCACTTATCTTAAATTTACATCCTGGCAAGGAAATGCTGGGGGAAGCTGAGAAGTTCAGGAAAGGTATCAAACTTAAAATAATTTGTTGTGCAAAATAAGGGAAACCCTACACTTTGTCCACAAGTTCATAACACGAAACCAATGCAAGAAACATTTTAATATAAATAAAAAACAGGAACAAGATACTATTAAGCAAATAATAAAGAAGAAAGATTAATTTTGCTTTACCACTGCAAACAGACGGCATAAGTGGAAAATGCTTAAACATTTTCCTCTTATGGCGTTAGATGTAATTGGATGAAATTCTCTTCCACAAAAGCAGTATCTTTAGAAACTGTCTTCTTTTGTGTGTGTTTTTTTTTTTTTTTTTTTTTTTTTTTTTTGTTCCTTAACGTCACTCGATTGTGTTTGAGACTTACTAAGCCTCTGTTTCACTCAAAATTTAACCACTGTGGTGTGTTTTTTTTCTATGTTTTCAAAATATTTCAAAAGTTAGACATCACTTTGTCATAGAAAATGCTTATCGGCACCTTGATACTGCATTATCACGATGAAATCTTTAAGCGAAATTCATATCTTACTCCCTTTTACACAAATTTCTCGGATCAGAGAATTAAAATCATTTTTCTTTCGTGCTCTTTTAAAGACATTCCTTTCAAAATCGCCTTTTGTTGCTGCCTCTGAAGTTGTAGTTTCCTCTCTCGTTGAGCTCATTTTCCCTGAGCAGCTGGTAACTTGATGTCTTCATTGTTCACTTCCTAGCTCATGGGTTTGTCTAGAGGCAATGTTCCATGCAGCAAAAACATTCTAAATCTGAAAGTGCTCAGCATCTCTAGCTGCAACACAATCTGGCCTCAGTTCTTTTCTTGATGCTGTAAGCGATTTTCTGCCAGGCTTTGTTAATAACAGTTAAGCAATGTCCAAACTTAAAATGATGTTTCCAGGAATCCTTAAGTAATAATTATGTGGCACAGGGTACCTCAAAACAGCGTTAAAAATAATACGTTGCCGACTTGAATATTCGTAACCCAAGACACCGTTCATAATTCGAGGCTTTTTTCTTTCAGATAATTTAGTTGTGTCCCGAATTGTTCCCGAAGTGAGACGTGATAAGAAGTTTATCTTTATTTTGTTATATCAATACTAAACTACCATTTTGCTGCCTAAAATTATAAAAGTATTATTTATTTTAATTTTACGTAGCTTAAATCGGACATAACCGTTGATATTTCGGCATAACCCTTGAATTATGCGTAAGCAAAGAATATATTTAATCTATAAAACTAAATCTTTTGCGAATGCTTTTGATCCAGAAGATGCGAAAACTGCATCTACAGGAATTTTTATAATAATATATAAGTTTAGCTTCAGGTTTAAGGAAATCCACAGAACAGATATTTTGTGAAAATTTTTATTTTGAATTCTTGTTTTAAATATTAATTAATTTACTTAATGGAATAAATATTCATTTCTAAATTTTCAGGCTAGTTATGAGAACTTGAGTGTGAATAGAATCAATAAATCATATGTTAAGAGGCTATTTGCTTACAATTTTAAACGTTCCTGCATTTTATGCAGGATCGAGTGGAAAATTTGATTTGCAAGTGCTTGAAGTAAATTACTAAACTTCTCAGTAGGAAAATTTATCGACGTATAGTACTCATTTCGTCCGATGAATTAAACATAATAAACATATTTATTCTAAATGAAGATATTTAATTAATTTCATTTAAATCATGAACAAAATGTGAAGCAAATAATAAAGAAGCAAACTTAGTTTAATATTGCTTTACAACTGCAAATGTGTTTTTCAGGCTTTCAAAGCTGAAAACGTATATTCTCATAATGATTTGGGATTATATATCATGTTTTTGAATTAAGTAATAAGTTTTTAATAAAACAGCAAGAAATAAACTAAAGCATTAAAAAACTGAAAATGGGTAGGAAATTAATGCTACGCAAAGCAGTTAATAGAATTTTAAATTTATGTATTTAACTATTAATATTATGTTAGCCTGTTTTATACGCGAGTCTTGTCTCATAGACGGAAAAATTCTTAGTGACTCTGAGTGCCATACTAAAGGGCCCGGATTCGAATCCCAGAGGAGGCATGGATGTTTGTCTGTAATTGTATAGTGTCTGTGCCGCATGGGGGCACTTAAAGTACAGCCGAAAGTTGCCTCGAAGGAGGAGGGGTGGTTGGAGCGGAATAGAGAAGAGTTGTGCAGTCACCTGTATGATGTTCAAAGACTCTTACGAACGACAGAAGCAACTCTGTGCTCATTGCCAGATAAAACTCGTGGGCTTGTTCCGATTAAGCTAGACAAGTAAGATTAGTCACAAGAATCTTCTCAGGATTTTAAAAGAAATGCATTTCGCAAATGACAAAGCATATTCGTCTTCGCAACAAATTTTCGAAATACTATGCGAAAGCACAAATATGTGTGCACGTGTTTTTTTCTGTCTTAATTACGCTTAATTTTAATGCCTGATAATAATTCAATATTCTACAAAAGTCTTTTCAAAAGTCTATTGAATCCTTCTTTACTGTTGGAAATAATTATCTCAAAATTTAAATCTGCACACCATCCAGCAGAACAAACAGCAATGGTCTAAAGGAGGTTTATCGGAGTTTGTAATACAATTTACCCAATTTTGAAAATTCTTCTAAATTTTCGATTGTTTTTAGCTGTCGTGGGTTCATAAAAATAGTTTAGTTTTATTTCAAAATATTTAATCTTTTATTGTTATGAACCGCACAGATTTTCAGTGAAGTTAAGATACAAAGCATCTGTGAAAAATTAAATAAATTGAGTATAATCTTCTTATGCCAGATTAGAAAGAACTTTCTTTCACTAAAATGCAACTGAACGTTTTTTCTTCATTACTTTTCTCGTATTCTTTAAAGAAGAAAGTATAAAATAACATGCACAAAAAGCTTCTTAAATTTCAAACTTTTTAAGTAAGTTCACTAAAAAAAAAGAAACGTAAATTTTTGGTTTCAAATTTTCTTCGCCGTGTATAATTTAAAATAACGAAACGGGATTTTCACATATGAAATATATTAGGATTTAACATAATCTCAAGAGAAAATAGAAACCGCAGCATAAAAGTGGCTCTTATAAAATGATTACTTTCAATCCACTTAACGTTCTCTGCAAAAATTCAATTTTCTATTAATAGCAACATTAAAATGTTTATTCCCATACGAATACCATAATTAATATAACACATAAAAAGTATTTTATTTTTAGAAAATGTGAAGACAATTGTATAATTGTATTTCTTAAAGTCTGTAGCTGCATATTCTTCTAAATTTACGTAGGTATCAAGCATGAAATAAACCTGAGAAAGAAAACATGGCGTAAAAACTAATCAAGGCGAAAACATAGTTGTACAAAATATTGTGGGAGAAAACAAAAAAGCAGAATACATCGCAATTCTAAGTCATCATAGCACAAAACATCGTTATCAAATATAAAACGGTTCAGAAACATCACAGTTTTAAAACATCGTTGTCGAAAATATTGTAGTAAAATATAAAGCACCTACAAATCATCGCATGACGATAACATCATAGACATGTGTTTTTCAGGCTTTTCAAGCTGTAAATGTATATTCCCATACTGATTTGCGATCGCAAGAAGAAATGACGGATTTTTTTATGTCTATATATATCATGTTTTTGAGTTAATTAATAATTTTTTGATAAAATAGCAAGAAGGAAACTAAGCCTAAAGAAACCGAAAATGGGTAGGAAATTAAAGCTACGCAAAGCAGTTAATAGAATTTTAAATTTATGTCTTTAACTATTAAAGACATAAATTTAAAATTCCACTAACTGCTGTTAACTATCAAATAATCTCTTTTATAAAGTTTTAATAGCAGTTTTTCATGAAACGTGCAATGTAGAAAAGATGAGAAAAAGAATATGAGTAACTGAGTGAGGTAACATGTATTATAACTGTTTAATTAGTTATTAAATTGTAAAAGAATTTGAAGAATTTGTCCTCTAGGTTAATATGAATTTCATCTTTTCAAGTTAATCCTATTAAAACACGATGTGATGGAGTTACCAAATTCCTTAGTAAGTATTTAAGTAAACTAGACTAAAAATGCGTTCATAGATAAAACCGCATTTGCCCTCGTGGGGAAAAATATACTGTTATAAAGCGTTTCTCCCGCCTTCTTAGCATGCCTTTGTGGTGTAATGGCCACAAAGGCATGCTAAGAACTAGAATATGCGTTAGACTTGGAGGTTTCAGTGGTTCGATACCCGGCGAGAGCATTGCTCATTTTTCAGTGTCTTGATTAAAAAAATTCCTGATTTTTAGAGTGGCCTCGAACTAAAACGAATTACTGAATGACGATTTTCCACCACCAGGATTTGGCGATTGGGTCCTCTACTCCCCAGTAGCTCTTTAAAAGGGGAATTCTATAAGTTATTTCTCCCGCCTTCTTAGCATGCCTTCGTGGTGTTATGGCCAGCACACTCGGCGCGTATTCTAGAGTTCCGTGGTTCGATAGCCGGCGAGGGCATTGCTAATTTTTCAGTCTCTTGATTAAAAAAATTCCTGATGTTTAAAGTGGCCTCGAACTAAAACGAGTTAGTGAATGATTATTTTCCACCACAGGATTTGGCGATTGGGTCCCCTACTCTCCAGTCGCTTTTTAAAAGGGGAATTCTATAAGTTATTTCTCCCGTCTTCTTAGCATACCTTCGTGGTGTAATGGCCAGCACACTCGACGGGTATTCAAGAGGTCCGAGGTTCGAGTCCCGGCTAGAGTACTGCTCATTTCTTACATCTCTTGATTCAAAAATTTTCTATTGCCTCAATAGTGGCTCCCGAACTTAAAAAGTTGGTGGATGATGATTCTCCACCTCCAGGATTTGACGACTGGGTCTCCTAATCCCTAGTCGCTCTTTAAAAGGGGGAATATATAAAGTATTTCTCCCTCCTTCCTAGCATGCCTTCGAGGTGTAGTGGCCAGCACATTCGGTGCGTATTCAAAAGGACCGTTGTTCGAGTTCCGGCGAACGCATTGCAGATATTAAACGATCGGCGGGCACCATGGCGCCCGCCGTTCGTTTAACGTATGCCCGCCTTAATGCAATTGCAAGAAAGATGTTTTAGTTTTCAATAAAACTCTATGCGAAATTTTTCTCATTTTTAATGAAACAGAAATTGCATCTAACACAGATACCAGCACAAAGCGAAATGCAAAGGAACTCTTTTTTATGCGCATGTATTATTAACTTTATCCAATTATAAATTCACTTTGAAAGCGTAAATGATGGTCGCTGTCCAACAGATATTCTAGAATGTGCTCTTAGGGACAAAAAGGTTAGGGACCCCTGTTCAAATGGATGTATCTGAGCTTATTTGATTTGAGCTACAGACAAGGGTGTTTGTATATTTATTATGGAACGCAAATCAAATGTTTGTGTTTTAAATTTCACATTTCACATTTTTAGCATTAGAGATAGCTTCCTGTAAAATAGTATCATAAAAGCATACTGCAACGAATTACTATCTAGCAATTTTCACTTCTCTACTCTGCCTCAAAGGCGCCGTAAGTAATATAGCCTTGCAATAAAATCATGTATTTGTAACAAGGCCGTCACACCGACACGAACAGGTGGTGTTTCAGGTGGAAGAATCATCATAGCTATAAAGGAGTTCTTTTTTTATTAGGCATGAGAAATGTTTTAAGGAATTATAATTTATTTTTTTAAAATACCAATTAAAAATTATACTGTCGAAATTAAACAATCATATTTTTTGAAGTATTTTCATGTGTCACATTTAATATACTACTAAAAGAAGTATAATCTAATCTAGAGAGATGGCTTCTACTACTCCTTCCACAATCACAAACGGCATAAGCAGAATTAAGTTGCTAAGCAACAAGACTTCGCTATGACTTCAAATGAGATGTAAGGGATTTGGTTCTTAAAATTCTAAGCAAGTAAACATGACTTTAATTTTTAAAACGTAACCTTTAACAATGGAATGCCCCTGTATATGCGATTGTAGCGAACGCAGTATATAATAGGATATTCACACACTGGTGTGCAAAACTAAGCAACAGGTGCAGCATCTGAGAGACATGAATTTTAGAAATGAGAGACAGCATTTTATATATAATTGATGACGAAAGCATAGTTGCGCAAAAAATCGCAATGCATACAGTATGGAATAAAAAAAAGGCTTTATTGAACTCAGTATCGTTACACATGATTGTCTGTACAAGAAGAAGAACAACAAGCAGATGTTGCTTAGTATGGAAAAATGCCCTCCCATTATGCTATGGTTGCTTCGCACCGTCTCTGCATACTCAGCACCAGATTGTCCTACAGATATTGAGGTAAGAATGTCCATTCCTCAATCAACATCTGTTTTAGTTGTTGGGTGTTCTCCGGAGGATGTAATCGTGCCGCAAGGCAAAGCATCTCACACATGCTCTATTGCATTAAATCAGGGGACTTCGCTAGCCAGTCCATTCGAGTGATATCTTCACTTTTCAGTAGTTGGAAAACAAATAACTGGTTGCGAGAATAAAAGATGCTATGTGGAATATGTGGTTTAATCAATATGCAAAATGCACTTAATTTTGATTGATTATGTTTAAACTTAAGCTTAAAGCTGCTGGCCGTTAGCTATTTTCACAATGCAAGCAAAAGTAAAGATGTCAACTCTTCCTAAAATTAAATAAAAGCAAAAATTTTAAGAAAGTTTCTTTTTATTTCCTATTTTTAATATCATGCTTTTATATTTATCCTTTTATGAGGAAGCATTTTTGGCGTAATCCCATTTTTTAGGTATATCATTGTCAACTAATTTTATAAATCAGTGGCTATCAAAAGATATGAAAAATGCAAAAGGACTCACTTCAGCTGAATTGTAGCAGTTTGAGAAAAAGAAAAAAACATTTTGCTGAATCTTAATGATGCACATTTTTGTAATAAGAATTCTGTTGTGGAATCTTCCTGTCATAAGTATAATTGCGTTCTCAGAATTCGAAAGAGGTATTCTAATTTTACATGGGGATTTGCATATTTTTATGAATAAGTATCAGAATAAACCATTTTCTCAAGTAACAACAGTTGGTTACGCGATCATTATCTGGACTTCCAAGAAGTTTCATCGGGCTAAGTAGCAAGCAGAGGAAAGAAAAACTAAGATCTTGCATTCTTAATAACCTGGTACTGTGAGAAATGATACTGGTCATCAGTTTTTAAATGAGAGGAAATAATTGGATGGTGTGTTATTTCTCGTAGTTACAGAACATCGAAACTTTCATTCTTTGTAAGCTATATGATTTTAAATTAGGTTCAATTGCGCTTAAAATAAGTCTTTCAAAGGTAACAGACGCTAGAACAGCACACTATTCTGGATATTTCCCGATAGCTAAGCATTAGCTTGTAATATCTACTCGGACCTCCACTCTCAAAGGAGTCTCAGAATAGTATAGTCCATAGTATTTAAAATACCTAAAATTTTATGTCCTTTTTTCAGTTCTAGGTTTTAGTAACATAAAATTAGAAGCCGAATTAAAATGTTAAATTTCGCATTTCAGTATTTTCTAAGTATCAAATAGTGTGCCTTTAAAATTACCAACAAATACAATACGAACAAACACTGTACTGTCCTTCGTTTCAAATTATAAATTGTTAACTTATGGTTTAAATGAACAGGATGATGTACCTTTTAAATAGTTCCTGAATAAAATCTTAACATCGCCAGGACAGAAATGAAAAATAATGACTCATAGAAAAAGGGATTTTTCGTCGCTTGTAAGAAACTAAATTTAATTTGCAAGAGACTGAGTTTGTATAATTGTACATTTCATTCGTGTGCTTGATTACTAAACTCATAAGCTATCTAATTGGATAAATTTGATCCTATTGATCGGATCTGGTGAAACTCTGCGCTAAAATCAATGCGAATTCGTCAGGCAATAGGAACTCCTTTTTTACGGCATCTTTCAGGAGATAAAAATTGTTTAAAATGCCTCATTTCTTATGTTTGCTAAATTAAAACCCTGAAATCATGTTGCACTTATATAAAATATGGTTTTTAGTTTAAGTAAAGCGAAAAAACAAATCAATGAGAAACGTAAAAAATAAACTAAAATATTGACATATGATGTCATTTCACAGAATACTTTAAATCGCAATATGCATTACATGAAATCATCAGTGAATCCTATCATACTGATAAAAATCTACATGAGGTTAGCCTCTATAGCAGGTTTGGATACAGCCAGTTAAGTTAGATTGAGATTAATGCATCTAACAACAGAGTGAACGATATCGCTGTAAACCTTCTGTAATAATGATGCAAAAATAAGATTCATACTCATACATTTTTCAGTCTGATGTGATATGGAACCCAAATAAAACATTTCGATAGAAAATAAACGGATTCTCCCTCATTATATCAGCAAGAATGGCACCAGTTTTTAATTATTTTCGTTTTTCTTATTAAATGGTCGTAAAAGCTCATTCCATCAAATATTTCACCTATATTCAATTTCAGTCGATTAAATGTGGCAAAAAATGTATCATAATCGATCAGAAATCGATAACGCAAACAAACACACAAGCATGCATTCTTCTTTATATATCTAGATTTCATAAAACTTACAAATTTTTTATCAAAAAACTCTACGATTTCAAAGTGAGTAGTAGCAAGACATTTCGAAATAAAGCATTTTTATCTCCAACGCGCGAGACTGTTGCCACTTGGAAAAATGTGTGCGAAAATTAATGTTTTCAGAGTTTTGACTAAAGTCGTACAAAGATAGGAACAGTCGAAATGGCTTCCCGCGAATTTTTGGAATTCTGAATAATGTATTTAATGTTTGGCAATGCTATTTTTATTTCATCGTAAAACTTAGAAAATTTTTATTAACAAACTCTACAATTTTAAAGCGAGCAGCGACAACAACTTTCGAAATAAAGCATATTTTGACCTCCAGCTTGCGAGACTGTTGCCACTCGAAAGAATGAGTGCTAAAATTACCGTTTTTTTCGAGCTTTTAATTAATATCTCTGATTTTAGCTATTTTTTATCTTTGAAGAAGTAGACGTTGACCTTTTCCAGGGCCCAGAAAAGAATTGTAGAAAGTTTGATAACGATAGTTATAGTAGTGACTGAATTATTAAACGACAACCAAGCACACAGACTTTCTTCTTTATATACAGATAAGAAAGTATTATTAGTTAATATGCTTAAGACTTTAAAACTAGCTTGTGCTATAAAAATTTGAAGAAAATCGAAAATACAGGTCTTAAAATATGAATTTAATGCCAAACAGCCGGTATAAGCAGTTTAGCACAAAATAGTTACCTTGTAGAGTTCCTCACTTTTATTCTGTTAGATGAAGTGTCAAGGAACCTAGAGAATTGTTGAGCGAATTATCGCTTAGTTCAAAGAACAGAAAGCTTAAACTCAAGAAGGGTTAATTATACCATATTCACTCAAAATAAGATTAACAGTCGGACCCTTTCTTCGGGCTTACAGCGAAGCTTTCACTTGGGCTTAAACTCAAAAATAAGAAAGAAGAACTAACTAATAGCTAACTAAGAGATTTAGCCGAGGCTAACACAGTTCTAATGTAATTAGCCCGTAATCTTAAACTAGCCGGCAAACTATCAAAAGGCACGTAATAATACGGCTGAGCGTAAAACAACATAGAGTGAGTTAGGAATCCCGATTAGCCCGATTAGAATGAGAGAGATCCCGATTAGGATGAGAGAGAGTGAGAAATCCCCAATAGCCACATAATGATAAGGGAGATCGCGATTAAGCTTAGAGTGAGTTAGGAATCCCGATTAGCCCGATTAGAATGAGAGAGATCCCGATTAGGATGAGAGAGAGTTAGGAATCCCGATTAGCCCGATTAGGATGAGAGAGATCCCGATTAGGATGAGAGAGAGTTAGGAATCCCGATTAGCCCAAAGGCAAACGCTGGCTAATCGGGATTCCTAACTCTCTCTCACGAAATCAGTTGAACTTTTCCTTAATACTATCTATTCGTCATTTGCATTCAACGGGTTTCTAAAAACTCATTAAGGAGAAACGAGATAAGATATGAAAGGGGAATTTAATTAAAATAACTGTTATAAAATTAAAATATACCTTACAGCCTTAGCTTCATACGGAATATAATGTACTATGGGGCTCCGTTCAGGCGGCGGTATAAATTAATTTCGTAAGTCGTTTAAGCCGAACTTCATTGTTAGGTAACGAGATCTTGCTACCTCACAAAAGCAAATTAGTGGTTTTGGCATAAAGCTCGAAGTTTTCAGCTTTATACCGACTTCATATAAGAGTTGACCAATCAGAGGAACGCTCGAAGCTTGTTGAGTGGGACAACAGAAAGGGAAAAGTGTAGAGACATGACCGAATGCCCAAATTTAGGTTCTCTAATTAGCTACGGCTTAGATCCTGCCTCGCGGGAGTGAGCAGAATTTCCGCCCTTTTGCCTTATGACTATGTCTCTATGACATTTATGCTATTGTCTGAACGGAGTCTGAAGGACGTTCTTTAGCCATTGCTTTAATTCTGCACAATAAATACGACAGGTAAAAATAAGATATAATTTGATTATTTCTAAGAAAATTTATCTTGATTAATTAAAGTTTTCTCAATGATCTTTGTTTCTATTTATTACCTGAGTTTTTAATCTCTCAGCATGCACAGTCGATTTCTGAATTCATATAAATCATCTTAGAATTTTAGGAAATACCAGAATTAAAAATGTACATAAATGTGAAACTCATATAATCCTTACATTATTTCAGCCTCTCAGATGTAGGATTTTAAGGGGTTTTACATAAAGGTAATCCTCAGTAGCAAACATGATTCAATGAAGTGATTTGAACAATACAAATCTAAGAAACTTATTTTTATTACCGAGCTTTATATTTTACATTGTTTGAATGCAGTAAGCTAAAACATATTATTTGAACAACTTAAATGGGTCCAAATGCACTATAATTCCTTATATTTAGATTAATATTAGTATATCTAGATAAAAATTTTGAAATTTATAATTATTTATAAATAAAGGAGTTAAAATGTACTATCAATATTCTGTGTAACGGCGAACGATTAATCGTTATTGTTGTAAAAAACGATATTCAGTTATGATGGGCATCTTTATGCCATGTTTTAATCTTTTTTTTCAACACTTAATTGACACATAAATGATAGCTTTTAAATGATAGCTTTAAATTTTTTGTTTTTCAGTTAATCTTATCCGAGTTTATGGGTTTTATTTAACATCACAATTTCTAACATATTGAAAAAATTTAATTTATGATTATTAATAAAATTATTTAGAATAAGAACTCGTGTTAATATAATAGTTGTAATAGTGTTGAATTAAATTATTTTTAATTTATATTCCCATTTTCCTAGACATTGGAGTTTATCAAAATGAAAGCTTTAAAAAAAAGCAGATATCATATTCTCAAGTACGAGGCAATCATAATATGTTGATATATATTGTATCGTATACAGTTCAAATATTTTCTAAGTAATAAACGTAATTCCCTGTATAATTATCTGAAGATATTCTTGGTTGAACAAATTCATTACCGTAATCTAGAAATGTATCGAGTGGATAAAACAGTAACAATATAAACTAAAATTACTGTTGGTAGGCTTTACTGTTATTTTAGTAACTGTTGCTTTCAAAATATACTTCAATACCTCGACGAAAAGCATCTGATAGTTTAAATTCTAGTTCGTGTAATAGTTTTGTGGTGTTTTGCTTTCTCTTCATATTTTTTTCTTTTGTTTAGATCGCTGATAAAAGCACATTATATTGAAGTAACTCTAAATGTTTTAAAGTTACTCACTACTATATTTAGGAATATAAAAGAGTTCGAATTTATTCACTTTCTCGCAAATATTTTTTTCGCAAGCATATCATTTTTTTCGAAAATGTGTAAACAAATAATTGAGACTGAACTGAATTAAAACAGATTAGTGTAATATTTCATAATACTTCTTTGCCCATTATAAAGACAAAAACTGTATGTTGCTGTATATTTCTTTTAATGTTTCACACACAAATGTTTTAAAAGGGATCTATAGTAATTGTTTTTTACCATCACTGTATCCATACATATTAAAATACTAACACACTTGTATCGTCAAAGAAAGCCCAATAAAATATATACGCATGAAATGTTTTGATTTTATGTTTAACCCCTTTACAAGGATGCAATTATTAATATTGCCGAAGACTCGCCTTGCTTTGACTCCAATTTACTTTTAACGTTAGATGCTTTATATATATATATGCTTATATAACTTTTGTTATACAGATCATATATATAAAACAGAAAAAAGTTACGTGCAACTGTAGCAAGTTAAACTAAGAAAAGAATTATGAATACCATTTTCCGTTCAAATGTTGTTTGTAATAATCAGACATTCAGTCAATCAGCTGTCTCAAGTAATTCATTCTATGAATCATTTGCAATTAAGATAATGCTGAAATGTTGCAAAACACGCCTTTGCACCCTGTTGAAGATGAAATTTACGTTATGAGACGTAACCACAAAGATACACTCACGTTTGTGAAAATTGCAACACCATGAAGGACTTACGCGAGTGAGCTGAAATTTTCAGGAAATGCAAAGTAGCGCATGATATGCAAATGATTAGAATTGCAAATCCGTAGCGCATGCGTATGCTGAGCAGCGCCCTCTGAACGGCTGATGGATCCGAATAAATAGACGGCTGTAGCGAGGCATGTATGGTTATCGGTGGTTATATGCTAGTGGTAAACGTTAACTCAATCTGTACTTATGCCTCGTCGACGAAAGAGAGCGAGATTTGAACAACTTACAGAGTTTGAACGAGGGAGAATCATCGGCCTTCGTGAAGCTGGATTGTCGTATCGTGCAGTAGCCTCTCGTGTGCAGCGTAACAGCAGCACAGTGATGCGCGTTTGGAAGCAGTGGACGGACGAGTGTCGGACAACTCGGAAATCCGGGAGTGGACCCCGAAATGTGACGTCAGCTCGCGATGATAGACACCTGGTCCGCATGGCGCGGACGGACCGTACAGCTTCCTCTAGACAATTGGCAGCACTGTGGTCAATAGCTACAGGTGTTTCATTGTGTGCTTCATCAATTCGTAGACGTCTGCTGCAGTGTGGACTGCGCGCACGGACTCCTTTATACAGGATCCCCCTAACGCACGACCATCGCCGCCTGCGGCTACAATGGGCCAATCAGCATAGAGACTGGCGTGCTGATTGGCAGCATGTCGTGTTTTCTGACGAATCCCGCTTTAATTTGTGGTACCATGATGGCCGCATTCGTGTCAGACGCTATGCCGGTGAACGCCACCTTCCGGAGTGCATTATCGAACGCCACAGTGGACGAACACCCGGAGTTATGGTCTGGGGCGCCATAGCATATCATAGACGATCTCAATTGCTACGAATTGTGGGCAATCTGAACAGCAACCGGTATATCCGTGAAGTTCTACAGCCCGAAGCTGTTCCCTTCCTTCAAAGCTTGCCAGGCGCTGTATTTCAACAGGACAATGCCCGCCCTCATACTGCTCGGATTGTTAAATCCTTCTTTGCAGCGCAGCAGGTACAGCTTCTTCCTTGGCCTGCGTGTTCCCCGGATATGTCGCCAATTGAACATGTGTGGGATGTCATTGGTCGGCGTCTTGCTCGTGATCCTCGTCCTGTTGCGTCTGCAGACGAACTTTGGGTACGCGTACAAACGATATGGAATGCTCTTCCTCAGTCAGACATTCAAACTTTGTTTGACTCCATGCCACGTCGTGTAGCAGCACTTATTGCGGCGCGTGGTGGCCACACAAAATACTGATTCTGATCTCTTGTTCTTGTTTGTTTGCTTTGAACATTTAATCATTTATTTGTACCACTACCACTCAACTGTGTATTAAATTGCATTCAATTATGACGATTCCTTCTTGGTGTTGCAATTTTCACAAACGTGAGTGTATTTTGCGCAAATAGAGGAACAAACTATCGAAAGTTAAAAGACGACATGAGCAAAGAGTTCTAGCATACACTTCGCTTGTCTTTGGGATGTATTAGGTTAGCTTGTCGAGGTAGCAAATGGAAAATTCATGATTCGAACCCTTGGTTAAGGCGCGATTGATTTCTTACATTTCTTGCTCTGGAAAACCAAATGGTATAATCTAACTTTGTGGAAGTACTTTAATAAAGCTCATGAGTAAAATCAAAAACACGTAAATTCCAAACATGAAAAATTATTGTTAAATTTTCTTTTAACAATTAATCTTTCTTGTAATTACTGCAATCAAAAATTCATATCTAAACTATTTTTGAAACTCTTAAACACATAGAAGCAGACTTCCAATACGTGGACATGTGTTTATCTTGGGTTGGTACAGATTGTTTACCATCAACCCCATTAATTTGTGCAACGATATCTCGATATTGAAAAGATTTACTGCTATTTTTGCTTATACTTACATTCTGAATAGTAATGATTTCTAGGATTCTGGTACGGCCATTTTACTATCATACCTTATACGAGGATGATTCACCTTGGCATTATTTTCTTTCCTCATTTCTCCTTAATATTTTCTATTCAATGTCGCCATGAAATAAATAGTTTTAATTTTAGTTTAAATTTTATTTAAATATTTGTTGACAACTTGGAACGCTGATGGGCAATTGATTAGTAATGTTATTGTAATAGTAAAAAGTGAAAAGAAAAAAATAGAACTAACTTTTCTTATCGCTCTTGCAACTCACACTTTTTTTCCAGAGTGTAAATCAGTTAGCGCGCAATGAGGTAGAAATAAGTTAGTATTTAATGGAAGGTTTTGGAATATGAATTTAGACAGCCTATTCTACCTGCCTAAAGAATACTTTGCTCTCTTTTATTTACTAGAGATTTGATTTCTGTGGCTTTGATCGCTTCTTGCATTAGGCTTGTTTACGTCGACTTTCGAGTCAGAGCCAGCCTGCGCGTTAATTAATATGTGAGCTATTTGTTTTAACTTATTCCATTTAATTTTAAGTTAATCGTTACCTTTTTTGAGCTAAGCCAAAAGTGCTGGCTTTTGTAAACAAGAATCGGTGTCATCTGTGAACTTTTACCTTAGTAAAAGGTTCTTTACACACTTGTTTGACT
>KK118182.1:20002-76937 GCA_000611955.2 Stegodyphus mimosarum | reverse complement strand
GAAATGATTATTAACTTTTCACTTTTCCAAAGAATTTCGTAGCCACATATGTTTTGTACAAAAAATTTTCCTAACTTACCGATATTATTACCAAGATATTTACATATTTGCTTCTTTTCAAACATGTACATGAATACCCACGTTTAATTATTTGATGTATATTTTTTCTATATCAGAACTAAAATTTGGAACTTATCAGAACTAAAATTTGGAACTAAAAATTTTAAATAATGTCATGTTCCACAAAATTTATGTATTTGTGATGTCGTTGCCTTTTTTGTAAACTTTTGAAAGTACGTTCTAGGTAGTCAGATTTTCGAAACTGTTTTCTCTTTGTTATTGGGAACTATTTTATCTTTGGTGTTGGTATATGCCAATAAATTCTCGATACTTTTTTTTTGTTTTATTTTCAGCCTATGAGTTATTTAAATACTTCAAAATATATTTGTAGATCGTTTATGTTGACACTTGAATGTTTATGAAAATTGTGTTTATTTTATTCACGCGAATGAAACTCATATTTTCTTAGTTTTCTTATTCAGAGTATTAATCAATTATGACAGAATGGCGGATTTGTATTCATTATTCAACATACATATGAACTTTAGTATTCCAAATCTTTCAAGTAATCGTAATTTTTCCTATCAGTAATAAGAAGACGAAAGGAATAAATGCAGCATATGTAGGCATAAGGTAAAAATTTGGAAGTAAAAGAAATTCTTCAGATCTAAGAAATTAAGTAGACTGTGAAAATATTCTTCCTATTAGAAGTTTATTTTTGGAATGACATGGCATAGTAAACGTAAATTTACTAAAAAAAGGGGTTTAGTCAACATCAAGTACTCTCCAAACTCTGAAGGTAATTATACAAAATTGATTACAAGGTACGTTTCCATAAAAAGGGGTTCCAGCGGATAAAACATGCCGGCAATATCCTGAAACTTTATGTGGGCATTTGGCCTTCGCACTTACGTAGAATTTACAATTCTACTAAAAATATTTGTAAGAATAATTGTAATATTGACTTAATATATAAGAAAATATTTGTAATATTGACTCAAGGTATTTTGCTACCTGGGTAAAAATATACTTTAGGGTAACCCCTGGCGAAACTTGGCGATTTTTGGCAGTACATGGATACCGAGTTTATGCTATTCTTTGACTTCTTATTTTGGCTTGCACAGCAGCAATCTTCATGCGAAAGATCTCTGCTACACAAAGCCGAAATAGCAAGACAAAGAATTGCACAAACTCTGCATCCATGTACACATCGACCTATTTTCACTTAAAAAAAATCAGAGAATTGCACAAAAATGTCATTGCGCAATCTCTTGACTTTATCCATCTACACATCGACCTATTTTCACTTAAAAAAAGTATCGGAGAATTGCACAAAGTATGCCTTACGCACTCCCTTTGAATTTGTCCATGTACACATCGGTATATTTTACTTAAAAAGTCAAAGGAGCACACAATTCTACAGTACAGGCAAACAAAAAGTACCTAATCTCAATAAACTACATTTTAAACCAAACAGTAATATAACATAAAAAAGAAAAAACATGTTATACATTTAAGCACTACAAAACTCAAATATGCACTTTACCTATTTAGAAGTTACTTCGTCTTCAGTTTGTGGCACACAAAATTCCTTAACATCATGACTTTTTTCAAACCAGGTACTCTTTCTGATCAAACTCTTCACATGGTGACCATCTGAAATTCCTACAAACCCATTCAAATCAATCTAAAGGATTTTTATGTTCAACTAAACACATATCCTTCCTACATGCAGGACACTTATAATGGTTACTAAGTAAACCTTCATTTACACACCAGTCAATTAATGCTCTTTTCATTCCAAATCGTACAGAAACTTCAAATTAATCTTGCTACATTCAGCCATTGTACCGTCTAAACCAGGGATGGGCAAACGTTTTCGTTAGCGGGCCAAAAATCGCAAAAAAAAATGTTCGGCGAGCCAAGGTAAATTTTCTAAAATTTTAAAAACATATACAAGTATTACAATTTAAATATGTTAATGAGAAGAATGAAATTGCACTTTCATTTTTAAAAGTTTCTTATATTGAGGTTCGAAGTGAGATGTACTGCTTCTAAGGAACGAGGCTAACTGCTCATCTGTCACTCTACTTCTTAAATAATTCTTTCTAAGGTTCATTGTTGAAAGCACTTGTTCACATATATAAGATGAAGCGTCAAAAAAACAAGGGTCACCCAATTGTAAAATTTCACCAAATTTTCTTGCTCAGTGCTTTATTAAATTCTAAAATAAATGATAATGAGTGATAATAATGGATTCCTCCGTTTCTCCACTCTGCTTGTTGCCCATGGTTGCTGTTCATGGGGAACTTAATTTTCAGAATAGGACTGCAGTTGATTTTCCTAACAAATATGTTTCTTACACCAACATAATCTTGTCTGATGATGATAGGCTGACATATTTACGCTCTGCAAGTGTGGTGGCACTCTGAAGGCCTCAATTGTGTTTCACGTTCAGCAGCCTTGTTGAATCTTCAGCAGCCTTCTTGAACCATTAGTATTATTTGGTTAACAGAATTTGGGTGCAGGGAGTTGACTGACACTTTGTCCTGCCTGCCAAACTGTCCAGTGGGTCAATAACAATCCTACACTCTCAGATTCTGTCTTAGATAGTTTGCAATCAATTATCGACATCAAAAATTAAGATTTTGTTAATATTTTCTGAAACTTGCAATATTTTTGTCTTAAATATTACTGCTTTTAGTTATGATTAAGGAAACAACGTGTTTGCACTGCCTTTGTTACAAGTAAGAAATAGGTATTTTCTTACAACATCCTCTACACTTAATTTTCCTGCAATTGCACAATCTGTAAGGAATGAAAATTTGTATAATTGAGTTGTTCCTTAGTCAAGCAGTGTCTTTTTATAGGAAATTTTGCCATTTAGTGGCCCTAAATATAAGATCACTGAATACATATAGTTCAACTCAGGTAAAAATTCGAGCAAATGAAGTGACCACATAGATGCAGTAAGTTATGCTATGCAGTAAGTTATTTTTTAAAACTTTGCAATGTTCATAATTAAAAAAAATTTTGATACGAATATTTTCAGAATTCAGAGTATTTATTGCAGTGATGCATATATGTAGAAATGTTTTCACGCTCTCTTCGCTTATATTACATATAGAATTACATAAAATTTGAATTTATTTTTTGTCTTGTATATGTTAAAATTTTCTTTTCCACAAACACTAGGCTTTAAAATGTAGAAGAGAATCTGCAGTAACACTGAATTGCTTCTGGATTAGAAGTATCTGGTTAATAATAAATTCCTATTTTTTCAGTCTTGATAGTGGCTGACACATGGCGAAATATTTGACAGATTATAATGGACTACCTAACTTCAAGATCCTTCTGCTTGGCTGCTGGTGGACTTTCACTAAGAAGGAAAAAAAAGGTGCTTTCTTTTCCACTATATGATAACGTGTACCAATTTTCTTTGCAAAGATACATGTGTCAAACATATACTCCCAATGAAAGAAACATATTTTTATTATCAGCTTATTTTGTCTGTTGTAAAACATTCCAAAATGTAACAAATATATCCTTGAATTTATTTGCTCCAGTGCAAAAAGAATGAAATGAAATGAGAGACTGAAAAAGTTTATTAATGGTGTTTACTCCGAAAAAACAAAATCTATTGTATTTTTTAAGAACAACAAATTTAGTTTTACCATTTGCCATTTTCATATGTGAACTTCTGTAGAAAACTGTAACATCTGTTCTGTTATAATAGAAAACCTCAAAAAGAAATGTGGATAGTTATTCGATTAAAAAAAAATAGCAGTATGGCATACTTTAAAATACTTTTATTGACGATATTTTCATTGAAAATATGAACTTTCTTAAAACAACTAAGGAGGATACATATGCTTTATCTTAGACATGTTTATATCTTTCTGTAGAAAGTTATTCAGAAAATATGGTCCTAGTAAAAAAGATCAATCAAAAATTTCATTCTCCTAGAAGAATTTAGAATAGCTTCTTGGATTGCTATAATGCTCTCAAATGGCACTTAAACTTTTATGACCCTTTTCACTATACTAGGTGTTAAATATAAAAATTAATACTTTCTCATTAATCGTTTATTTCGTTGCGAAAAAATATACAAAAGAAGTAATTTTAGGATTTGCTTTAAATATATGAGAGAAAATTGTCTTAACGAGATCATTATGCATATCTTTTGATGCATTACAAATGAAATCATCGTGCTATATTTAATAGTGCTGGACATAAAGCATCTACAACATTTTTCAGTATTTAATATGCATTAAAGCTGAAAAATCATTTGCATAATAAGTATGTGGTGCTGAATTGCAGAATATCATTCAGAAATTTTAAAAAGTTCAGTTCTAGCTCCAATCCAGAATACCTTCATGGATTTTGGCGGAATCTCAATTTTAAATTCTAATCACTAAAGAACTCAGGAATTTTTTTCGGTTTTCTTATATTGGAGATGTTTAATCTTATTCATATTGGCCAAAATATTCTTTTTAATCCAAGATATTAGTTTGAAATCAAAATTGGGTAAAAAATAAATGCAAAACTGTGTTCCTGTTGTTTTTAAGTGGTCTGCAATATTTTTTGCAATTACTTTTTTTTTTCAGTAGTAAAATTGTTAACAGTTGAAAACAATTTGAATGAATCTTTTTCCATCCTATTTTTCTAAATATTTATCAATTTAATAACCTTGAATATTATTATTATAAGTAAATATATGGCTAGCCTTTTCTTAAAAAGTCAAGTTGAAATTGTGTATTATTTCAAAATTATCTGCCAAAATGCATATATTTTATAGCGATAAGTCATTTTTAAAAACAGGAGCAAAATCAGATTATTTTTACAATAATTTTATATTATATTTGGGTGTCTGCATAAATTTGAAAATAAACAGTTGTTAAGGGCACTGCTTTTAATAAGGTTTATAGTTTTGAGCCTTTCGATAGATGAGGTAATGTGTAAAAAGTACAAGTGAAAACAGTGGCTTTAACATGTAATTAGAAATATTGTTTTTGGCTCTTCATCACTTTTGCCTAGTTTGTGCATCATTCAGAGCAATTTTTTTAAACAATTCTTATTTTTTTTAAACAGTTCGTCAACTTTGCAATGTACGTCTTCTCCATTTGTGTGTTCTTCGCAAGAACTGGAAAGTAATAATTCTTCATTGATATGTTCTTTACAAATGTATCAGCTGAACTATTTGTCTAGTTTCAGATATTCTTCCAGATTAATTGCAAATTTGTGTTTTCTTTTAGTAATAAGCTGCATGAATTGATTTTTGCTAATTTTTCAAATTTTATAGGCAATGCTGTCATTTAACAAAGGAATCATAAAACTTTCTTCATCATATTTACCATTTTAATACAGCAAGTAATTCAAGATTTTCTCCAATCGTGTAGTCTTACAGTTCTATCTGTAGTTTGATCAGTTTTAAGTTTAATTTTAAGGCAAGGAGCTTCCTCCATGTATGTTTTTCAGGGTATCTTCCACATGTAACATAAAAATGAAACATTTTTTCACAAAAAGGACTTCACTGAGGTTTCTCCCCTCTTGGCAGATAGACCTCAAGCCTGTGCTGTATTCAAAATAACCTTGACTCCAATGGTCTATGGCAGAGGTCGGCAACCTGTTTGTCCTTAAGGGCGTAACACTAAATTTGAAAATCACCGAGGGCGCATATTTTACAGATAATCAACAGGTATAAATTGGCATAAAAAAACAGATTTTTTATAACTTTATTTTGCTGGTGTCATATATAATGATACATATAATTCAGTGTGAAACTTGGGTGTCCATATTTTCAGCTAATTTCTTATAATTGGGGATATATTTAGAGTTCCCGGTCCTTAAACGATTATCTAAATGTGAGTCATTAAGCTTTGTGCGGTATTTTGATTTCAAATATTTCATATTTGAGAACAAAGACTCGCAATTGTATGTTGTTGCACAATATGAATAAATTTTTAGCGCACATTTCCTTAAAATAGGATACTTATTTTCATCGACTAAGTTCCAAAACATTTTATCATTACTATGCGCTTTTAAAATAATATCACTTTGCAAGTTTATTATTTCTAATTCTAGGTCTTGATATTATGAAGCTCGAAATACACTGAAACTACACTCATGTCCATAAATTAAGGATAATGCAAAATCAAGCAAAGGAAGAGTTAGAAGCAAAACAAATTTGACTTATTTGTAAAGCTTATTTATTAAACAAAAGGTAAAGAGCAAAAAAAGATGCTATATGTTTGATATTATTAAAAAAATTAGCGATGTTGTCTCCCTGGAGCAAATTACAAAAAAAACCTATTTACCAAAAAAAAACAATATTACATGTTTGGCATGATTGTTAATAATACATTGTATGTCTCCCAGACGATGCAATACAGTCCGTACAACGCCTAGGCATGCTGAGTATCAAATTATCGATCTGATCTTGGGGGATATTACACCACTCAAAAGGCAGTGCTCTCCGAAGTTCCGATAGACATGTAGGAGGAGGTTGACGGGCTGCAACTCGTCGGCCAAGCATGTCCCACACGTGCTCTACTGGATTCATGTCTGGTGAGAATGCTGGCCAGTCCATACGGGTGATATTCTCCGATTGAAGGCATTCGCTTACGATGTTTGCACGGTGAGGACGGGCGTTGTGATCGATAAACACAAATTGTGCGCCCATGGTGCCCCGAAACAAACCTACATGTTGTTCCAGAATGACGTCCCGATAGATTTAGCTTGTCATGGTTCCAATATGAACATGCAGGTCAGTTCTGGAACCCAGAATAATTCCACCCCAAACGAGCACTCCTGCATCACCGTAAAGGTGTCGTTCAATAATGTTTTCTTGGTGGTAACGGGTACCTGGAGCTCTCCATATGAAAGTCCGGCAAGAATCAGACTGCAAGCTAAACCTGGACTCGTCGGAAAACATCACACAAGCCCACTGTTGCGGTATCCACAATGCATGTTCTCTACTTCAGGCTAACCGCAGGCGACAGTGAGTTGCAGTAAGTGGAATGCATCTGACAGGTCTACGAGCATATAGACCAATCTGCCCTAAGCGTCTGTACATGGTCTGCCTTGAAAGTGTCGTACCAGTGGCTGAAGAGAGCTGACGAAACAGGTCTGAGGCTGTGCTCCGCCTGTTTCTTTTGGCAGTAACTGCCAAATAACGGTCCTCATTCGGCGTTGTAACTCTGGGGCGACCTGTGCTGTAACGTCTACTCACATTACCATCATCTTGGAATCATTGCCAAAGCCTGGAGATGACACTCTGGGCAATTCCAAGTTCGTCTGATACTTCCAGTTGGGTCCACATTCCAGACGGCCGATAATTCTACCACGTAAAAATCATCCAAATGCGTCCTTTTAGTCATAACTATTCGGTTATTGCATTGAAATGCTTATAAAGCGCCTGAGAACAATTTTGCTTCTTTGCCTGTATTCCTTATATATCATTCTCTTACACTCTCGTCATTGTGACGTACCATCGGTGTCATCTGGTTACTTCCTGAAATTTGCATATGATTCTTGAAGATGTGTGTAGTGATTTTACAGGTGATATATCTATTTTAGAGTTCGATTTCCGCGTGACTCCGAATTATCCTTAAATTATGGATATGAATGTATTTCAAGGACATCATCTTCAGTAACATTGAATGGATTTATGAAAAGTCTTTGAACGGGTTCTAATGTTGCAAAATCTTCAAATCAAGCTAATAGAAGAATTTTATTAGCTTATCTATAATTTCTAAATATGATGTAGCAGTAAAATTTTCATTATTCAGATTTAAACTCTCAACAGTATATTTTATATTAGGGAAATGTGATAATGATTTTTTCATTAGATGGGATTTCAACAACACTAACTTGCATTTACTGCACTAATCATGTCAGCGATATGATAATTTTTCCCTTGTATTTTTAAATTTAATTCATTCAACTTTGCCGTTATATCTGTCAGAAATCCGAGGTCGATTAGCCAATCCTTATTTTCTAATTGCTCATAAAATTCGCCTCTTGATGCAATAAATTCCTTTATTTGTGGCAAAAGCATGATAAACCGCTCAAGTATTTTACCTCTGCTCAGCCACCTACCTCACTTCAGTATGTAAAAGAAGATCTGTGAACTGAACGTCTTCATCTTCTAAAAGTAATTTAAACAATCTGTGTTGCATAGCTCCCGATCTTATGGAATTCATAATTTTTGTTACTATCGTAAATACGTGTTGAAAACTGATTGTTTTTGCGCATAACATTTCCTGATGTATGAGGCAATGATAATAAATTTCGGGAATAAGAAATCCTGTCTACATAAGGCAATAAATCCTTTTTTCTTACCAGTCATCGCTGGTGCCCCGTCTGTTGTAATTGACGATAACTTTTGTACAGGTAATTTTACATCTGTTATAAACTTTTTAAAAGTAGAAAAGATATCTTCTCCTCTGGTGCTTTCCTTTAATGGCAGAACTTTAAGGAATTCTTCTTTTGTTGTAAAATCAGAAAATACCATCTTCACGCAAATTGCTAATTGTGATATATTTGTCACGTTTGCCGATTCATCCATCTGTAGCGAAAAGAAATTCTGCCTCTAAATTCTCCGCAATTACTTCAATTCTTCTAGTAACAGTTCGTGCTGATAATTGCAACGTGTTTATAGCTGAAACTATTTCCTTCTTATTTTTAAATTCTTCAAAATGTGAATCAGCAGCTTCTAACATGGCTTCTTTCACTAATTCTCCATCTGTAAAAGAATTTTTATTCTTAGCTAGCAAATGCGATATTTTATATAACGCGATCGTTGCTGCTTTATGTTGTTGCAGTGGTTTAGTAAAATAAACTTTGCTGGTTAATTATTGAAGATTTTAAAGAAATAATTTTTATTCTTCTAATTTCAGAGTTCATTGGATAGTCACTATCAAAGTTGGTATGAACGGTCTTAAAATGTCGTTCAATATTACTTTTCTTGGGAATCGCAACACTATTATTACACAACAAACAAGTACACTTCCCTTTGTAATCAACGAAACAATATAGATGTTCCCATTCATCGTTAAAATAATATGTTCTTTTTCATTTATCCTTATCCATGAAGGGTTTTAAAGAATTATAATTATTTATTTTTATTCTTCTAATTTCAGAGTTCATTGGATAGTCACTATCAAAGTTGGTATGAACGGTCTTAAAATGTCGTTCAATATTACTTTTCTTGGGAATCGCAACACTATTATTACACAACAAACAAGTACACTTCCCTTTGTAATCAACGAAACAATATAGATGTTCCCATTCATCGTTAAAATAATATGTTCTTTTTCTTTTACATTTATCCATGAAGGGTTTTGAAAGAAAAGAATTATTTCGGATTACTTGGTAGTTTAAAATGCACGGTCTACGCGTGGTCTATTCGAAATACAATCACACACTGACAAAAAATACGTGCGTGTTATTAGATACGCTCAAGGTTAGCAAACTGCTAATCTATGCACAATCCTAAACTCAACTGACTACTGTCTAACCACTCTAGCGAGAGCAGTTTGGCTGAGGGCCACGATGGGTCAGTTTAATTGAAGGGGTGTGTGGGCGAAAAGCGCGGGTATTTTTCCCTCTCGAAGGTCGAAGGGGTAAGTCATAGGTCATAAGTCATCTTCATTCTTTATGAGTGTGCGATCCGAAGATCTTTACTCATCCATTAATCTCTTAAGTGTCCTAAATAAAGTGAATACTTATCTGATCCGATGAAAGGATAAACTTCTGCACATTTGTGCTGTTAAACTTCCAAAAAGGCACATCTAGTTCAGGCATATCCCGCAACGAAGTGATAGCAATTTCGTAGCAATAACGATGCATAATCCAAGTCCAAGCATTTCTCAAAATAATATCAGTTGATAGCAATTTCGTTATGATCGAAGGGGTGTGGGTGAAATCGAAGGTCAGGGGACATTTAGTGTCTACCGGGCTACTGCACTCACCCCTACATAACTGAGAGATGTGCCCACTTCCGCCCCAAACCGGATGTTTACATAGATCTGGAATACGTGGTCAGACAGTACTTGCTGTATATCGCCGTTTGACAAGAGTAAGTAAATCGCTCTGGCTATCATACATTTACATTAGTCCAGCGAGGGTGAATTAAAAATCGATCGAGGGCGCCGCGTTGCCTACCCCTGGTCTATAGCACTTTATTCTTAGCAAGCAGGTAAGACATTGTATGATGTGAGTAAATATTTTATTGTTAATAGTCAAAGTTTTCAAAGTATTGTTTCTTTATTTGAAGATTTTAACAGTTGTTTAAAATATGCTTTTGTTTATCGAGCTATGAGTGATGCTTGGATTCAAAGTGCCTTTTGTATTTTGAGGATTTCATACCATCCACCTCGCCATGCCAGTGTAGCACAAAATACAACATACTGTGTGTTTGTAGCAGATTTTCTTTTTGAATGACTTTATTTTTCAATATATAATTTACTGCTCATTTTATACATTTTTACAATTTTGTATTTGTACAGCAGAGAATGTGTAATATATTGAATATATGAAAGGATTGTTTCTTTAAATTCATCTATTTGAAATAAATTTTCACAACCTCAAAGTTTTGGTTAGTGATCCAATATAGGGTTGTGACCCAGAGTTTAGAAATTCCATTCCATTCCATTTACCACTGTTATACTGGCTAGAGTTTAGAAACTGCTCTGAGGAAAGCTAAATCATGGGTGGTAGTATTGGCAGTGTATCAATATATCAGCCACTTTTCGTACAAATTAGAGTTGTGATACTAATAATATCTTATTTTTTAGTTACTTCTTTAATATAATCAAAAACCCATGTATATACTCAAATAAGGAAGTGCACATTGAAATCTAATCTAAATGTTAAATTAGTAACTGCATTCATAAAACTGCATAAAATGCATAAAACTGCATTCATATATCCAGCATTCTTTGACTTTTAAAAGGAATCCTTTAACTGAACTAAGTTCACACAGGTTTGAGTAACCAAAAATTTCTCCTAATGTTTATACAGTACTCGAGAATTTTCAAAAAAATTATATTATTTAGGATTACTTGTAAAAGTTGTTTAATAAATATTGTCTTCATTTTCCAATTACAAATGAAATTGTTGTAAATATATACACTCTAGGAAATGGATATTATCTAAATAACAGTTCCACATCTGAAACAAAAATTAAAAAACAGAGTTGAAAACTCATGCTTATTTTGGTTTTCCTTAATCATAAACATGTTCAGTTTATCCTAATTTAAATTATGTATTTGGTATCACACTTATAATACCTAATCATGTATAATTATTTATCAGTATTTATACTCCAAAAATATTAGTTTAAATATTAGCTGCAAATTTTATACAGCTAGGAAATTATGCATATAATGCATTAGAGAATTTTTTCCAGCATTCATTCAACAGCAGTTGTTTATCTTATCCTAAAACTTTCAACATATACAAAATGCTTGTTTGCATTAGCAAATTTCTGAATCCAAGGAACAAACATGAATTTGATTGCTCCATTATTATAAGCTGAATGGCTGATTTTTAATGGGAATTCGAATGAGTTAGTGTAAATATGAGGAAATGAAAGTTTTTACTTTATTTCCTCATATTTCTCCGACATTAAAAATTTTCATAAAAATAGATAAAAATATGGGTGCTATTTTGCAAAGTTTCTTCTTTTGTGTCAATTTGATTGTGGGTGCAAGGCGTCAAATGATATTATGAAGATAGACAAATCCTCTAGAAACGACAGTTAGTAAAATGGCGTCAAAAGGTAAGGTTATTATTTTTTGTCTTGCTGGTATAAATACACATTGTTTAAAATCTTGCGAAGTCATGTCAGTTAAAGCATTGTCATTATGAATATATAGAGATTTTCATAGATAGTAGTATTTTTAATAACAGATTCTACAAAACAATAGTTAACGGATTTTTCAGACAGTGGCTTTAAACACTGAATGAAATGTAAATTAGAATATATGAAGGAGTTAGATGAAAACGGTGTTTTAGGTCTTTCATTAGAAGACAGTCATCAAGGTAAAACAGGTTTAATAGTGGTTTCCATGAAACTCGGTCATTGTGCATGATCAGGAATGCATTCATAAGGTCATGCTAGTTTGTAATTTTACAATGCCAAAAGATGTATGGCATTAAATCAAGGTTTTTTTTTCTACAAACGCTAAAACATATTGAATTTATTTTAAAAAAAAGTTTAAACAAAATTTCTGAACAATCTTAAAAAAAAATTTCTTGGAGTAATAGTTTTCCTGTACGCTTAGTGACGCTTGTCAAAAAAAAAAAAACAGAAAATTAGTAATTTTAGAAAAAATAAGTCACTTAGAGGCTTTAGAAGTATTTTTTTTTCACAATTGCATTATGAGAAGTCCTTGGAACATATTATCCAAGAAAGAATAAAATGTATTAATCAGAAAAAATTGACGAAGATTTTCTCTTTCTGTTCCCTTGTTGAAGTCCTGTGTTGACTTTCTACTTTACAGTGGCGATGTATGTCTTCCTTAAGAAAGATCTAACTATTCACTGGGACTAGATGAAGCTATCTGTTGTCCATTAGTATAATGTGCATTAGTATGTGCAGCAAGGACAAATTCTGCATAACTAATATCAAACTGAGTTCGCATTCAGCTGAAAATAATGCATTAGATAAAACTGAAAAACTCTTCAAATATTCATTCTTATTTAAATATTTATATGTCAGTTTCATGCAGCATGAGATTTTTTCAACATATCTTTCCATCAAGAAGCAAATGATACTTTATTTTGGTAGACATTTGTGCAAATGTTTTTTAAAGAAAAACCTCTTCCTTCGATCAGGTAGGGAATTTGGTGTTTCTGTTGCTTCGAAAAGTATATATTTCATTTGGATATACCTCTTTTTTCAGGCATCTCTGTGAAGACTTTCTGATTATGGACCAGATGGAGATGCTGTACCACATTTTTTAAATGTGCTGAAAGTTCATTCAGAGCATTATGTGTCTTTCACCAACTGTTTTATTTTACACATGTTATTGTTGGAAGTGGATGAGTTCGGATATTATGCTATTCATATAATTCACGAGAACACGTTAGAAAATTGTTTCATTGTACCTGTAAGCAAAATGATAAATGAACGCGAAACATATGACACCGCATATGATAAGGAGTGTGGCATCTACAGTAGTTTGACGGAATGAAAGTTGCGTAGTAACTATGGCAGCTGACTTTGATACAAGTGGTGTGCTTTCAGTGGCTAAGAGAATTTCAGAAGGAAAAAAGTATCTTTAAAGCAAACTACAACAAATATATTCCTAGCTTTTATGGAAAATTTAGTTGTGCTTAACAACGATGTATAAAGCCCAAGCAAAAGGTAAGAAATGCTGGTGGCCTAGTTCAACATATTCACATAATTAAATCAAATGCTTGGAAGCTTTATAAAATTGCCATAGACCCTAAAAATTCTCAGTGAGATTTTCAAAGAAGTGTTGCTCTGGCATTGGTGGAAACAAGAGAGGAATATTCTGAAAATCGGCAGCCTTTATCTTCATATACTCATTGTGTTGGCTGACCATTTTTCTTTTAGAATTCAGCTTGAAGCAAAACAAAAAGCAACCCTACAAATCGAGTTATTGGAGTAAGTTAAGCAGCCTGAAGAAAAAGATGCAAACACCATGATAGTCAAATGATAATTGTTTGTAATAAATGTTGTGTGTGTTTCCATAGCAAATGTTTCGAAGATTTCGATGCAATCCAAAAGTAATTGGTTTCAGCTGATGTTGCGGAGCATGGTTGCCATAATTTGGCAAATTCTGATTATTTGTGACTTCGAATAAGATGGTTGTGAAAATACATAAATAGCGAAAATGGTGTTATCTTATATATAATTATGTAATTAATGGAAAATGTGATTTTGTATTGTAAATTATATATAAATAAATAATAAAATGGGATTTGAGTTTAGGTAATTCATTATAATTTGATTTCAGATGAAAATATCTATATAATGTTTTAAAAATAAATCCAAATAATTAAATGGGACTTGAGCATTATTCAAAATGTTATTCATTAATCTTTCTTAAATGTTCTAAATCAGCATTTTTTCTTTATTCTGCTAATTTATAATCAATTTAGAAATTCATATGCTTTATTTTTTACCCAGTGTCTTCTGTTATTTAAGTAAATAATATGTTTAAAGTGCATAATTTCCTACTTTCTAGTGAACCTTAATAAATTTTAATTGTAATTAGAACTTATAATTTAATGTTCCACATAAGTTTTTTTTGTATAAATTTACTCATTTATATCAAATCTACAACCAAAATCAACAAGAATTAAATGATGTTAATAAATATCTGTGTGTTGAAATATAGAAAATTGACTCTGTTTTTGGAACATGAACTATTTAGAGAAATCATCTACTAGTTCTATTCAAGCACTTTGCATTGAATGATAAGTATAAGTTTTTGTTTTACCTCTTCTTCCGCAAACGTCTAATAGCATCTTTAAGAAAGCGCATACTTGCTAAAAATAGTATTTTTTCCCCTGCTTTGTGCACGCCTTCGTGGTGTAACGGTAGGGTACTCGGCACGTATTTGAGAAGTCCATGTTCCAGTCCCGGGGAGAGCGTTGCGCATTTTTCACTTCTCTTGATTCGGAAAAATGCCTAATGACTCTAGAATACAATAAAACCGGTATCAGTAAAAATTCAGAATAAGTAAAACAATAACTAGATTTTCACAATGGCCGATTGCAGTACCAGACGAGATTGTTGTTACAAGCACGAACAGATAAGTAGAAATCAAAAACTCATAAACATATAGGGAAACGCTATGGGATGCAAGGCAGAGGGAGAGAATTAGGTACCGCTTGTTTGTCAGAACAACCACCTCACCAACCGCCTTTCGTGCTCGTAGCAAAATAACTGGACTTAGGAAAACTGAAAAGTGCGCCAGAAGTGCAATAACTTCAGACTATCGTAGACTGCTAGAACTGCAACACTGCAGCATTTTAATTCATGTTATGCTCAAGACATGGCAGCAAGTTGTTTAATTCCATTTATTTTCAAATTATCATAATCTATGTAATTAAATAGTAATTAATACAAGTGCTAAAGGCCGCACAAGAAACTCACGCAGGCCAGACGTTCAACACCTCTGCTCTAGCTCTCTTTTATCTTAATCTCAGTACAATTATTTGTATTGTTATTATGTTGTTTCTATATACTGTAGAGAAACAATATAAAAGGGTCAGTGAAGAAAAAGCTTGAAAATCTTTAATTTTAACTATGAATTTTTTAACAAGTACTCTGTTTTAAAAAGTTCATTCATGGTACTTTTAGATGTTATGTAAATCCAGGCCGTTCTTAGGCCTTTGGCTGCTCGGATACTTTCATAAGATTGGTGCCTCCAAATTAAAAAAAATGCTTAATGATTAATAAAATTTTTATTTCAAACTCATTAAGTACTTATATATGAGAAATTTGATAAAACGTACTTGCATATGACAAGTACTTACAATGAGATTAATGAATTTAAAATAGGTGAGTCCGTTCGCCCGCTTACTTTTGCATGTTGCACCCCAGGCTAGGAACGGCGTTGGTGGAGACATACATAAATGACACATCTGGAAATATATATATGTCATAATTTTGAAGCGCAGAGGAAGGACATTGGAACTCTTAGCAGCTTTCGATAGCAGTCATGGCTGATAGTTGAGGCATACCAATGAAGATAACAACTGGATATTTTAAACATCACCATTCTTTATTGTTGCACGTAATCAAATCATTTCTTAATAGATAAGATATTGCTATATCATACGCAATATTTTTTGTATGCACGTTATATCATCTTAGATTAGGAGGAGAGGAGGTCATAGCAAAATAGAGATGTTGGTAAGGCGGAAGCTATGGAAGGAATTAAGCAGAAGAAGCACAATGACGTATTTAGCTCGCCAGAAGTATTTATACAAAAGTAAGTGCGATTCTAGAGGCAAGCTATGATTGGTTAATGTTAGTTTTAGTTACCCTGTTCCAGTATCCTAACACAACATAGAACCCATCAGGGGCTCACTTTTGTGAGTACGGTTGGGGCAATCCCGAGGTACTCTAGCTCTTCAGGGAATCATCTTGGTTTGACGGGTGTCACGATCCTGGAGCCCCAGTGATCTATCCTCTCTTCTTTCCTCTGAGCAGGAATTTTTCTTTGCCTTTTCCCTTGTGATTTTCCTCTTCGGAGGTTGGGACTCGTTATGACAAACTGGGACAGCCCTTGCCTCTAGTTTTCGAGTGGCGAGAAAACTACCCATGTGTTTGGCGTGCGTGGAGACCCGTACCGTTGGAAAGGAGGGTCCTAGTAGTTGAGGGACGAGTACTCTCCTCAGTCCCAAAGCAGTGTTCTTTGGCCTCTGCTTCAGCTAAACGGGAAGTACCTCGTCGTCCTCACAAGTGTCAATCGGCTGCTCCCTAGTCCTTGTGTCAGTGGCTTGGGGATAAGCTCCCGGGAGTACCAGCTTTCGGGAAACTAACTAAATGTATACCTGCTCCGCCAACTGAATGGCACTACAGGGACTGATACACAGCGTCAGTCAGCCACGCACTAGGGATGGAAATTAATACTCTGCCGAGTTCAGGAGCCCACATCTCCGAAAACCTCAGCCATTTTTACGAACTCATTCTGCCCACCGCTTAACTGGCCGCCTAAGACCACCGTCCCAGAGGTCAGAGACCACGGCGGGGTGGGAGATGGCAACTTGGAGCGATGACTGGCCGTTGATCGAGGCTACCTGCCAGAACTACACGGGATGCCCCTCTCCTTAGGCTTTACGTGGAATACCAAGGACAGCAGTGACCAGACTCTCAATGGTCCAGTTTGCTATTTAGCTACCAGTACCCTGGTGGAGGGGACTAACACCACCCGGCTCATGAAGAGCAAGTATAGACTTACCCCATGGACCATCGGGAACTGCCAAGTTCATAAATTTTATACCCCCGTGGCCGAGACTGCCTAGGTACAGATCCTAGCCAAGCTTGTGTAAAAAGGAATGAGAATTAAATGATTCCAGATTTGGAGCTGTTGCTGTTTCCTATGGAGCCGGTTTTAATTCTGTCACCTGAGGGAGAGTGACATCTGTTTCAGTTGTTATTTGGTGGGCTAAGAAATGCCGTTTTTCATTTCAAACACAGCTACATCCTCCTGTACAGAACTATCTCGTTATGTTTAAAGTCCAGTGTAAAGTCGTATTTCCATAAAAAGTCCAGTCTGAGTATTATTTCGTCCGCAGTCAGAAGCTGGTAGATCTCGTTTTCGAAGATAATGAACGTGCTAATTTTAATTAATGTGAATTCCGGCTTTTATTTCTTCTTGACGCGCTTTTATTTTGCTCTGCAACTTCTCCTTTCCCACCTTGATCTCAGCCTTCATCTCTTCCTGTCCGACTTTCGTCTTTTCGTAGCCAGCTCTTGCAGTTGCTAACAAGTCCAAACACGGCCTTCTCCTGTAGGTAGGTCCCTGACAAACACTCACATATCCCCCTTCTGCCACCAGTTTCTGCCTTCTACGGTTCGTGTATGTAGAATAACTAATGATAACAATTTATGAAGAATTAAAACACAGTTTATTCGACAGTAAGGACTATCACACAGGACAGGGCCAAAGACACTTTTACACCTTGCCTTTCATTGACAATTTTTGGCATCCCTAAGCCCGCCGTTTACTTACGCTAATTAGGTGGACGAGCATCTTTTTCGACCCGGTTTACAGGAAAATATCTCACCGCGCTGCTGCTGTGCATTTTGCAACAATATCAGCAAAGCACTCTTAAAACGACTGAGTGATATTACTTAATGCAACATTTGGCCAAGAAAATGGCAGTTATCTAATTTAAAGGAAATTCGGGCTTTTCATAACTCTTTTTTGTGTATGCAAAACACTGCAGTTTTGGGATATATTGGTACCGTTCCAACGCTATTTAGGGTTTCCGCATGCGCTGAACATTTTGCGATCATAAAAATTTGGCGTTGACATTCGATATTTTCGATTTTCTGTAGCTATAACCGTAACCGTGAACACCGCTGTGTTGCAGTTCACAGAATCTCGAGCGCATACCTCCGAATAACTATATTTGCCATCTCATCTCGATCGCTTAACTGGAAGGGAAGCTAGATTTGCAGATGTTGGCAAAGTTTCTTTATTACCACCCTGTATATGTATTATTATTTAGTTTATTGATATTCATTTCCATCATGACTTTTTTTTCAAGAAATTTAGGATCATTAACTAACAAAATGTGCTTTTGTGTAATCTTGTTCATTTGAATTTCTTTAGGCAGTTTTTAAGTTTTTTAATCTAAGATGTATAAAATTTGAGTTATGAATTAATTTTTTTTACCGTTTATCATTCAAGTGAAAAATCCGCCTGACGCATACAATTTTTACGTGAAGTCGTGAATTTAGTTAGGCTTATACACTTTTGGGTTACTTAAAAATATCTACATATTTTCAGATCTCAGAGTGGAAATTCGATTATTTATAGTTTTCATGAACAGCAATAACTTACTACACAATCTGAAGATATATTCCAATAATTTATATATAATTTGAATGACTATTAGCAGGCTAAAAAAGCATATAATTTAATTATGAATTCCTAAATTGAAAGGCAACTTTTACGTGTAAGTCAACCTTCAAAATTCTGTTGTGGGTTGTTTACTTGATTTCTAGAGACTCCGAATCTGTTTGTTTTCAACAGAATGATTCATGTGTTTGTAGAAAACAGTAGCAGAATTTCAAGTAATCTGTTATTGGAGTCTGCAAATGTGACAAAGTAGAGGTTAAATGAAAACATACTGAGGAAACAAGAAAATATTAATTACTGACGAAATAAAAAAATTAGAGTAAGCGTTAGAATAAGAAGTATGGTTTTTAAATACTTACAAAAAAGAACACTCTTACAAAAGGAGAAATATCTGATTAGTAATATGCTCTTTTTATTTATTTGATAACAAAAAACAGTTAAACATATGCAATATCACATTATGACAAAGCTTGCAAGTCATTATAACATTGTAAGAGATTGATTAGTGAGGTAAACATCAGTTGATCATTCTTTTACAGTAGGAATATATTTTTTATTCAAAATTCTTAATGATATGCCAAAACAGATTTACTATTGGCGCCTCAGATTTCAAGTCACACAAAAATAAAATTGATTTTGCAGACCATGAGATCTTCCATGAGAAATTTATGAGCTATGTCATTTATGAGAAAATTGATTTTCTTCAAAATGTACCTGTAAATTTAACAAAAGAATGCGTGAAATTTAACATTTAAATTTAAAGCACTAGTATTTAATTACAGTTACTATATTAAATGAATTTAACCACACCTTTAAGAATACAATTTTCTGATAAATTTTAATTTTTATATGAAAATAGAACAAAATTAAGAAAAAGTAATTAAGTCTGTAAAGCTACTTAAAACATATTTCCTGTTCACAAATTGAAAATAAATTTAAAGTAAGTATAGTTAAAAATACATCATGAAGATTTAGTACTAGATCCCGCATGATAATGGGATCAAAATGATTGGTCAAATATTTAAATTAATATTGAGCTTCTTCAAAATGTCTAAAAAATACAGAATGTATTAATCTTTCTATACAGAAAAAACCAAAATCATTTATAATTTAGATCATACTATCCAGTTTTTAACACTGGCGCCAACTAACAGATTTGGTGACAATACATCAGAATCAAAACATAGAATTTTACTTTAAATCACCAATCGTACAATAAAATTAAATAAAGGCATATCACTTTCCTAACCCAGCACAAAGTTTACATGAAATGTAAAGTACAATTTTACAAACAGTATAAACTATTCACGATAATAAAAGGAACAACGTCACAAACAGTATTGGCAATATTTTATTGCACAAACGCATACTCATTTCGCAGTTGATTTTGCATTTATAAAAATCAGTTGATCGTCAATAAGTGACAATTAAATGAAAATGCACATTTTGAAGAAATACGAAGAGTAATTTTTCTAACATTCTGTGGAAAAATACGAAGCTGAACTTACGACTCAATGACACGCTCCTCGCTCCGGAATCCATTCATCTCGACAAGAATTAATTATCCATTTTCTTCGTCTTTCTCCATTTTTCGGAAAACGAAATATCCTCAAGTTTTTTTTAGAATGATTGGAGCAATTTGGTGTAGCATATCCATCCAAGTTTCTCAAAATTAAGTCGGAATCGATCAACAAATATGCCAGCAAAACAGTGCTGATCCAATGGCGATACTGCGATATACTGTATTGTACTGGGTATCTATTGCCGTAGAAATACTTCCCAGTCATGCAAAGAATTCATGCGGAGCCTGATATTAGAAAGTTCCTTATTGAGTTTCTTCTGAGGGGATAAATAAGAGGAAGAAAAAAGCAATACGGCGCAATTTTCGCCTGGGCTCAGGAACTGACGTGAGCTGTTTGCAACACTCGTCGAGCGGAGGGAGATGGAGCTTCCAAGGTTATCAGCCAATCAGCTTCGTCTCTTATGAGATAATTGTTCTTAGAGAACAGAAATTAAAGGTTCATGAAATGATAAATCAATTTCAGATATATTTATCACCTATCAAAATATTCAGAAAAATGTAATTAATATACTGAGAAAGGTGATAGTGATGAGTGAACAAGTCCAGAGTAGTTACACGTAAAAGTCTGTGAGATGCTCGTAGCCTCTTGGCACTTCACTGTGATTGGTCGAAATCTTGTTGGAATACTTGTCAGAAGAGATGATGTGGGAAGATGCACATGGAGCGTAAATGACGAGTAAAATTAATAATTGGCTTGCCTAATTAAGTGTGCAGCATAAGATCGGATGAGCAAGTCGTCCGGAATGATTTCATAGTGCAAAATATCCGCAAAGCTAGCTGTTCTGATGATCTCTGCCTTCCTGAAGAAGTTTCTATTTAGCTTAGATAAGTAGTTTTTGATATAATCAATATGAAGGTGGCGATCTAAATCTTCATTTCTGATATAGTATGGGGCGTTCGTTATGGTTCTCAACATCTTATTTTGCAGAACTTGCAGCCGATGAATTTCACTTGCCTTAGCACTTGCCCAGACCGGGGAGGCATATGTGATAACAGGCCTGATAATTGCAGTGTAAAGCCTTCTTTTACGTGCAAAGTTTAATCCAGAGTCCTTTGAAACGAGTCGGTAAAGATTTTTCACAATGCCGTACCCTTTTCCACGCGCACTGTTTATGCGTGCTTTCCAGGTAAACGATAGGTTTAATATAACTCCTAGGTATTTTGGCGTATTTACACTAAAGACTGTTTTTTCGAAGAGCGTAACATTGCAGGTGAGGGGATCTGTGGTCTTGAATTTTCTGATGACTAAAACTTTTGACTTCTTCGGGATGATCTTAATTTTCCATTGCTGACACCGTGCTTCTATATCAGGAATAATCTGCTGAATCTTTTTTAAGGCGTGATTTGGCCGTCTGGACTTCGCGATGATGGCGGTATCATCCGCGTAGCATGCTAACATAATATTAGGGATTTGTTTGAATTTTGGGAAGTCATTTACGTACAAAATATAAAATATGGGTCAAAGGATAATTCCTTGTGGGACACCAGCGTAAATTCGATATGGATTTGAACTTAAATCCCCTGCCTCACTGAGAAAGTTCGGGAGTTCAAAAATGAGCTGAGAGTGAGACTAATTTCCCGAGGAAAATTCAAGTTAACGATCTTGAAAAGAAGTCCTGTGTGCCAGACGCTGTCAAATGCTTTTGCCACGTCTAGTATGAGGATAGCTTCACTACTTTTGTTATGTAAAGCAGCTCCAATATATTCAGTGATTCTGACTAACTGATGAGAAGTGGCTAGTCAGCTTGGTAATTAGACAGTGGGGGAGGTTCTTCCTCATTCTGTTCGCAATTTTATCACTTCCAGGCGCCTTTTTTAAGTTAGTGGGCTTGATGATGATTTTTACTTCCAAAGGAGTAGTGAGCTTAATTGTGTTCTTCGGAGTGCTACTCTCAAGCCATTCATGAACAAAATTGTCCATTGAGTCATTATTATTTGAGTGAACTGCTCTCTCAGATGTTTTGCGAAAGTGTCCGTTTTTTCCTCATCGGTGTACGCAAAACCGTGCGTTGTTTTGACTGGCTGAGAGTGGTGATAGACTCTTTTCAGGTTCCGAGCGAAGTTCCAGAATGAACCGTCGTCCAGATTTAAGTTGTCTATTTTGTAACTCCATACTTCGTTTCGGTGTTCACTGATGAGAGCTTTAATCTGCCTTGTGAGTCTATTTATGTCCGTCTTAATAACGGGATTCACTTACTGTACTGTTCGCGAAGTCTGTTCTGTTGAGTAATAACTGCTCCGATACGCGCGGGAAGTGTACTGTCCGGATAATTGTTCGCTATTTTCGTAGTTGCATTTTTCAGGAATTCCTGAAGTAATTCCTATTGCAACTTTTTACTGCAGCTTCTATGTCTGGTTTAGTCTTAAGAGAGCCTAAACTTAATTTCGATGTACTAGCGATAGTGTGAAATAAGTTGCAGTCCACTATTTTCTTTGGAGCTGGATTTGTCTTAGGAGCACCACCTATTCTAGCTATAACAGGAACGTGATCTGATGAAAGATCAGTAAGCACCTCTAGGGAAATAGGCATGTTATCCGTTCAGAGAAAAAATCCAGAATATCGTGACGCCGGCCTGGGATGCTCGGGCAGTAGGTGGCTTTTTCAGGAATAAATAAATAAACTGGTTTGTTATACACATAGTTATGAATTATCCTTCCATTTCTGTTTGTACTGTGGCAGCCCCGTCCACATGTTTCGTGTTCCTATCACACCCGATCATGCAGGGTTCTTGGCTGAGAAGCAGTTCATCAGGGATATTGTCCGTCAATTGATTGTCTCTAGGGTTATACATTGCACAAAAGTTAATGTTTCCAAGCCTGGGAAGCTTTACTTGGACCTTCACCATTTCAAACGCCTTAGAGTTGTCCGTTTTAATCAAACATGCCTCATACGACCTTCTCACGTAAATGATAAAGCCACCGCCGCGGTGGCGCCATCTATCGCATCTAAAGGAACTAAAGTTTGCCATACGAAAGATTTTTACTCTGAATAGCATGAGTTTCCGTGATTAAGCATACATCCACATCCTCTATTCTGACAAAGTCCTGGAATTCATGAAATTTCGTTGTTAAATTTTGTGCATTCCATAGCATGATTCTGACCGATGTATACGAGTTGCGAGAAAATTTTTTCATTTTGGCTGGATTGGGGGCCTGACTACATTTTCAACCAATTTAGTTGGTTGTAAGTCCTTAAGTATATTTAGAGCAGCGATGAGCTTAGCAATTACCTCTTTGGCTTCCATGAGTTTTTGGTTAAGTTCCGAAATTTCAGCGGAACTTCTAAAACTTTGCATTTGGGAGCTGTTAGTTATAACTTGCTCAGAGTAAAGTATGTTATTTTACTCTTTAGATTTAGGAAAGTCACTGCAAGCTCTATAGCTTGCTACGTGATCTAGTCCACAATTTGCGCAAGTGGTGCATGCCTCTCTGGGTTTTATGCAGTCCCTGGATTCATGGTCTGTGCCGCATTTCATATAGCGAGGTGGGAGTTTGCATGTACTTTGTGCATGATAAAATCCCTGGCAGCGATAGCACTGCGTAGGGCCTCTTCTTCCTTTGTATGTCTCAACACTCACTCTGAGACGTATTAAATATTCAAGCTGATGAATTGTCCTGCTTTTGCCGTTATGAGGGAGGAAGACCAAGTACAAGGGCATTTTAATGGTGTCCGGACCTCTGCGTCGCGTGAGTTGTATTACATTCTTAACTTGATATCCAAGCTCAGTAAGAGCTTCTTTTACTTCTACCGGCGGCGTGTAGGAAGGTATGCTTCTTACTACCACTTTAATCTTTTCTCATTTGGTAACACGTGCGTGTAGTATTTTGTTTCGTTCTTGTTGAAGAGGGCAGTAATTTGTCTGTGGGCATCAGTCGTGGAGACTTTTATGTCAAACTGATAAGCCCCCTTCATGATTGCGTTATAAAACTGGCATTTATGGTCATCCAACAGCTTAATTAGCTGCTTCCATGTGATGTCAGCGTCTTTCACCGTAATCACTGGGATTTTAGCTTTACGTTGCGGATATTGAAATCCATCTGCTACATCATCCTGTTTAGCTTCCGTATTGTCGGTTGAACGGTGACTTCGCTCGGGCTCTCCTGATTGGTCGACGCAGTCGTGGCGTTCTCCGTCGTTACGGGCTTGGGAGTAGGGATGCTCTCCTGTAAATTACGCCTGGCTTGTGCTCCAAATGAAATTATGTCTTTAACCGATTCCGAAAGTTTATGCTTGAATTGTTTTTTCTTGTTCTGCTTTTTCTTAGGTTAAAGGGTCACTGACGAGGATTCAGCGTCCGGTTCGGGATTTTCGTCGCTTTCGTCATGGAGAACAGAAAATCTGTTCTGAAATTCGACTTTAGGTTCCATATCGTCGTTGATGGGGCTGAGCGGTCTTTTATTCCTGACTTGTTGGAACTCCATATCTTCCAGTCCTTGCTTCTCTGAATGTATCTCCTGGAAATCTTGAAGATTGATGTCTGGACACGTGGATTGAAAGGCCCTCCCGTCATCCATCATGGAGGACATAATCTTGGTTAGGAACTTTAATGTAAGCGCTTCATCAGGGTTTAGGATAGTAGTTTTCCTGAGTTCACCGAGCCTGGTGAATTCATTAACCATTTGCTGAAGAAAAGTCATCTTGGTTCACACTTGTAAAGTATCAAAGTTGAGAGAAATAAAATTAAATCAGTACAAATGCACTAAGGCCGTTTTACAACACGTCGGTCACTGAAGACCTATGTGAAAACCTTCTATGTGCTAAAGCTGGTACTGAACAGAGATGCAATCGGAACGTAGCAGTGAGCAAGGGGAACTAAGCACATTCACGCTCCGAGTCTAGAGAGAATCTGTAGCAGCAATGCCCAATTAATATTCATTCAATGGCGGATAGCGACAAGTGTGCTCCATTGGCTGCAAAGTGAATGACTAGTCAGCTCCCTCCTATAGAAGCCTTAGTGCTGGGCTGTACGTCAACACTGCGATGATGTAGGCAACGAAACTTTGATTTAAGTACACCATTGCATCTTTCCACACAGTTCCTCGCTACTGCATGTTTTCGATTATAATTTTCTTCTATATGTGAAGAGGAATTCATTCATGGTGTCAAAAGCTAAGGTTGCAATGGATAGCTTTTATCACCTGCAATAATAAAAAATAAATATAAGGAAATAAAAATTTCTCGTATAGGTGGGCAGATTTTAAGAAGAAAAAAATCTGTCACCCATTACAATGCAAAATAATTTTAAAGTCATAAATCCAAAGGTAAAAATGCATAATGTTTAAGTACAACACTTTGATATATGGGAGATAATCACTGTAATAGAAGTCCATAAAAGAATTGTCTCTTCTCTGCATTTATCGAGAATACACAATTTCTTAACTTGCATGTGTATCCAAATGCATATAAATTAGGTACATTACATATTTAATAAAGTTTAGTAATCAATATCTTTCACCTTCCACTAATTACTTACTGAAAAAAAGGATGTGGGTAAATGCTAAAAAAATTGAGACCATACTTTAACTATTAACAAATATCAAGTCTTTCTGTAATGTGTCACTCACATGTTGATATTGATAATCTAAGACTTAGTATAATATACTGTATAAAAATACTAGCACACAAAAATTGTATTTATTTTTTATTTTTATTACATTAATATAACAAGATATAAATAATCCATCCATAATTTGAAAGAATATCATAACAATAAAATCAAATACATTCTAAATGCAGAAAAATTTAATCAAAACTTGTTATAGATTGAAAAATTGGGACTCCTCTGTTATCGGGACTGGATTAAGGACTGTCTGTACGTATGCGCGTGTGTGTGCGTATATATGTGTACACACACACATACGTATTATATATATATATATACACATACATCCATATACACATGCATACATACATTTCTGAGCCCGGTTCCGATAACAGACATTCAGTTTCTGTCCCCTGCCCATGAAAAATGCTTATTTGTGCTAATTTAATTTCTCAGAATAGTAATGTGTTTCACAAAATGATTGTGCTTATTTCTTTATTCAAATAATTTTATTATAAAATTTTGGGTGCATAGCTATAAGCCAATAGTTTGTCCCTCCCTGCAGTGCCAAGATCTGTACTCCGTGTGAAAGCCTCAGGAATATAACAGGAAAATTTTGCATTTATTGCCAGGATCTTCATATTATGATCAGAAATCGACAACATAGTAATGTTGTACGAAAGGATCTTATCCAAAAGTTTAAATAAGAATAAAGGATATATAACGTTATCAATAACAGGAAATATAAAGTTTATCAGTATTTTAGAAACACATATGTTTGATAACTTTCAAATATGTTTTGAAACTTACTAAGCTAAATGATAATAATCTACTTACTATGAAATAATAAATATTCTACAATATAAAAAATATAAAATCACTAAGGAGGTTTAATTAATTAAAATCATTTAGTTTACTAATAAATTTCTTAGTAAACTAAATCATTTAGTTTACTAAGAAAATAAATTACATAAGCATTATACAAATCTCATTTCAAATTTATGGAAAGACATATTTTTATAGCATTATGAAAGCTGAGATATTCAAAACTAATACTATTTCAGAAAATTCTCAATATAGAGTTTTGCAGTTTTGCATACGTGCAACATTTATGAATACATTCTCATAAAAATATATTAACATAACCATCTCATTTGTGGTGTCAAAAATCAGGATCTGAAGAGATTAAAATGTAGCACTATTGATGGTTTTAATAAACTGTATTAATCTATTACATGAGAAACTTGTAATATTTTTACATGATATTTCTAAAATACCATAATAATATACCGGTAAAATAAAATGGCGGAAAGTATACTCTATCTTCTAACAATTTCATAACAGCATATCTTTCGTAAGAAGAAGGGTATTTTATTTTACATCAACAGGTAAAAAATTACAATCCCTTTTCACTTTAATTTTTAAGCACTATAATTATATAAAATATTAACAGATGATTTCAAGAATAATATGAAAATTTAAAATCCTAATAATCATTGTATTTTGTTTTTAAATAATACTTCAAATGAGTTCAACTAGTTATCTTTCTCAGGTCCTGATTTTTGACACCACAAATGAGAAGATTATACCCCAAAGATGTAATTTATTTTGAAAAACCAGAGAGAAATTTAAGTATCATGTTCTTCTCTGTTTACTGTTATACAATTCAGAACTTAATTCGAATTAAGTCTTTCGAATATTCAAGTGACATATAAAAACTATTAAAAGAAAATTATTAGAAAAGCATGGGCGAATTCATAAAAGATGATTCTACAACGAAATTGATCATAAAAACAGAAATCATGACATATGCAGAATACAAAAATAGCAGTTATAGAAACTGGATAGTAACTTTTTGATTAAGTTATTTATAATTTTGGACTGAAATTTTAATAATTCCAATAAGTGACTTACCCTTGTTAGAAACAAGCCTCAGTTGTTACGTTTTTTCATAGTTGGTCATTGCAAGAGTGGCAACATCTGACCTTTATTGAAGTTTGCTGATATTCTACGGATTTTGAAAAATAGACATGACGCTCTGGAATATTAGATGTAAAGTTATTTTATTTTAAGTTTATTAGGAGAAAGGTAAACGTTAGTTCTTGCAAAACTCGAACAATTGCTGACGACGGACGTGATTGGTAAAAGAATTCAAGGTAATTTTATTGGTTTCCTCGAATTTGATTTTATTGAATTTATTTGATTTTATTGAATTTATTTTATTGAAATGGGATCCTTAAAAAAATGAGAAAAGAAAACCTGTCAGAGCGTCATTTCTGAAAATAATTAATGCGATTTTGCAGGAATTAGAAAAGGAAATTCCTGACGAAAAATCTGTGAAAACGAAACTTGTTAATTTAGAACGTTTATCTGTTGAACTTAATGCATTTGATACTCAAATATTAAATTCAGAATTTTCTTCAAATGATCAGTTTGAAACTGAATGAGCAAAAGTTGAAGAATACAAAGAAAACTTACATGTAATACGAGTAGAAACGGAATTATTTTTCTATCGCCAAACAACACAATCCATTGCCAGTGCGCTGCCGAATTCGAACAAACGGAAATTGAAATTCCCTAAAATAGAGTTAAAACAATTCGGTGGCGAAATTAAAGATTGATTACCGTTTTGGGGACAATTTCGGGGGAATATACGAAGATAAAGAAATTCAAAACAAGAACAAGATGCATTATCTCGAACAAGATGCATTACCGTTCAAGCCACCGTACACGATACGAGACCTCGTGATATTGTAAGCAGCTTCTCTGCAACTGTCGAAAATTATGAAAAGGTTACAGAAAGCTTAAAAAACAGGTTGAGCAGGGAAGAATTGTTGGTGGAATTCTATATTCGGGAATTATTAAGTATGATTATTAAAAATGTTACTGATCAAAGGGGAAAATGCAGTACACCAGAATTGTATGATAAGTTAGAGTTGTATTTACGTACGTTGGAGTCAACAGGAATGACAAGCGACAAATATGCTGCAATGCTGTTTGCGCTCGTAGAATCCTGTATTCTCGAGGAAATTTGAAGAGCTTGGCTTAGAAATTATGCATCAATAATTACAGCAGAAAATCCTCACTCTGTGAAATTGAAAAAATTATTATTGTTTTTAAAGAAACAAGTGGAAGGACAACATAGAATTTCTTTGGCGAAAGCTGGATTTAAATTAGTTGATTCAGGTGCAAAGAAAGGGTGCTCGAAATAGCTTCCTCTTTGCAGTCAGATGAGGCAAATGAAACTGAGACGCAATGTGAAAATAATCTAGTTCCAAAATTACCAAAGAATAATTTATCTTCAGATTTATGAAAGGACATTAAGACTCTCGTGACTAAAAGTGGACGACAAATTAAAATTCCATCCAGACTTCTCACCTGAACACTATTTCAGTTATTTAAGTGTAGAAATTTAAGAACTTAATTTTCTTTTTATTTACTATTTAGCCTTGATATTTGTGTGAACAATATTTTTATGTTTTGTTTTGATTGATTAAGTATATGTCATCAATCAAAAGGTGGGTGTATTGTTAGAAACAAGCCTCATAGTTATCTTTTTTCATAGTTTGTCATTGTAAGAGTAAACAAACTTGAACATCTGATCTTTGTTCAAGTTTGTTGACGTTCTATAGATTCTGAAAAATAAACATGACGCTCTGGAATATTAGATGTAAAGTTATTTTATTTTAAGATTATTAGGAAAAAGGAGAACGGTTAGTTCTTGCAAATTTCGAACAACCCTTAGCTCAGGTGGCAAACCAGTAAAAGGTAGTAGATTCGATAAACATTCGTCTGACGCCATTGCTTTTTGATCGCAGAATTTTCAAAGGGTTCCGATTAGTGCTCGAGAATTGCAAATTTTTATCCAATGGGAAAAATGCACGGAGTAAAAATTGTGACGTCCCTCTCGTGTCGAGATCTTCTCGCCGGCTAGGAGAATAGGGCCCCTTAGCAATAGTCGGTCTTTATTGAATATCGGGTAAAGGAAATTATAAAACTTACTAAGTTAGAACAATGGATTCATGTACCAGGAAACATGAATCCTGCAGATTGGCTGTCAAGAGATTGTTTTTCAAACAACTCTTAAAATCCCGATGATGGGAGGGCCCAGAATGATTGCATGATGCTACTTAAAACTGGCCTTGTAATATCCCTGTTTCTGAAGCGAAAAAAGTAGAAATTGAAAAGCGGAAATATTACATTTGTTCGATGTTTGTAATGCTCTGACTTTACAAAGCTGGCAGTATGTTAGAAATGCTATTTCTAAGCCTTCTCCGCCAATAGCTCCTCAACTCCAGGAATCTGGCAATAAATAAAAATGTTTTTTTTAGAAACACTGCAATTCAGTTTAGTTTAAAGATTTTTGTTTCATGTGTCGGGAACCATTGTGTTAGAGCTTGCATTCTGATGGTAAACTTCTTTACGCAGCTGTAAATAAATGTTCATATTTTATTTTTTTCCAATCCGAAGACAGGGGCGCTGTGATCACGAACGAAGGAGGCAGCAGCTTGGTCAGCTCCGAAATTTTATGTGTGTCTTCCGGAAAAAAGCCTTATTTCCTGAAAAAAAGTTATTACAGTTTTTCTGCGAAGTGTGTCGCATTCAAATGTGGTAGTTTTTCTGTGGAAAAGAAATCTCATCTTCCTCGCTCTTTATTCTTCTGAAATCTGAACGAAAACAGGAGCTTTCAGATAAGTAGCCTTATTTTCTCTAAACTAAATCAAATATGTATCACTAAAGTGCCTTTAAATTCATCTATTTATTATGTTTGTAGGCTCATTAAATAATAGTTATAAACATTAAATAATAGTTATAAATTGCTTTAAGTCATATGCTTGCTTTTCCTGTAACTTTCCGTAGTGACGCTATCCTTATCAGTAGATGCCGTCTGTGAGCACTCCCATCTGGGGCCCTTTGAGGAATTTCTTGAGAGGGGGAAAGGGGATTTTGGGCATCGATGAATGTATAAGGTTGCAGTTTTACTGTTTTCGATCGCCATTTTTTCTTTCAGTTCGCAAATAAAGGAATCAATAAGATTAATTTATATTTCCTTGAATACATCTATTAGAATTATGAGCATATACAAATAGAGTGTGCCTCGACTTTTTAAACTAGTATAAATATATAGTAAATTATGATGGTTAAATTAATAAATAAATATAATGTTTAAAAAAATTAATTAACATTAAAAATATTGTGATATTTATTATTTTTTTTTTTTTTGCTGATATGCTTTCGCACTGTGTATGTTTTATGACCTTGTTTGATGTTGTTTGCAAAAAATAAAAAGTGTATGAATATGTTTGGAAACCGGAATACCAAATGTTACCTTACTTAATATATATTTTCGTCTGCACACAATTGTATTTTAGGACATTTTTCTTACTTTCTTGCCTTTTCTTTCTATAGGCCCTTTTTCATTTTTTTTCTCCATTTCTTTTGAGCAATTTTTTTGGTCCGATATTTTTTTCTGGCCTTTAGAACTCGTACAAAATACACAAAGTTCCTTTTTACTCTTCTCTGAAATACGAAATTGCCCCCTTTCTATATACCTTTTCTTGGGACCGATGCTATTCGCATCACCAGTGCGATTAGCCTATTCAGGCTATTCGCACCAATATTAACCACGCATGAGCATTAAGTTGTCAGATCTAGATCCGTCATTTGAACTGAATCGAAAAGCACGAATCCTAAGTACACGAACTGTTAAGTCTGTTGTAGTGTGTCTTTTTTTCAAAAAAAAAAAAAGGCGTATTATTACGTAGGCGTACTTTATCATTTTTTAATCTTTTGAAAGTTGGCTACTTTCAAAAGATTAGAAAGGGAAATGTGTTCCTTTTTTATATACATATATAAAAGGAAGGAACATATTTCCTTTATTTATGGATATATAAGAAAGGCCAGATTTTTATATTCGCAATGTTTATCATTTTCCTGAACGGTTGCAATAGTTTAAATGACTGTTTTGGGGAGGGGCTAAGATCTTGTTTACATTTTTTGTACTTCTTGTAATACCTTTAGATTCAAAGATGTGTTTTGCACAATCAAGATTTTAACTTTGAAATTTTTCATCTGAGAAAATACAATAAAAATTACACAGAGTAGTCCTGCGTAGAAAATTTAGACGTGAAATAAGTTAAAACCGATAAAATCAAATATTATATGAAAAATTAATCATATAATACAGGGTATTAACAATTTTGTATGCTTGTTTAATTCTTCTATGGAAATACTGGTCATTTTTAATATACATAAAGTATTTCAAAGAACTTTGAAATATTAGTACAAACACATTAATAAATTAAATTGAAATAAATAATGGACTGTTATTTAAAAGACAAAAATAATATAATGTAAGAGATTTAGATTGAAGAATTTTCACACACAAATGAATTATCAGATTTTATAAGGTTTTATTTAATAAATAACTTTGATTTTGAAATATGGCAGTTGAATCTATAAACATGTGTGGACACTGAAAAAGTGATTCATATATAAGAACATTATAATTTTCAATAAGTTTTCTTAATAATAAGTTTTGTCAATTCTCTGCTATAACACTAGAGTCTAAGTTTACATAATAATTCCTCTGTTATATGAAAGAATTTGAGTAATTTCTGCATCCTTTTTGGCAATATATTAAACATTTTTTAACTAATTACACGTTCTCACTTGCTATTAGAACCATCATTAAATCCATGTTCGATCTTATTTTTTCTGAACATTATCATGTATGTAGATTGACCTCGTCTTTGTAACTGATAATTATTAAATTATTCTCTTACATGTTCATTATACATATTTTGGGGAATATTTATAGTGACACCATGTGTTTTGTACTTCATTAGCTAATTATTTTATTGGTAATAGATTATGCTACTTCATTTTAAGGTAGAATACTACCTATTTGATTCCATTACATTATATTATGGAATCTAGCAGCATTATCTATATTTATTGCATTGTATTATAGTATATTGTGATCTAGCATATTTACTGTCACATATTTCATTATTGCTAAAATGTATATATTATTACTACACTACATTTATATTATTGTTTTATCATAATTGTATTACTCAGCAGCTGACCTGTGCGACTGATATAAATAATGTCTGATCATTATGATTTAAATTAGTTATGCATGGTTAAAACAATGTGCGAGATGATACATTTAAAAACAAAACGGATAAGTAAAAACTTGAGATTGAACTAAATTATTCTCATTTATTATTAAATTAACTAAATTTTGTGGATTCAAGAGCTGCCAAACGAGCAGCTCCTGACAAATTAATCTTCACTAATACTTCACCCTCTTCATCCGAAGAGGGTGAAGTATCTATAACTCCACAAATTGTACCTATGCAAAGTATGAGAGATAAAATAGTAAACATTAAATCTATTCCAAAGTGTTTCCAACCAGGTGCTTTCCTGATAATTTAGCAATTAAAAAATGCAATCGTTTGCATGGGGTGGAAATCCTGTGACTGTTTAGAAGATTTAGAATATAATTGTATTCAGTCTGATTTGTGTCTTAATTGTTGTAACTAGACTTGTAAAAATATTGTAATTTATCCACCAGTCAAATATTGGTTTTGTCCAAACTGTAGATTCCCATCATTTGTTACAAATTATATTTATTTGAAATCTTTTTATTACTTAAGTAAAAATGATTTAATTTGTAGATTGTATTGTCTGAGTTCTATTTCATATTTTTAATTTAATTATTTAAAAATAATGCGTGTTAATGGGAACGTTGACGTTCAAAGAAAATCCAAATTTATTTTAAAACAATAAATAACAGTCAAATTTTCTAAGCACTAATTTATAACACAAACTATTGACATAAAACTGATTAACTGTTTATGTTCAACAAATGTGCTACATAGGATGATTTTACAAATATATGACATTTAATTATTACATATTGTTTTAACCATGCATAACTAATTTAAATCATGATGATTACATATTATTTATATCAAACGCACAGGTCAGCTAGTCAATAATATTGTTACGTGCGTACGGCTTCGTTATATATTGAATGCACAAGTCGTTAAAAAGTTTACAAAAATTTATTCTTTACACAAGAAATAAATTAAAATGCTGAAATATTTCTTCACAGATCTTCGCACAATATCACAATATCTCTAACGTTTAGCAAAAACTCAGTTCAAAACAGATAAAATAGTTATATCTCACAGCGAAATCGCTACAATCAATACAGCAGCAGCTCGCTTTTTACAGCTACAAGTATAACAGCAACAACAACAACTACTACTCAGATGAGGTGTTTCACCTCGGCTTTTATAAGCTTTTTAATTATCAGTAGAACAATCACGATTTTTCTAGATTTTTCTGGATGGCAACAGTAATTACGAGATATTTATTTATTAAGCATTAAATGCACGCGCCCTTTTATTTTTACTGCTATTTTTTTTCAACGTAGCTTTCTCTTCAAAAATCGTCTGCGTTGCACGGGGAAATAAAAAGGAATTTTAATTACAATTCTAAATAAATAGCCAAATAAATGTGAAATTCGTAACATTGCTCCCTTCCCAAGGACTGCACGTCCCGGGCAGTACAATCCTTGGACAGGAAGCCAAACTTACAACTAAGGCTTCAGTGTTCTAATAAACATTACTTTATAATAACAAAATAAACAATAATTCCAATAAGTTACTTTCAGCAAATTAAATTCTATCCAACGCTAAATACAATTCAAATACTATCAAATGCTAAGTACAAATACTATCAAATACAAATGCTATTAAATACAAATACTGATCAAATACTAATACTTAACAAATACAAATCAAATACTAAATACAAATAGGACCATGGTCTTATACTATGTACATTATTATTACAACTATATACACTACGTACTATGGCCATAGTAATGAACTAACCTGTCATAATGAACGACTTTAGGTTTAGTGTTCGATGACTTACGGATCCGAACCACGACGTCGTTCAGCCTGTTTAGGACTGTGTAAGGACCATCCCAAGGTGACTGTAGTTTCGGAGAAAGTCTATTCTGTCGAGTCGGACTCCATAACCACACCTTGTCTCCTTTCCCCCCCGGGGGTCGACGTAGAGAACTCTGCGAAGCTACTGGTTAGGATCTGTACCTAGGCAGTCTCGGCCACGGGGGTATACAAATTACGAACCTAGTGGTTCTGGGGACTCCGGAAAGGTCCCTGATTGGCCGGCCCGGGGTTCTGGCATGTCTTAGAGCAGGGTGGTACTAGTAGCCCGGGGGTAGCGCCCCGGGTATGCTGGGTAATGACCCCCTGCGACGGGCTCGCCCGTGCGACTGGTGGGTAGCAAATTGACGACCAGTGGCGCCCCAAAAATGGGTGCGTTGCGCCTGCCTCTCAAAGGGCCGGGAAACAGGTTGAACCTCGGCCTCGGTTCGACGGGGGGTAGGACCTGTAGTGCAATTAAGTTTGCGGAACAGGGAATGCCAATATATTGTTGTTGTTGTTACCTTGTCTCCTTTGTTGAAACGATGGGCAGTAGATCCCGTGTCGTAGCGGCTCTTCATCTTGTTCGTCGCCAAGCTGACTCGCTTTCGTGCAGAATGGTGCTTCACTTCAAACCGAGCCTGGACATCTTGGATGTATTCCTCAGGCGATGAAGGCGCATCTGCAGGGCGGTCATATAAGAAATCACAAGGCAGACGAAGATCACGACCGATGAGCATCTGGGCTGGAGAATTGCTGGTAGTCTCAGGTTTCTCTTCGATCTCAGTATGATTTCGCCCCCTTTCTGAGCAGGGTATTTCAGAAGACATGTCGGCGTTTCGTGGTGAAGATCCTTTCTGAGGATCGATAGTCATGGCCTCAAACGCTGAAAACAGTTTGTTGTTTTTGAAGTCTAAGCAAAAATTATATTTCCTTAAAAAGTCCAATCCTAGTATGCATGGGTCTGTAATATCCGCCACATATGCTGTGTGATGGTAGGTGGCACTTCCAAAGGTGATGTTCACATTTAACTTTCCTTCTACATCAATTTTCTCGCCGGACGCAGTCTGGAGAGTAACACAGGATGGCGTCCAAATCAGTTTTTCCTTAAATTTTTGAGCTAAATCCTTCCGAATTATGGTAACATTAGCTCCTGTATCAATGATCATACTGCAAGGAACTCCGTCGATATGCCCATTAATGGATAGTCCATTACTCTTGCCACACACTGCAGAAATCTTGAGCGCTTTAAAACGGGGTTGTTCACTATCGCTCAAACTCTGCTCCGCGATATGATCATTAATTTGCTTCTTGGGTCGTTGCTGGGAAATGATCTTACTTTCCGTGCTCTGGGGTGTTCTGCAGTTCCTTCGTAGGTGGCCTTCAGCTCCGCAGTTCCAGCATTTTGGTTCTTTGTCATTACTTTTTCATCTCATGGCATTTAATTTTCTGTTTATATCGTCCGTCTTATTTTCCGAGCTCTTGAATATTCGGCAGTTCCTTCGCACGTGCCCTAAAATACCGCAGTTCCAGCACTTTACTGTCGGTTTCTTATCACCAATATTCCCCTGCAAGGCATTCACTTGTCTTGTTAAATCATCTAAACGAGCCATCAACTGATCCACTGGCTCGTGGACCCGCACAGCTCTGAGTGGGTGGTGACCTTTACGAGTTGCTTGCTGAGCTACTTCGAACTTCATGGCGTACACTAGAGCGCTTTTTATATCCTTCACATCTGCCATTCGCAGTGCTTTCTGTATTTCAGGATCCCGGATGCCGTCGATGAAGTATTGCAGTGACAGGATTTTTCTTGTTTCTGTCGGGCACTCCGAAAAGGCGAATTGGGACAGCCTTTCACCATCCGTGGCGAGATCCTGAAGTGTTTCCGTAGGCTTCTGTTGACAAGATTTTAACTGAAGCCTGCTATAGTCTTTTAAACACTTCTCTCCAAAACGCAGCTCCAATGCGCCGGACAGAGCTTCGAAATCTAGCCTTTTGTTTTCGGGAAGAGTCTGAAGGATATCCGCTGCGTCTGCTCTCAGAGAAGCGACAAGATGACAGGCCTTAGCTTGGGAATCCCATCCATTAGCTTCCGCAACTATAGAAAATTGTGTCTTATACACTTGCCAGGAGGTCTTCCCATCATATGTCGATAGCTTCAGAGAGGGATGCGCAGACATGGCTAGAAATTTAAAAGTATCCGAATTGCTTCCTGCTGTTGCTACGAAATTCTTCAAGGTATCAACTTCTTTCAAAACTGCAGAAACTTTGACATCAATTTGTTGTTCGATTTGGTGTTGAATGGCACAGACTCGTCCTTCTATTTGTTCTTCACAGAAGAAACTCTTTCTTCAATGTGTTCAACTTTATTTTCAACAGCGTCAATTCTGCCTTCCATGGCCTCGAATTTATTTTCTATTACGCTGGTAATTTCTCTTTTCATTTCCCCTTGACCTGCTTCAATCTTTTCTTGAACAGCCTTCCTTTCTTCCTTAACAGATTCCTCCATCTTTTCTTGAACAGCCTTCATTTCTTCCTTAACAGATTCTTGACCACCTTTCATCTCCTCTTTAACTGATTCTTGACCAGCTTTCATCTCCTCTTTAACGGAGTTGACGGCCCCTTCCATCTTTTCTTGGAATGCAGCAAAAGCAGTCACAAGCTGTCTCAATTGTTCTTCCATTGCTCTCGTGAATGGCATTCAAATCCCACTTCTGACACCAAATATTGTTACGTGCGTACGGGTTCGTTATATATTGAATGCACAAGTCGTTAAAAAGTTTACAAAAATTTATTCTTTACACAAGAAATAAATTAAAATGCTGAAATATTTCTTCACACATCTTCGCACAATATCACAATATCTCTAACGTTCAGCAAAAACTCAGTTCAAAACAGATAAAATAGTTCTATCTCACCGCGAAATCGCTACAATCAATACAGCAGCAGTTCGCTTTTTACAGCTACAAGTATAACAGCAACAACAACAACTACTACTCAGGTGAGGTGTTTCACCTCGGCTTTTATAAGCTTTTTAATTATCAGTAGAACAATCACGATGTTTCTAGATTTTTCTGGATGGCAACAGTAATTACGAGATATTTATTTATTAAGCATTAAATGCACGCACCCTTTTATTTTTACTGCTATTTTTTTTTCAACGTAGCTTTCTCTTCAAAAATCATCTGCGTTGCACGGGGAAATAAAAAGGAATTTTAATTACAATTCTAAATAAATAGCCAAATAAATGTGAAATTCGTAACAATATAATTATGATACAACAATAATATAAATACAGTGTAGTAATACTTTATACAATGTAGCAATAAATAAATATGTGACAGTAAAATGCTAGATCACAATATACTATAACACGATGCAATAGCACATAGATAATGCTGCTAGATTCCAAAATATAATGAAATGCATCAAATAGGTAGCATTCTACCTTAAAATGAAGTAGTATAATCTATAAAAAATAAAATAATTAGCTAATGAAGTACAACACGCATGGTGTCATTATAAATATTCACCAAAATATGTATAGTGAATATGTAAGAGAATAATTTACAAGTAGTAATTATCAGTTACAAAGACGAGGTCAATCTATATACATGATTATGTTCAGAAAAAGATAAGATCAAATAAGGATTTAAAGATGGTTCTAATAGCAAGTGAGAATGTGTAATTTATTAAAACATCTTTAATATATTGCCAAGAAGGCTGCAGAAATTACTTAAATTCTTTCATTTAACAGAGGAATTTTTATGCAAACTTAGATCCTAGTCTTTAGAACTGTCAAAATTTATTATTCAATAGGAAAACTTATTGAAAATTATAATGTTGTTATATATCCATCAATTTCTCAGTGTCCACACATGTGTATAGCTTCAAATGTCATATTTCAAATCAAAGTTATTTATGAAATAAACCTTATAAAATCTGATAATTCATTTGTGTGTGCAAATTTTTCAATCTAAATTCATTATATTAAATTATTTTTGCCTTTTAAATTACATCTCATTATTTATTTAAATTTAATTTAATAATGTGTTTGTAGGTTTGCACCAAAATATCAAAGTTCTTTGAAATATTAGTACAAACAAAGTTCAAAATTGTTTCAAATATTTTTTGTAAGTTGAAAACGACGAGTATTTCCATAGAAAAATTATACAAGCATGCAAAATTGTTGATAACCAGTATTATATGATTACGCAGGAATACTCGGTCTAATTTTTATTATCTTTTCTTAGACGAAAAATTTCAGAGAGGAATAAGTTAAATTCTTGATTGTGGAAAACGCATCTTTGAATCTAAATGTATAATAAGAAGTACAAAAAATGTAAACAAGATCTTAGCCTCAACATAAATAAAGGAAATGTCGGCAAGTCGCGCACTTAGGATTCGTTCTTTCCGATTGAGTTCAAATAACGGATATGGAACTGACAACCCAATGCGCATGCGTAGTTAATGTTGGTGCGAATAACCTGAAGAGGCCGTTCACGTTGGCCTCGTCAGGGCTAAAGGGCTGGTCCTTCGGCTTCCCGCAGCTGAAACCGGAAGAAGAGACTGATGACGTAATTGGGTTCGCTTGCTGCTTTGAGTGTGTTATTCCGCCTTCGGTTTCATGAGTATTTGCTTGAAAATCAAAAGGTTTTAAAGAATTGTTTGGTAAATAATATCATTAAGGGATTTTGTCTCATGAAATTACAATATATATGCATTTATATCTGACCTAGTAATGTAGCTATGGCATATTTAATTAAACTATAGTACGCGTAAAAGATAAGCTTAAACTAACATTTAAAGACGAATATGCATTAAATGTGGTTCATTTTCCCACAATGTTTTTAAACGCATGTAAAAACATTGATAAATTTCCAGATTTACGAAGAATTCTTCTAGAGTTAAAATATCGCAAATAATGTCGCACGCTGCGTTACAGAAATATTAAATAAAATTATGCAAACGTACTTTCAGAGTATGTGCTAGAAAGACCTTAGAAACCCATCTGATTAAAATTTAATTAATGCTAACAGTAAATTTTATAATACATTAAATCCAAACATTTCGCTTCATTAAATTATGTGTTTCAATTAGCCCCGGAAATGAGTTAATAAGATTTTTGTAAGCCTTGGCAGTGACTATTAAATAATACATTAAATCCAAACATTTCGCTTCATTAAATTATGTGTTTCAATTAGCACCGGAAATGAGTTAATAAGATTTTTGTAAGCCTTGGCAGTGACTATTAGGAAAGCATTATTACGAATCATCAGGATTTACATGCAGCGTCCTTAGTCATAAAATAATAAAAATATTTTAATTGATATTTATATACTTTCTTATGTATACTAGTGCATTCTTATATTTAGCTATACGCTATATCTATACTTACTATATCTTATATTTATTCTTACATTTTAAAACTATGTATTCTAATGCTAAATTTATCTCCATGCAGAATTTCATGATTTATTTTACATATGAATTATTAGTCATATATGTTTAGTAACTTATTAGTTATATGACTTAATTTATTCACTTTGTAGCTCTTTATAAAAAGCTACACAGTGCATAAAATAAGTCATATAACAAATTACGTGGATAATAAACCAAATAATGATTTTAAATATTATTAGTCCAAAGGGATTTAGTCCCGAAGGACTATTACTTTCGTTTTGCGATTTTGCGTAGGAAACACAAAAACGGCGTATCACTTTTCAAATTGTTGCCACTAAATGTTATCGCTCTGCATTAAATTTTAAAAAATGAAAAATCTGCATAAATGTATGCATTTTTTTTTTTGACGTAGCTTTCTCTTCAAAAATCATCTGCGTGCGTTGCACGGGAAAATAAAAAGGAATTTTAATTACAGTTCTAAATAAATAGCCAAATAAATGTGAAATTCGTAACAATATTCTCTAAAACTTTAACGAATTTTTCATTAACAAACTCAAAGATTTCAAAGCCAGCAATACCAACGTTGTACAGAAAAACATTTTTATCTCCAGCGCGTGAGAGCGTGTACCGAAATTTCTAAAGATATGCTCAATTTAAAATTATTTTGCGATATTGCTGTTGAACTGAATTTTATGGTTTAAGTGCGAAGAACATGGTATTTAACAAATAAAGGTAACACACAAAATGTTAAATAAACGTCCCTTTGGACGTAATTTAAAATCTGAAACATTTCAGATTTTTTATTTATTTTATGGTACAATAAAAGGAATTGATTTACGTGATTTCTTTCCATTTAACTATTTTCTGATTAGCTTTTCTTGCCGACACAAGGCATGCATTCCAGTTCAAGTGCCAAACTCTTATGAATGCTCGTCGTAAACAGCAAATAAACGAATCGTGTGCTTATTGACGGAGGGAAAACGTTTCTCAAGTTTAGAAATATGATTTTTTATTTCTCCCATACATTTTCAAAAATTTTCTTCAAACTTCGTGGAGGCTTTTAAAGGAAAATGGCTCTTATCTGCCTATGATTTTGGTATATATGCTTTAAACGTATATTTTAATTATCTGTAATTTTCCATTTTCTTGATTAACTTTTAGCCCGAAAAGGATGTTAGTCACGAGTGGGATCACGAGTCTCGAAACGGCATTTTGCGTTGAATCACTGTAAACGGCGCATACTTTTCATATTGTAGCCACCAAATATTATCACCCTGTGTTATAATTAAAGAAATTAAATAATGAAGAATCTGCATGAATGTATGCATGTTTCTCGAACTGTGAAAAAACAACGGTACCGTAGAGCCATCAAATTTTTAATAACATAATCCTGTTCTATTACCTATTTTATATTTTGTAAAACTTTGAAGAATTTTTAATTAACAAACTCGACGATTACAATACAAGCACTGGCAACACTGTACGGAAAAAAGCATTTTTATCTCCAGCGCGCGAGACTGTCTATCGGAAATTTTAAAGGTATGATGATTTATAATTATTTTGTGATTTTGCTTTTGAATCGAATTGTATGTGTTATAAGCGCCAAGAATGGGATATTTAATAAATAAAGTAAACACTATAATAATAATAAAAAGTTTTGTAAAGCCATCTCAATAATTTTCTTATTGATATGATGAACAACTGACAAAAGACTAAACCAAAAAAAAATGTATGCTTGCTTTGCAACACTTACGCAGTCTTTCTTTCGTCTGCTGAACGTTTCTATACGGAAGCCGATGAAAATATCACGTTTATTTCTTTCGTATTATGAAACTTATTACCGCAGGTAGCAATGGCACAAGGCCGCATTTTTTTCAATATTTTCCCGTTACAAACTTTTTCTAAATACTAATTCATTTTAAAAGTATCCTGAGCTACAATTTTCACGTAAAAGAAACCTCTTTCAAAGAATCTAAGAAGTAAAGATTTATGCTTTCACTCTGGGAAACTGTGGTCAGTAGACGAGGTGAGGAACCATGGACCTTATAAGAGACCTTCCATGTGAGGAACCCAGTGACGTCACATTGCTCCCCAACAGGGTTCGTGTCGGCATCGTTCCCCTCAAAGGAATGAACCAGCCCTTCTTTTTCTTTAGCCCTGGGCCTCGTGAAGAGGCTAATCGTACCGGTGGTGCGAGCATATTCACAATGCCTACAGACCTTTTTCCTACGGTCTGCTCTCATTGGACGAAACATCTGCTTGGCGGTCTTATTTGGAATAGTGAGTTATCGCTTTGCAGTCTTCGTAATTAACGCCAAACATACGTTGTGGGCTTTCCAGTAAAGTGAGGAGAAACAGCGTTTATTTCATTCGATATTTTTTTTTATTTTATGAATGAAAGCTAAGGGGAATTGTGTAGAATATATTTGAAATAACCTACTGATCTTATTAATAGTTTATTTGTATTTGGTTTAAGAATGAATTTAAACTGTTAAAAGTACGATAATTGTTTTGCAAGAAAAAGTATTTACCTGGAAATGGGATATGTGCTTTTTTCGTCATTTCTGTTAGAGAGAGTCTGATGAATAAATTTACATAGCGCATTTATTATACAAATAAAAGAATATTAAAAAAATAAACCAAATGAAAACATTCTATAAACATTTAAGGGCGTCGGATACCTATTCTTTTTACTTAAATTATGAGTAAGTATAACTAAAATTATATTTTATTCCATTATGCGCTATTTCTGTAACGCTTTTCGGGATCTTGGATCGTAATCTTGCAACTAATATCTACTACAAAGAGTACAACCCAGTAAATAAAAATTTAAAAAAATTACCCTTAACAAAAATAGAGAAAATAAAAGTGTTAAAGTTTTAACTCTGTACTCGAAGGCGAAAAAAACAATAATAACAAAGGCATAAGGTGAGGATAAAAAACAAAAATAAGTCCGTGCAGTGAGGGTTTGTAAAAGGTACAAACGGGATTAAAAACCCCGATCTAGAAAGCCAAGAAATTTTTTTCGTGCTCTGTACCGTTGAGCTGCGGTTGCTTCTCCGACTTTCACACTCTTTTCAATACACCACGCTGATATACAAATAGCAAAGGCGATGAAACAAAAGTCGCCAAGCAGATTCTGCAACCCTACTTTTCCTGTTTCTACCAATCAGAGCAAACAATAGCAGAAACGGTCTGTAGGCTTTGTGAATATGCGTGGATCAAGGATCAAGGAAGTGCAATTTACGGAGTTCATAGGCAATTACGCCTTTACCTCCACATCATCTCAGAAATTTATATCATCAAAAGAGGGGATTGTCTAATACGGTAAACATTTTGATAAGACGAATGACTTGGAAAAAAATGCCTTCGCATTGAGAAAAAAGGTGAAAACTCATGAAGGTCTTAATTTTGAGCCTAAAAAAGGGCCAGAATAATTTAGAATAGGAGCAGTCATCATAAAAATTTTGACTCGAAAAATAAAAGGTGAAGTTTCCTTGAACCTTGATAATCGTGTAATAGCAACCGTCAGCGTAAAGAATACGTAGGGGGGGGGGAGAATCTTTAAAGACCCTTACCGCTACGCCTCCTTTGGGAGGGAGGGAGGGGGGACCTGGTTACAGGTCGAGAAAGTAGTTCTGCCAGTGATGAGCTGGGAGGGAGAAGTTTCGTTTTGGACCGCTATTCAATGCGGTGTTTAAAGAGTCGAAAATGACCTTGTTAAACATCTGAAAGGTTTCCTTCTTAAAGGAAGATAAGAATCTTATCAGTGAATTTCAAGTTCATGTGCACTCTTAAGGGCACGCTATAACTGATAAGTAGAATAAAAAGAATTATTTTGTTTCCTTAAAGAATAAAGTTAAATCTCATTACTTGAATTTATTTTAAAATATTTATTCAGTCCTCATAGACTGTGATGTTTCTTGTTAAAGAAACTTTAAAAAGGAGGTTCCTCAGGTTAATGCTGTGTGCATTAAAGAACTCTAGAGGCGGGGGGGGGGTTAAGGAACGAGAGGTAGTTATTCACATGGACGTCCGTGTGCTCATACCTAGCCCGTTTAAATGGGATAATTGAATATTCCGGATTAAGGACCGCACGCGGCCTTTTCCGGGAAGAAGCAACTGCAGGATCATATACGGGTAGCATATGTAGCACAGGATTAGCAACATGTTGAATATTTTTGAAAAATTTTTCCGAAAGTCGCTGTATAAAGCGATTAATGGGCATAATTTTGAGATCATTATGAATTTCTTCGTTCCTTATGAACCAAGGAGCTTTAAGTATTAGCCGAATAATTTTGATTGAAAAATTTGAACATGTTTTCTGTTAGTCAGTGCAGATGGGCCCCAGATGGGGCATGCATATGTTAAAACAGGCCTTATCATAGATTTGTAGAGCAGGATCTTGTTATCAAGTGACAGGTCGCTATTCCAAGCGAAAAAGGAGCGTAAATTGGTTTTGACAGCTGTTGCATTCCCTATTATTTTGCGAATGTGAGGCTGCCAAGTTAATTTGGAATCTAGTAAAACACCTAGATATTTATACGAAGACACCCAGGGAATGGGTTCACCGAAGAGTATTAAATTAGGTAAACTTGGGATATTTCTTCGGATGAACATAGTGGCAGCACATTTTGCGACATTAATTTTGATTTTATACAGACCGAGCCAGAGTTCTAAGGCTGAAAGCTAACTCTGTAATTGCGAGATTACCTGGAGGGTGTTGGAGTGTTGTGAAATGATGGCTGTATCGTCTGCATATAATGCAAGATCGATATTTGGGGCCTTAGGAATATCATTTACATATAGGTTAAAGATTGAAGGTCCTAGGAGACTACCTTGGGCTACGCCGGCATAGATCGGGCGGGGAGAGGAGAATTCGTGGTTAACTCGCACGCGGAAACTGCGTCCTGTCAAGTACGAGTTAATAATTTTAATAAGGTGAGCCGAGAAACCAAGCCGCATGAACTTGTATATAATTCCGTCATGCCAAGTCCTGTCAAAGGCTTTGGCAACGTCTAAATAGACGATACCAGTCTTCTCTCGCTTACGAAAGCCTTCGTGAATGAATTCCACTACACGGAGTAACTGGTGTACCGTGGAGTGTTTAGGTCGGAAGCCGAATTGTTCCGGGATTAATAAATTTTGATCTCGACAGAATTCATTCAGGCGATTAAGTAAGACAAATTCATAGATTTTTGAGAGAGAAGATAACAGACTTATGGGTCTGTAATTGACGGGTAAATTTAAATTTTGTTCCAGTTTTGGAATGGGAACGACTGCTGCAATTTTCCAGCAGTCGGGAAAATAGCTTCTCATGAGCATTAAATTAATCAGTAATCCATATAATAAACATTGGGGGGAAGTTTTTGATCATGCGATTCGAAATAGAATCTATGCCAGGTGCCTTGTTAGGTTTCAGTTTATCAATAAAAACCATAACTTCAGTAGGATCCGTAGGTCGGAGTTCAGTTGTGATGGGTTGTGTTAAAAAATCTTTAACCCTTGCTTGTATGCGCCCCTGTGTAACCGGTCGGTTACAGTAGGAGTCGTGGTTTGGAGTGAATTGTGTTGCAAGGCTGTCAGCAATAACCTCAGCCTTTTCTGAGTCTGTGTAGGCCATCTGTGCGCCATCGGCCGTTTGAAGGGGCGGAATGGGAGTTTTATGTTTCCGTAATCGGGCGGCTGCGCGCCAAATCGATTTGTTTTCAGTCGTTAGGGACTCAATGTACGTTTTCCACTCCGCTTGTTTTAATAAGCGGGTTTCAGTCCTTATCTCGTTCAGTATCTTGCGAAATTGGGCACGGATATTGGGATCGCGTGTCCTTTGCCAAATTCTTCGCAAGTAGTTGCGCTGCTTAATTTTGAATTTAGTCTCAGGTGGGAGCCTGACACCCGGATGTTTAAGTGGTTTTGAAGCCGCAGCTCTCGCTTCTTTTAGTAAAGACTCCAAATTTTTAATATACCTGTCAAAGTCCGAATTGCTGGAAATTTTGATGGGAGGGAGTGCTGTTTTTTCCAAAATAAATCTAAAATCGTCCCAATTTGTTGAGACTTGCTCCTCTAATTTTGAGTATCGATTTTGAATATCTAGGGTAATCAAAACAGGGTAGTGATCTGAATCCAAGTCCTGAATCACTTTAATATCATGCCGAAAATGTATATTATAAAATGCAGCCAGATCTAGAACTGCGGGGGACCCTCTTGCAGGGTAATAAGTCGGGAGGGTAGGAGCTATGATCTGTACATGGTTACTCTGGCACCATGAATTTAGACTAATACCATACCTGTTCCTATTCGGACAAAACCATGCGGTATGGCGTGAATTTAGATCACCAGCAATTATTAGATGATTTGAAACATTTAAAAGTTTATCAAAATCACTGACAGGAAAAGTTGGTCTTCCACGTGCTGTTGACTGTGGAGGTAAATATGCTGAAGTTATTGTCAGCGGGGGAGAATTTTGAAGGAAAATTTTGATAATAGTCGCTTCCAAAATATTTAAATCAGGGGACGGTATCAAGTGATGCCTTAGTGAACGCTTCACATAGATACAAGTGCCACCACTGGGATTTCTGCTCTGTGACACCCTGTCAGTATTATAAATGTCATAATTCCCAATTTTGGGAGTATTCCCTGGGGTAAGGTGAGTCTCTTGGACTAAGAACACGTCAATATCATGCTCTACTACAAAATCACGAACTTCGTGTATTTTTGATGTTAAGCCATTGGCATTCCAGGTTCCAATGATCAGTTCTCTGTTGGAATTTGAACTGTTTTGTACACAATTGAATTTTAGGCCGTTAAATATAGGTTCATCACTGAAAAACAGAAGACATGGGTCTAAAAATGCCGAATTAGTTTGAAAGCTCAACATAGCTTTCATACAAATAAAATGCCCTCATTAAAGCATCTGCTTGCCTGAGTTTAGGCATTGCTTTTTTGAAGGCTAAGAGCAGAATATGCTTATCTACCGCGGGGTCGCGGGAGATTTCGATTAAGCATTTTAGTGTAGAAGAGAAGACATCTTCAGAATCTGTGCTACACTCTGCTGTGGCTGATACTGCTGGGGCTGCAGGGGCTTCTGCAACCGGCAGTCTTGGATTCGTGGATTTGAATCCGTGCTCTGTGGTGTTCTTCACCATCTGTGCATAAGATGGTGAGCTGACGTTGCTTGAAGGAGCAGGCATGGGACGTCTTGTCTCAGCTGTTGCTGGGGGCTTAGTAGAACCCTGAGGGGGGGCTGTCTGAGCAGCTGCCCTAGTCTTAGGCGTAGAATTTTTACCACGGGTCCGTTTATTACCTGGGTAACGGGGACAAGATTTATATGATGCCGGGTGATCTCCACCGCAGTTGCAGCAAGTAGCAGGTACATCTAAACCTTTGGGACACTCACGTGCCCAATGGGGTCCAGAGCATCTGACACAACGGATTGGAAGGGTGCAGAGTTCCGAAGAATGGAAAAAGCCCTGGCACCGAAAGCATTGAGTAGGGCCCTTGCGGCCGCGATAACGCTCGATGCTGATCTCTGTGCCCCACATGTCAGTGACGGCAAACAGATGATCGAGGAAGGGGTGTGGGATAACTTGTAAATATACAAGTGGCATAGGATGTCTGGAGCCAGGCCGAGTCAGCCGAACGATGCGATGCACTTTAAAACCCATCGCCTCAACTTCCTCTTTGATGTCCCCGATTTCAGTTTCAACAGGGAGGCCTCTGATTACAATTTTGACTGGCCGGTCTTGTTTTAAATCAAAAGTCTTAAATTGGATGCCGGCTTGCTTCATCCAGCGGGTGACCTCCCTGAACTCCAGCTCTGTCTGAACAAATAATTTCAGGTAAGGTCCAGTCAGAATGCTCCGTAAATTTGGGGCAATTTCTCTCAAAAAAGACACTTGTGTCTTCCAGTTCTTGCTGCTCTTGAGATGAATTGCAGGAATCTCTGGCTGCGGTGGGGGGGGGACGTTCCGTGCCTGCTCGGAATTTTCTCCCTCAGTTTGACACACATTAGTCATATTACACTCATTATTTGCATTAGTACCATTAGAATTATTGTCACAGTTTACAATAGAATTTACATTATCATTAATTAAAGAATTTTTAATTTTCTCATATTTGTTCCTCTCCTTGGAAGGAGTAGCATTTTTTAACAATTTAGAATTTGGAATAGTCTGTTTGTTTACGTTAGTATTGACAGCCAAATCTGCAGTTAAATCTATAATAACGGGCGCCTTGCCCTGTTTCCTGCTTGACGGGGTGATAAAACCCTCTGAATCTATTGTTTGGTTTTTGCGCTTACGCGCTGAAGTCGTCTGGACAGGTTTCCCCCGCACCTCGTGCGTAGCACGTTTCTCCTCGTGGTTTGGGGGATCTTCTGCCGATTGAGCGGCCGCCATCTTGGCCAAGGGCTCGGTTTCTAAAATTTTAAGAAATTCTTTCCTGGTCGCGGGAAGGTGGAAAATTGGCACGTCAAGGAAGTTAGCAATGTCATTGATCTTAGAGAAAAGACTTTTACCAGCTTGGTCCAATTTCTCATATCCAAGAGTATCCAGGGGTGTCGGAGTCCGCTTCATGAAGCTCTTCTGCCTCTGAATCGCTTCAAATTGCATCTTTAAGTCATAAAACTAAATAATAAGTCCCATACGTTCATCCTCTGGTGAAGTAGATTGCACAGGGGGAGCCTGATCCCCAATATCACACTTATCAACATCGATATCAACATTATTATCGAAAAAATTCCCAGTAATCTGCTGTGTTGCCGGGAGCTCGTCATACGAGCAACCTTCACTCACGGCGTCCATGCTCGGAACCCCGAATATGCGTGGTGCGAATAGCATCGGCCTTCCTTCGCACCCTAGGTTGATTTTTCGCGCATCGGGACAGAAAGACTTCGCAGGTGCAAAACAAGACATCTGTCTTCTTTGTCTGTCTGTGCAATTAGAAGAGTTGATTTGTAACCCTGCCAATATGATTTTCATTTCTGATGGTTTTATATCAAACAATATATGTGTAAAAAATTAAAAATAGAATGAAATAAATGCAAAAAAGGAATTTTCGTATTTTTATGACAATTTCGACGACCCTTCTCATTTAGCACATTCAGTTATTTTTCTCATAATTCGAAACTTTTATCATGTCATTCGATGAGGGGTAGGGATATGGTGCCCAGGTACCCTGGTGGTTAAGCACCGCAGTTCAATTATTACAGAATTATTATTACGACCTTACTCACGGGCAGAAACACTGAACGCAACTGATTACCAGCTGATTGAAACCATTCAAACGACGCCAAAGTTGGCTAATTGAGAGGGTTGTATTCTCACTTTATTTATCTATTCTGGGCCAAAACTAGACCTTTCTTTCTCCGTGTTCTTTGAGCTTTACTTGTTTTCCCGATTCAAATTCTTTGCCAGTATTTCTCTTACATCTTTTGATATTACAACCTAGAAAATCTCGTTAGGTGAAACTTGAACGTATCTTTACCTGGACGAAGGGAGAAAAAAAACTTCCCCGCTTTCTGACGTATGAAAATAAATGAGCTGTGTGTGTTGCACAATAAAATGAAGTTTTGTTTTTCTTTAGTCAAATACTTTGCGAATTATGTGTCGTGAAATGTGGAAATTATATAGCACTTTTGTATAAACAACTGTTACACACTAATAGCTCTAGAAGAATCAGAACTTTATATCATAATAATGAAGGATATGTGGTATATATCCCTGAAATTCACTGCTAACTATGTAACTGTTGTTGAGCAAGAAATCGTATTTCTGTGAAGTATAACAAATTAATTTTTCCTGAAGTGTTCCTGGTGGGGTTCCTTTTTTCAAGTGGAGCTTATGTAGTACAGATTTTACCCAATACGATACATAAGTCTCATGCACAATATGTATTAATAACATGTGTATTTATGCAAGGCATCGACTACTGGAATAGCCAGAAGTAGATTTGCGTAAAATTCAGTTAACCATCCCATTTTACATCCATGCAGAGCATAAACGTCATCCTGATATATATAGCAAGTCGTATGATATCAAAGATTATAGTTATCTGCATAGAAAAGAATCTTTGTGTCTAGGAGTGTGTAACCAATCTCTAGGCAGAAGCAATATCTTAAAATAGCTTAAGGATACCCATATAAAAAAATCACGTGTATCAGGAATGTAATTAATCATTCAGACAAAAGTCTGAAAGTCTGGTTTAAAGAAGCATATGCTTATCACACAGACAAGAAGCCTCAGTGAAGTATGTAAGAAACTATTTAAGAAAAGCTGATTTAAAGATGCATATGCATATTCATGCAGGAAAGAAACCTCATGTGTGGGAAGTATGTTAAAAGATGTTTACTCAGAAGGGTAATTTAAATTAGCATATGCTTACTTACACAGGACACAAGCCTGATATGTCTCAATTATGTAAGAAATCTTTTAATCAAAAAGCTAGTTTAAACATGCATATAATTATTGACAGAGGAGAGAAGCCTCATGTATGTGATGTATGCAATAGGACATTTAGAGGAAAGGGTAGTTTAATTAGGCATGCACGTATTCACACAGGAGAGAAACCTCATATGTGTGAAGTATGCAAGAAGACATTTAATCGAAAATTTATTTTAAACAGGCATATGCTCATTCACAGAGGAGAGAAGCCTCATATATGTGATGTATGCAACAGGACATTTAGAGAAAAGGGTAATTTAATTAGGCATGCACGTATTCACACAGGAGAGAAACCTCATATGTGTGAAGTATGCAAGAAGACATTCAGTTTAAAGTTTAGTCTAAACAACCATATGCTTATTCACACAGGAGAGAAACCTCATATATGTGAAGTATGTAAGAAGGCGTTTACTCGAAAGACTGGTTTAAACAACCATATTGCTATTCACACAGAACAGAAAGCTTATATTTGTGAACTATGTAATAAGATGTGTACTGAAAAGCATAGTTTAAACAGGCATATGCTTATTCACATAGGAGAGAAGCCTCATATGTGTGAAGTATGTAAGAAATCATTTAAACAAAAGGCTTATTTAAACATGCATATGCGTTTTCACATGGGAGAGAAGCCTTATATGTGTGAAGTATGTAAGAAGACATTTAGTTTAAAGGCTGTTTTAGACAGGCATATGCTTATTCACACAGGAGAGAAACCCTATACGTGTGAAGTATGCAAGAAGTCATTTAGTGTAAAAGTCAATTTAAACAAGCATATGCTTATTCACACAGGAGAGAAACCTCATATGTGTGAAGTATGTAAAAAGAAGTTTAATCAAAAGGGTAGTTTATACATGCATATGCGTATTCACACAGGAGAGAAACCCCATATGTGTGAAGTATGTAAGAAGTTATTTAGTGAAAAGGGTAAATTACTCAAGCATATGCGTATTCATACAGGAGAAAAGCCTCATATGTGTGAAGTATGTAAGAAGACATTTAGTGAAAAGGGTAGTTTAAACAAGCATATGCATATTCACACAGGAGAGAAACCTCATATATGTGAAGTATGTAAGAAGACATTTACTGAAAAGGGTAATTTAAACAAGCATATGCGTCTTCACACAGGAAAGAAAACTTGTGTGTAAGATATGTAAAAATTCGTTCATTCATCTTATAAAGAGGATTTAAATATGGATATAACATAAGAGGCAAATGTTATGAGTTTTGTATGTAACATGTCATTTAGGGCGATGAAGAGTTTCCAGAAACATTGCTTTATGTATGCAAAAGAGAAACCAATCTTTCTTGCAGCTGTTTAGTAATAACTTTTATTTACCTATTTAGTGAGAGCAGGCAGCTAAGAAAATTCATAATGTGATGTCAAGTCTTTTTTTTTTTTTTTTCACTGAATAATGGAATTTGAAGGAAACAAAATTCTTAGAATTTACAGTGTCAGTCAGTGGCAGATTTGCAGAAATTATATTGAATGATATTACGCCTACCGGTGCCCCTGTGTCAGATACATAAATTCTCATTTGATGAAAATAAGTTATAACCCATTTATTGGTTTCCACAAGTTAAAATATTCTTCACAACATTATGTAAAAATATTTTTCAGTGCCTACATCTGTTACCTAGTGAAATATATTATATATATCAGAACTTCAAACACTGAAATTCTAAAAGGTGGCTAAATGTTTCATCCATTATGTATACTTTGAATTATGTGTGTTTTATGTTAAACTTGTGTGTTTCTGAATTTTATGCAGATATGAATTATATCTCTTCATTACTACTAGAAATATTTTTCTTGCGCCTGTCGTGAAAAATGAATGAAGTATTTCCGCACATGATGAAACATGTATTGACAACAAACCCTATCTTGGCTCCAGTATTAAATGTGTCAGTGTATAAACATTTATCAAACCAGCCTAGTGTTCAACAGCAATTTTCAAAAGGTGAAATTGAATCACAGTATTTTCAGTTAAATCTTGGGCATACCAAATAGAGCATTACCATGTGTGTAATGCATATACAAAAGACTGAAACATTATTTCTGTACAGCTAAAAAATCTGTTGTACTAAATATTTATTTAAAAATTCTTTTTATGTTTCTTTTTTCATGTTATAGTGAAAGAAAACTAGGATAATAAATTTTTATTTTGCACTGTCATATTTTAAGGTAAATTATTTTCTCTTCTAGCAAGATACGAATATTTTTGTTCTGTAAAATAAAATAATAAATTCTTTAAAGGACATATTCTGAAAAATAAACCAAATAATGGCCCAAATGCGCTTTAGCCCACTGCTTGGCGGCGATTGTTTTTGAATGAGCAATAAACGCGCCAACATGGGTAACTCCGTATATCCGCGAACATGGCTGACTGGGTATTTTGAAGCTACGGAAACATGTAGTTTTCGCGCATGCGTATTTCCTATTTTATAAAGAACGGTTTTATTGGTAATGTGAAATGACGTAGCGGTTTATTCGAAATTCTTACGTGTTAATTTGAGTAGTTATTTCAGTTCTCGTTGTATTCTTTGAATGCGGTGTTTTTGTGTTGAGTGTTTGCTATTTTCGTACCTTATATTTCGCTAAATACCGAGTCGGTATGGATTTAGCTGTGATGCTGAGAGAGGTGAGTGAATGTACATGTACATTTATTACTTTATTGGAAGTGCAAGTTGCTTAATTTTTATATTTTGTTGCCTTTTATTGAAATAATTTGGCTCAGCTGAAGAACAGAACGCTGGTATCGTTTGCAATTTATTTTATTTTGTTGATTTGTGCACATTGCCTACATTGTGCAATTCGCTGATGTTTTTTTTAAGTTAAAACGGAACGCTGTGCACATGGCATTTTCTTGTAATTGATTTTCGTAATTTTAGCTTATTTTGTTGATTTGTGTACGTTGCCTACATTGTGCAATTCGCTGAAGTTTTTTTTAAGTTTAAAAGGAACGCTGTGCACATGGCATTTTCTTGTAATTTATTTTCGTTATTTTAGCTTATTTTGTTGATTTGTGCACGTTGCGTACATTGTGCAATTCTTAGATGTTTTTTTTAAGTTAAAACGGAACGGTGTGTACATGGTATCGTTTGTAATTTTAATGACCTTTTAAAAAAAATTCCTTCTTTCTTGGATGCCATTTTTGTTACGTTTTCGCGGAGCGTGTCGGGAAGGTTATGTAACGGCATAAAATGTGTAAGTATTACAACATAAAATGTAAATAATTAATTTAAACCTAACTGACAAATATTTTAATGATCGTTATGTTCGTTTTGCATATTATTTTATTATCTTTTTGTGGCAACAGTTTCCATACTAATTTATGTCTAATTTTATGCTTTAGAATTCTATGTTTTGTTTACAATAGGTTTTCGGGGAGCGTGTCGGGAAGGTTGCAATTAATTGCAGAGATGTTTCGCAGAAATGCGCCGAATTGGCGATTTTCAAAACATCGCCAAGCAGTGGGCTAAAGGGCATTTTCACCCAAATAATTAATACTTTAATCTCTAGCATTTTTGTTTAGTGCTACGGAAGTTCTGGAAGCAATAAGCAACAGCAAAAGTATTACTGTACTTACTTTTAAATTAGCTTCTTTTCTTTAATAGTTTTTCATGATATGTGCTGTATCCCATGTAATTATTTCTGAATATTTAAATGTGTACCTGCTTTGTGTGTAAAATTCAATTTACTTTTTTTTTTTTTTTTCATTTGTTCTTTTTGAAATTCTCAAATTTTCCGTTTTTTTTTTTTTTTTCCTCACACAAATATTGTAGGAATACTTTATCCTGGATTTTAGAACTTGCATCTTCAGAATTATTTGAAGGCATTATTTATAGACATACAATTCCATAAAAATGTGACAAAATGAAACTGTTCTCGGAACAGCTTGAGTATAGGACCCCATTTTCGATTTTTTGGCTTGGCGACCGAGAAATGTCACCAAGCCATGGAAAAGCAGTTAAAATTGAAAACACAAGTTAGAATGCAGGTTTTAACCAGAAAAAATTTTAGAATATATGTTTAAACAGCAAATTTAAAGGTACATAAGTAAGTGGGGGCATATTATAAATAGTGATATTGAATATACAAGTTTAGGCTTAGAAAAGCAATAAAAATTGAAAATAGAAGTTAGAGTGCACATTTTAACAACAAAAGTTTTAAAAACAAATTTAGAATATATATTTAAACAGTAAAGCGGAAAATAAATAAATAAGTGGAGGCATATTTTTAGCAGTCGTACTGAAAATACAAATTTTAAGCTGTAGAATTGAAAGCAGGAGTTCAGAATACATGTTTAAATTAAAAACATGAAAATAGGAGTTAAGAATGCATGTTTAAATTAAAAGTAAAGAAAAGTTTGAAAATACACAAGTACACGGAGGCATATTTTAAGCAGTAATATTGAAAATGCAAGTTTTAAGTTGTGAAACTGAAAACAGGAGTTCAGAATACATGTTTAAATTAAAAATAAAGAAAAGAAATGCTGGAAATTTAGTAAAGTTTACAAAATCATGGTAAATTCACAAAGAAATCCTAAACTCTGCCCAGTTTATGTCCCTTACAATTTCGAAAAATTTGTTAAATACATCAATATTTTGCTCCTTGCAAGATTTAGTGAAAATATAGAAAGCCAAATAAAATTTAAAATCTGTTTGCCGATTATGTGTTGGCAAGGAGCGTTTTACATGCCTCCATGTACTTTCTATTGTGTTTGTATGGCATCCCGTTTCTGAATCAAGAAAATGTAAACTATGATTTACTTTCAAATGTTCAAAACCCTCCCTACTTAAACAGTTATAAGTTTTCCAACTGTCAGAATAAATTGTGGTCCCTGGCTTAAGCCACTCCTTAATAATGCCCAATAATGTTTTCTCACTCCTATTGTGGAGAGCTACCAAAAATAGTTTGCCAGATTCTCTCTCAACCCCTCCAAAAACCCACTGCCTCTCAACTGCATGCCCTCTAGTGTATTTCCGTTTTCCAAATTTGCTTTCATCTATTTCTACTATCTTCTCAATACCACCTATTTTTTCCGTTGATAGTTCAATATAATCTAAAATAGTTTTGTTTATAAATTGCCTCCAGTTTGCTAATGTATTAGAAGCCAAAAAGTACTGCTCTTGAATAGCTCCAGTTTTAGTGCCTCTGAGCATTTCGTATGTTAAGAAAAATATTTCATCCATCCTCAGCTTACTGTTACAAAACCATGACCCATATCTAATTGACTTCTGAGATCCACATTCATTCCCTGACATAACTTTCCTACACACCCAAATAAAACCATCTGACTTTTACTTTTTAACCTTAAATTTAATTTCAGAATTACATTTCTCACATATAAATTCCCCCTTTATCAAGCCTGCTTCCTTTAAAAAGTCTAAGAATAATTGCAGATTTTGACATAAATGAACAAGGAATATTCTATTGGCTACACCAGGCTTTCCTAAAGTCATCCTTCTATTTAAAAATTGAAATTTTAAATTCCCCGTTAATACTCCCTGAAACTTCTCAATAATGCTTAAAACAGATGGCATCTTAATCTAAAAGTATGAAGAAACTGGAATAAAATGAAATAGAAAAAAAAAAAAAAAATTAGTAAAACCAGTTCACGCAGTCAACTTCTTCTGCTCCAGCGAAGAAAATGGCACTTTCCAGTTTAAAACACATGGGAATGCAACAGACAGGGTTGCCAAAATGGAGTATTCTAGAATTCGCTGGGTTACCAGAAAAATACCGTCCAAAAAGTGCACCAAGCTGAAAATCGCCAGTTCGGTCCTGTACTCAAGCTGTACCCTATTCTAATAGTATTATCATAAAATGGACATATTGTGGAGGAAAGCTGTGCTGAATATCTCATTTTCTAGAGAATGTTTTGAAGAACCTTGAAAACAAAATTACTTGAATTTTCTACTTTTGATTCTCAGAGTTCTCTTAACGTGCTTATCTTTGCTTTATAGTATCTGGATTTCATCGGATACAAGGATGGGATATTGTGCAAATTCCTCTAATCATGTATTATGGACAGGTATCTGTATGAAAGAATTTTGCTGTTGATAAGTATAGTATTAAGATACATCTTTTAATATATATCTCGGCCCACCAGCGGCCGAGCGGTAAAGACGCTGAACGCTGGTAGTTCAGTCTGAGGTTCGAATTCCGCAGCTGGCTGCATGGGCGTTTTCGTGGTTTTTCCCATGTGTAACGTGTATACGAGCCAGTTTCTCTTAGAAAGTCCTCCACGTAAGCATACCTCCATTTAGGCAGATAGCCCTCATGTGCTTTGCCATAATTGAATAACCTAACCTTAATATATATTTCAATGATACAGACTACCAACACAAGGTATTTTGC
>KK118182.1:0-16960 GCA_000611955.2 Stegodyphus mimosarum | reverse complement strand
TGAATTAAAAAAAAAAAAAAAAAAACACTTGTTAAGGGCACTGCTTTTAATGAGGTTAATAGTTTTGTGCCTTTTGATAGATTAAGCTCTGTGTAGAAGTTGCATGCTTATTAACAGCACCTTAAAGATGTAATTAAAAACTATTGTTTTTGCCCTTTATCACTGGCCTAGTTTGGGGATTATCCAGAGCAATTTTTCCACGCTAAACCTTTAATTTAAAAAAATTCATCAACTTTGTGATAAGTGTCTTCTTCATTTGTGTGTTCTTCGAAAGAACTAGAAAATAACAATTCTTCATTGATACGTTCATTACAAATGTATTTGACATATGCTTTCAGCTGAACTGTTTTTAAATAACCTTTCCTCCAATGGTCTATTGCATTTTATCTTTAGCAAACAGATACAAACATTGTATGATGCAAGTATATATATATTTATTTATTTTTTTGCTAACAGTCAACATTTTCAAAGTATTGTTTCTTTAGTTGAACATTTTAACAGTTGTTTGAAATGTGCTTTTGTTCATTGAGCTATGAGTGATGCTTGGATTCAAGGTGCTTTTTCAGTTTTAATGATTTCATACCATCCACCATGGCATGCCACTTTGGCACAAAATGCAACATATTGTATGTTTGTAGCTGATTTTCTTTCTGGAATGATTTTACTCTGAAGCTATAATGTGATATCACTGCTATCATGTTCTAAGTGGTATTTTTCAATTTGTAAATATAAGTTACTGCTCATCTTATGCAGTATTACAATTTTGTAGTTATACAGCAGAGAATATGTAATATATTGAGAGTAAAGAAAGGCTTGCAATTAATGTTTCTTTAAAGTCATGCATTTGGCATAAATTTTCACAGCCTGAAGGTTTTGGTTAGTGATCCAATATAGGTTTATGACCCAGACTTTAAGAACTTCTCTCAGGAAAGCTAAATCATGGGTGGTAGTATAGGCAGTGTATCATAATATACTGGCCACCTTTCATACGAATCAGAGTTGTAATATTAATAATGGCTTATTTTTAAAGTTATTTCTTTAATATAATCAGAAATCCATATATATACTCAAATAAAAAAATGCACAATGAAAGCTAATCTAAATGTTAAAGTAGCAGCCATAAAACTGCATTCATTTATCCAGCATTCTGTGACTTTTAAAAGGGAATCCTTTAACTTAACTAAGTAAGTTAAAAAAATTTTTCCTGATATTTATACAATACTCTGGAATTTTAGAAAAAAATTTTATCTTTTTGCATTACTTGTAAAAGCTGTTTAATGAATATTGTCTTCATTTTCAAATTATAAATGAAATTGCTTTAAATATATACTTTCTAGGAAATGGGTATTACCTAATTAACAGTTCCACTACTGACAAGAAAAATAAACAAACTTTGAAATATTATGCTTATTTTGGTTTTCTTTATACATAAACTTATTCAATTTATCCTAATTGAAATTATATGTATGGTATCACCATTATAATACCTAATCATTCAATAGCAGTTTTTATTGTACCCTAAAACATGTAACTTATACAAAATGCTTGTTTGCAGTAGGAAATTTCTGAATCCAAGAAACATGCATGAATTTGATGGCTCCATTAATATAAGCTGAACGGCTAATTTTGAATGGGAATTTGAATGAGTTAGTGTAAATATGATGAAATGAGAAAGTTTTTAATTTTAATTCATTAATGACTATCACTGCAATTTTGGAACATTAATCAGTTTTTTTTTCTTCTGTACAGTGTATTTTTTTAAAGTTTTAGTAAATTCTAAATAAAGTTTCAATGATTCTGAGGGTTGAATATAGTTTCTCTGACATTAACAATTTTCATAAAAACAGATAATCGTATGGGTGTTATTTTTGCAAAATTTGTTCTTTTGTGTCGATTTGATTGAAGGTGCAAGGAATCAAATGATATTACAAAGACAGGCAAATCTTTAAAAAACAACTGTTAGTAAAATGGCGTCAAAAGGTAAGGTTGTTATTTTTTTGTCTTGTTGGTATAAATACAGATTGTTTAAAATCTTACGAAATCATGTCAATCAAAGCATTGTCTTTATGGATAGATAGATATTTTCACAGATAGTAAGTAGTATTTTCTTTAACAGAATCTACAAAACAATAGTTAACGAATTTTCAAGACGGTGGCTTTAAACACTAAATGAAATATAAATTAGAATATATGCAGAAGTTAAATGAAAATGGTGTTTTAGATCTTTCATTAGAAGACAGTAATCAAGGTAAAACAGGTCTAGTAGCAGTTACATTAAACCCATTCATTGTGCATGATTAGGAATGCATTCATAATGTCATGTTAGGTTTATAATTTGACAATACTGAAAGATGTATGGCGTTAAATCGAGGGTTTTTTTTTTTAAGCTAACAAATGCTAAAATGTATTGAATTTATAAAAAAAAAACAATTTTTCGGAACAATGACATTCTTGCCTCGTTCACGAGGACCCTGGAAACTTATTTGCTGGCATAGCAAAATCTTGCAATCAGATGATAGTACTCGCAGTTGACTGACTGACTGAATCAGGTTTTGTCGAGAATGCCGCGAAGAGTGCGGCGTGTTGGGCTTAGATGAAAATATTTTTGCCATTACGGCGCATCATGTGAAACTATCCTAACATGAAGAGCGGGTCTGGAAGCATGTTCCTAAAAGTAGCATCTCCATTCTGCGGGCCTTATGCTTCACGCATGCGCAGTGATATGCTTCGTTAGTGTAATAGGCTGGCACCTGTTATACACTTTTGGCGATATATCATATGATTGGCGATTAAAGTTATTAGCGATGAATGTTGTTCCGTTAAATATTGTCACGCTAGAGTTAACATTGACATACCGATTTACTTGTATCTTATATTTAGTGTGATTATTATGGAAGAAAATTTTTTGTGTTTGGAATGTTCCAAGCCATATTCGTTCCGACGAAATCTACGAGCGCATATTATTAAGTGCCATCCTTCGAAAATAGAGGAACTAGCTCCTACATTAAGAACTGCTCCCAAATTTACATGTGATGATTGTGAGAAAGTGTTTTCAAAACAAAACCTGCTTCGTGCACATGAACGCACAGAACATGGTAAAAATGATGCATCTGAACTCGCAGAAGATAGTGAAAGTTACAAATGCAAGCAGAGCAATCAGAAGTGCCCATTATGTGAGAAAGTGTTTTCAAAACAAAACCTGCTTCGTGCACATGAACGCACAGAACATGGTAAAAATGATGCATCTGAACTCGCAGAAGATAGTGAAAGTTACAAATGCAAGCAGAGCAATCAGAAGTGCCCATTATATGATTTTGCATCTACAAAGGCAGAATTACTGAACCATTTCAAAAACTTTCATGATATATGTATTTCAACTGAAGATCTGCTGTTCCCTTCTTTTCAAGAATTTAATGTATGGAAAAAAGACATTGAAACTGAAACAAAATGCAGTTTTGTACTCGGACGTGGTGCCCAAAAACGAATTTCTGATACCCACTACTTTTTTGTGTGTCATCGGTCCAGTGTTTATACACCACGAGGTAATGGTACAGTAGAAGTCCGATAATCCGGCACGTTCGGGACCGCCTCGGTGCCGGACTACCGAAAATTCCGGTCTATCGGGCGGTAATTATAAGAACAATTAGGTTAATAATTAAACTAAAAATACAGTACGCAAATACATACAACAAAGTTTATTTTACATTTCATATAATGTATGTACACGTACTGTAAAACATATTTCACTTAGATTTAAAAAAGTCACGAATGTCTTTTTGTTTTCTTGACTTTTGGCGTTTAGTATAAAATTTATTTCTAATGATATGGAAATCAATAATTTCTGAAGCACTGTAGCTAGTACTAGCCTCAGCAAAAGAGATAAACTTATTTAGTGATTCTGCAGCTTCTGCCCAGCTGATTTTTTCCTTTTCTTCCGTTTCGGCATCTGAGTCATTTTCTTCAAGATTTTGAGTAGGCTGAGGGTTTACTACAATGTTGATAATGTCCTCATCGGTTAGTTCTTGTTCAACAGGCTCATTCTCGTCGATTAAAAGCCACTCCTCTACCTCATCTTCAGGCAGGTTTTTCAAGGGATTGTCAGTACTTCTAACGACATCCAAAACTTTGGTCAGAGCGTCTTGATGGTTTTCTTCCTCATCAGTCTGTAGAGTTAGGTCAGATGCAGGGTTTGCAGCTGGCCAAAGTTTTCTCCAGCATTTTTGGAGTGTTGTATTTTTTACCTGGTTCCAAGACTGTGCAATAGCATAGACGGCATCTTTTACTGTAAACTTTTTTTGAAAATCAGTCACGTCACAGTCGGCATTTAACAGGCCTTGAATAAAAGACCTTCTATAAAAGCATTTAAAATTTTGAATAACCCCTTGGTCCATGGGTTGAATCAAAGATGTTACGTTAGGTGGGAGCAGAGTAGCAACAATATTTCCAGAAACTAACTCATCTACTGGCGGATGGGCTTTGCAATTGTCCAAAAGAAGGATGGCTTTAGTATCTTCTGGTAGACCAAGGCTTTTGAATGATTCCTTGACCTCAGGCACAAAGTGGTGAAAAAACCAGTCTTTAAAGAGGGCGGCAGTTATCCACGCATTTGATTGAGCATCGTATTGGACAGGCAAGTGTGTAACATTCTTAAAAGCCCTGGGTTTTGCAGATTTACCTATCACAAAAGGGGTCACTCGGTGGTTTCCAGACGCATTAGCACATAGCAAAACGGTTAATCTGTCTTTGTTTTTTTTAAAACCCTTGGCTGCTTTTTCTCCTCCCCCAGCTAGTGTAGATGTTGGTAAACATCGCCACAATAGCCCTGTTTCATCAGCATTGTAAATCTGTTCAGGTGTTAAATCATTATCAGCCACGATTTTCTCAAACTCGTCTTTGTATTTTTCTGCAGAGTTTTGGTTTGCTGAAAGGGTTTCTCCAGTTACATCAAGTCTTCGAATTCCATGCCGAAACTTAAAGTTTCTGAGCCAACCATCAGAATAATTACATTCACTTTCAGCAACTCCTAAATCTTGGCCGAATTTCTTTGCCTTTTCAACAATCATTGGCCCTGTTACCGGCTTTCCTTCAGAACGTACTGCACTAAACCATTTGAACAATACACTATCTAGCTGTTCCAGTTTTGGTTTTTTTAATGTTTTTCTAGAAGCCAATTTTTCAGTTGTTACCGATTGAGAAGCAAACTTCATTAGTTCATCTTTTTGTTTTTTAATGTCATAAATAGTTGATGAGCCAATATTAAACTCATTCATTAAAACATTTCTATTCTCGCCTTTTTCTAGCCGTTTGATGATTTCTAGTTTCTGATTGAGAGTCAGTGTTACGTGTTTTCGTTTCTCTCCTTTTGAACTCGAAGGCTTAGGTTTTGAAAACATGGTCACTGTACAGTTAGAACGAAAATCACTTTTTTTATAAACAGTTTCAAAAGTTACGTTTACTGCGATGTGAAAGGACACAAAACAACAACGCACAAAAAAATGGCGAAGACGCTTCGTGATTGATTAACGGAGCTGCACTGAACCTGAATTTGTTGTGACAGCTGAGACTAGCCGGCCGCTAATTGTTTCCGAACAATACCGAGCGCTTCCGGATGATCTCGAACTACCCCGAAAACTTCCGAATAGCTCTCGAGCGGTTTTATTTGCTTTAAAGACACACTTTTGGAGAAAACCAAAATTTTTACAATTTTCCGGAGCGATGCCGGACTATCGGACATTCCGGACTGTTGGATGTCGGACTAATGGACTTCTACTGTATTAGGCATCTAAAAGTACAAGGGTCGAAAAAAATAAATGGGTTTGTCCAGCAAGTATTAATGTTTTTGAAACTGATGGAAAATGCTGTGTTCACTACGTAAAAACTCATGTCGGACATAAAAATGAAATTGGGCATATGTTTCTTTCTAAGGAAGATAGAATGCATTTAGCTTCTAAGATTGCTGCTGATATTTCTTTCGAAAGAATTTTAAGTGAAATTCGTGATTCTATTGCAGGGGATCCAACACGCATGTATCTAGTCACTCGACATGATTTACATAATATTGAATTTCAATTTAATCTTTCTGGTATAAAACATACCGATGATGCAGTAAGTGTGGAAGCCTGGGTGAATGTCATGCAGCATTCAGAAAATTCTTGTGTGCTGTTTTATAAGCCACAAGAGCAGCAGTGTAATGTACACCCTGAGCTCAAACCTGAAGATTTTGTCTTGATAATTATGAATGAAGCTCAGGGATATATGCTTAAAAAATTTGGTCATGATTGCATATGTATTGATGGAACGCATGGTTTGAACAACTATGGGTTTGAGCTGATCACAATCCTTGTGATTGATGATCTTCGCCAAGGATTCCCCTGTGCTTTCTGTATATGTAGTAGAAATGACCATATTGTGATGGCAGTATTTTTCTCTTACATACAGAAAGCATGTGGGAATATAGAATCAAATATATTTATGTCAGATATGGCAAACAACTTTTACAATGGGTGGTGTAAAGTAATGCCAATCCCCAAAAAAAGACTTTATTGTACTTGGCACATAGATAGAGCCTGGAGAGGTCAGTTAATAAAAATAAAAAATAAAGAAAAACAAGTAGAGGCATACAAAATTCTAAGAACTCTACTGGAAGAAAGAGACATTATGTCCTTCGAAAAGATGTTGAAAGCAGCAAATGAGAAGCTGTTGAGTGATAACGAAACAAGTGACTTTGGCCAGTATTTTGCAAACTACTACACAAAGAACACCCAATCATGGGCGTATTGCTACCGTATGCAGTGTGGTCTGAACACAAATATGCACCTGGAACGGATGCATAAAACAATCAAATATCTTTACCTAAATGGTAAAATAGTGAAACGTTTAGATAAATCGATAACAATAATAATGAACTTTATTAGAGATAAACTGGTGGATAGACTTATTATTTTGCATAAAGGTAAACTGTGTACAAAACTTCAAAATTTAAGGAAACGACATACACTAGCTTTAACTAAATCGTATTCAGTTACGGAAAACGAAAAAGGATGGCAAGTTTTATCAAGTGATTGTTCTGAAATCTACATAGTTGAACAAAAAGGCAATGATTGTGCTTGCCAACTTACTTGTGCTGACTGCAATGCATGTATACATAAATATACTTGTACATGCATAGATGCAAGTATAGAGTGGAATATGGTCAAGCATATCCATTCTGTATGTCAGTATAGAAAAAGTAAAGAACCTGATGATCATAATTATTCAGAAGGCAATTTATTTATTAATCATGATGATGACAAACTTAATGAGCAAGATATAATTTCATCAGAATTGGGAAAAAATTTACCTAGCACTTCTAAAACTTTAACTTTGATGAATATGAGCGAAAAGTTTTTATTCATTGCACGCTCAATTAAAAATGATGCTGAGTATAATGCAGTAAACAGACTGTTAGATGCAATGCAACCAACACTAGATGCAGTGTGTGCCCATAATGCTTAGTAACTATTTTGTTGATTAATAAATATCAATATTTTTCTATATTTGAAAAATGCATGCTCATTGTAAATCATCTTATGGGCAAATAGCAAGCATCTCATAAAGTAGTTAGTCTAAAATTTACATCAATTTTAAAACATGTGAATGAATAACAATTACACTATTCTAAAAATTTCTCAATTTCATAGTAATTTAGATGCAAGAAATAGTAAATTGGCCGGATACCAATATTCAGCTTGAACTTAATTTGGATATTCATCTACCCAGTTGCTGTATATAAATTTTATTTTAGTCAAATTATATGTAAAATGAAACTCTGTATATAAACAGTAGTAAAGATCAATGAAAAATGTACAAAATGTCTAGAATTTTGGTTCAGAAGAAAATACTAAATTTTAATTAGATATTAAGTATGTTATGAAAATGCCATCAATTTAAATCATGTGACAAATCTTAACCCAGTAGCACTCATTGGGAAATTTTGAATTATTACAGAAAATATAACTTCATTGCCTGTGATTTTTGTTCATTACTATATATACTAATTATATATTAATTTATAAGTTTAAAAAAAAAAAACTCCCTTAAATCATGAAATTCTTCCCTTGGTTCAGAGGAAAATTCATTACTCTTCAGAACTTATGGTTTAGATGAAATTTTTTTCACATACTTGTTATTTAATAATTTCAAAATGACTTAATGTTTTAATATATCAACAATATTTTTACTGTACATTGAGTGTATTGTATTAACTCATCTTTATCTCTTTCTATGCTTTAAAGTTCCAGTATTTTCAGGATTAGTAGTTACTAATTGGAAAAAAAATACTCAATTACAATATTTTAAACAATTTTTTCTGCGTTTAGTTGCTTAAATTTGTAATGAATTCATTAACTATAATAATGTAATATGCAGTGATGTGAAATGGTATTTACCGAAGAGGACAGCATATAAAAAATTATAATCTTCTCCAAGATGACTATGCATGAATGGTGATGGTCATCTTATAAAGGTGAAATTTTAGTGCTTGTATTTATGTTTTCGCAGGGCCATTGGCTACCCGCATACTTTCCTAGGATTGCCGTCCCAAAATTAAAAAAAAAAAAATTCAATGATTAATAAAATTTTTATTTCATACTTTAAAGCATATGTATTTACATATAACAAATTATATAAAAAGTACTTACATATGACAAGTACTTAGAATGAATTAAAAATATGTAGTTGTGGTATCGCGAGAGTCGGGCCGCTCGTGTTCTTTTAAGCGCTGCACCCCCCTGATGGGAACGGCCCTGTGTTTTCGGAAATACTGGTCATGTTCAGAAACGGCCATCTTACAGCAGTGGTTGTCATGACAGAATTTGCTGTATTTCAGATACAAAGACTTATGAGTTAATATACTCTGATAAATTTATGAAAAGTGGATAAAGAGGAGAAGTCAGAGTGACCATAGTATAATAAATAAATAATTTGTTCTATACATGGGCAGTTGACTGTAAACACCATGCCAAAAAAAGTCACCAAAAGTCTGTGCTCCCTGCTACCATAGTAGCATTAAACATTTCATCTTAAAAAGAGCACACGGTAACCAAAACAGATTATTTCTTAGTTTTATTATTAATCATTTTTCAAGTTATATAATATTCCACTTTGCATTGAAGGATGTGATATTTCATGCTTTTTAATGCTCTATCACCATTAAGTATTTAATGATATTTTTACATCAGTCATGAGAACAGATGAAATTGAAGTAGTCTTTCCTGGCATAGACATAATGTAATTCAAGCTATTCTCTTTGGAGCAATCGCTGAACACTTGCAATTGTGTTCGAGGCTTGAATCCCGGGAAATTGGTCATTTGTATTGGGGTTTTCATGGTTTTACCTAATGTGGATATGAGTAAGTTTCCCTTAGAAAGTCCTCCACGAAAGCATCTCTCCCTTTTAAGTAGATAGCCCTAGAGTGTTTGCCATAATCAAATAAAATCAAACTCTTGGATGTGAAAGCCCAACTATATTTGAATAATGCAGCATTTCAATGGTAAAATATTTCTTTTAACATTTTTATAGCAATACTTCATAATGTTAATGCATAAAATTTTAAGGAACTAGCCCAGTCCCTTTACAGATTTTCCAATTCATCTTTTACTGTTTTATTCTACCATCAAAACTGTGCCAATTCGTCCGCTGCTATCCCCTTATAAGCAAAATTGATAGAATCTTTCTTGATTCATCTGCTGTTACCCTCTCCCTAATCTCCTCATTAGTATCCCCCACTAAAACATGGCTGAATCTTTTCCCGTTCATCTCCTTTTCAAAAAATTGTTGAGAGTTATTTGTTGAAAGGGAACATTACATGATAAATGTTCATTGGCATAACCCTTTATGACCCAAATTAAATCTAATTTGTATTTTATTTTCTTGTATTTCAGTTACAAGTGTGTAGAAATAACTATTAAAGCTAACGAGGCATTACAGCAGGGTGACACAAGGTGATATAAAACAGCTTGAATATCTTTAACTTGTTTTTTTGTGTTTTTATGCATGTGTATTTAAAACATAATCATGAACTTATGAAACCTGAATTTATTACACAAAATATAACCATCCAGTGGTAATATTTGAAGGGAGATCATAAACATTAAAATGAAAATAAACAGCGGATTTGCCGAGAAGTGACTGACTTTTTCATTCATGCTGCTATTGAATTTTGCTAAGGATAATAGAGTATTTTTTGTGTAATGCCTTTGAAATCATGTACAAGAGAAGAATACAAATTTATTTATTTTGAAAGTATTTTTTTAATTGTATGAAACTTCCTTGCTCAACATTGCTAACACTAATATTATCAGAAATAACAACTGAGCCCAGAAGTTGGTCCATCACACAGTGTTTAAATACTGCTTCAACAGAAGCCATCTACTATTTGAAAATGCAGCTAAGGGTTAGGCCTGCAGTCCAATCAGATGATAGTCATTTACCTACATCACAATACATATTCTTTGCCTATATTCCCCCAAAATTTTTTTTCAGAATCTCAAATTGTTAAATTACATTAAAGTTACAAACTAAAGAGCCATTAAATATTGAGAAGAAAACAATATTTACAATAAACAGAAAAACCAACTGGGAAGAAATAGCACTGGCACTAGTTGTAGTGCTAAAAGCGTACAGATATGCCTTCAAACTGCGGTTGATTTTCTACCTATTGTAATAGAAGCTGTAGCAGTCGAAATATATACATATTTATAAATTTCAGTCACTAAAAGATTTTTGTGAATATCAAAATCAAACTCTTGGAAAATACATATATTTCTGTATATGTAGACTATTAAAAAGTTCTTCAACATAAACAACACCCATTTTCTTTCGCTATTTCCAGCTACTAACAGAATACTTGAGATTTTATTTCACAAAAACATTTTGAAATTGTATTATTTATGGTTTGTACAAGGGTAACTCACATTATTTAACAAAGCTATGTTAATTATCGAAAGTAAAAAAGCAACTGATATTGTCAATGAAATTGGAAAACAATCTGAAGAAAAATGGATATTATGAAATTGGAAAAAAATCTGAAGGAAAATGGATACAAAATTTCAGTCATTTCAAAGAAAACACACTTCCTTACACAGTGCCATTTAAATGATAGAATACATTTTCAAGACACACTGGCAGCAATCAGAAGAATATTGTCAATTATGAGCATCATAAATAAATTGTTTGAAGAAAGAGGTAAACTGGCTGAATCAACAGTAAAAGCTTTACTAAGCTGTAAATTTAATAGCCAACTCAATAGCAGTGAATTTTTAGATACTGTTAAAACTAACAAAGTATTTTTAAACAAAGTTCACACTAGACACTTATGAATAATATATTGACTAACTAAAAATTTATACTAAAAATTTATTTTAACGCATTTATTTTTTGTTAATAACTCCATTATTTAGGCTTTTCAATCCTTCTTTATTTTCCTTTTTTCTTAGTAGGTGCGAATACTTTCTCAAAATTCTTCTGGTTTGTTTTGTTAATAACTCCATTATTTAGGCTTTTCAATCCTTCTTTATTTTCCTTTTTTCTTAGTAGGTACTTTTTCAGCTTTTATTTTCTGTGCGAATACTTTCTCAAAATTCTTCTGGTTTGAGCAGAAAATAGTATGGTAAGAGTCATTACAGGATTGATGAAGAATATAGTGTATGTCTTTCAATCAACAACAAGAAAATATAGATATATATAATTTGCATTAGGAAAAAAATTTAAAATAAGTTTCAATTAATTGATTATGGCAAAGCATTCAACAATTATTTGGATGAGAGATGCTTTTGTGAAAAATATGAATTCAAATAAATTTCAACATTTAGTACGGTAAGCCTAGTCATTACAGGATCGATGAAGAATATAGTGTATGTCTTTCAATCAACAAGAAGAAAATATAGATATATATAAAATTAATTTCTCTCTTTTTAGCTCCCTAGTGCCCTCCAGATGGCGCCACCTTATGGACCTGTTCTTTGCTACGTAACTTTACCGTCATTATTTGAAATATGATTCTCTCATCGCCTTTCATGTCAGGCACTCCCCTGCACTTCCGGATCTCACTACGTCCGGACCCCTCATCGTCATGTGTCTATTGAAGAACTCTCCACGAGCTGGAAACAGCGCACTTCGCGTGCTATGCCAGCATAATTTGTTCGATTCGATTTGATTCGAAGTAACATGTGTAGCCTTGTAATGAAAAATCTTTTTATTAAGGGGCATTGGCCTACGGTGGTAATGTTTTAATCCTTTAAAAAACAGTTACGAAGTCATTTAGTGATTTTATATAAAACTAAAGTAATCCATATTTTAATATATATTTACACTTTATGCAATACACACTTGAGAAATACCGGATCATTACAAAGGAAGGAAAATATTTGCTTGAGAGGTTTATATCTATACTCTATTTTGCTAATGGAATGGTGGGAAAACAATATTTAGCACGGTTTGTTAAATAACAGAAATAAAAAAGCTTACAACAACTACACTCCTAAATTTATCTCAGTTTTCAGCCTGAGATGGAATCCGAGGTATTGTTAATATTGTACTAGATAAACGTATTGATATAGACAAAGCGCACTGGGATTTTTTTCTGCACTGGATAACATTTGCCAAACAATTTTCTATAGCAAAATATAAATGCCTACATTACCTGTTGTCCATTAAATTAAATATAACCTCTGAACCTCTCATAATATTATTTCTGTTTTAAAAGTAATTGTTGTCAGTAAGTCTGTCAGTAACCTTAAGTATGCATGAGGTAGTTATGAATACATTTTTTAGACATATAAACATTGCTTGGATTATCCTAAATTTTCATTTATATTTTAAAATGCACAGTGCCATTTTAATTACCTAGCTCTATCTTATTACCTTTTTTTTTCATTTTTTATATGGGGGGTTAAATGGAAGTGACAAATTGCATTTTAAATGTATCTTAAATTTCCCATTAATATTTTAGACTAGATTTTGCACCAACATTTAGGTTTGGTGATGACTGCTCTCCAGTTACTGGAAACATAGCTGACTATTACTAACCAACTACGAAACGAAAGGCGAAGACAACAATTGACGATTCTGATACGAATGCTACTTTTGTTTCGACGAGTTTATACATCGGGGATTAATTGATCCTGTTTGGTACACAAAACTGTTGACGACATTTGTGGTTTATATTTAAATAAAAAACCAACAAGATACGCTGTAATACAGCAGCATCGCAACGTCGAACGAACAGTTACATAATGTAAACACAATATTCTTTTGGCGTAACAGCTCCCTCTATACTATGAAAAGTTGCAACACTGACTGACTGACAATTATTTTGCCGGAATACCGTATAAAAATGCAATTTATCCGGCTCGATAAACCTTATGACAAAGGGCACAATCGCATAAAACTATCCTAATAGATATACTGCAACGAAGGAGCAAGAAGTCGAGGAAGAGGATAGTCAGCATCACAAGCAGCAAAGACAATAAAAACAGCTACCCTCAGTGCAGGGAAGGCCAGAATGAGGAGTCATAATGTGTAACAAAATGGATATATGTACTATGAAAGGAAGAATATACACTACACAAATAGTTTAAAGGAATGAAAAACTAACGCATGAAAATCATGTGTGCCATAGCAGATGGGGAGGTTTGAGTCCCTGGTGAGCTGGGCTGCAAATAGTCTTAGGTCACTGTCCTCTTTTAAGACTTTATAAGAGAAGATATGCAACTTGTTCATGTGATCACAAGCTGTGGCCTTCACAAAGAAATTCTTATTAAGTCTTCTTAAATAATCATCAATTAAGTCGAGCTTTAGGTCACTTTGCAAGGTCGAGTTACTAACATAGTAGTGTGCGTTGGCAATCATTCTTAAAATTTTATTTTGCACAACTTGTTGTTTCCTAATATCCTTACCCGAGGTAGAAGCCCAGGCGGGTGACGCGTAGGTGATGAGGGATCTAATTGCTGTGATATAAAGAAGCCTTTTCTTCCCAAAATCTAAGTTGGAGTATTTTCCTAGAAGCGGTATAAGGCAGTTGACAACGCCGAACACTTTCCTTTTAATGTCGGTAATATGGTCAGTCTATTTCAATCTTTCATTCAGTATCAACACCAGATATTTGCCCTTTCGTACCTGCGGCACCGCCTCATTGAACCGAGTACACCAGCTTTCAATGTCCGGCATGAGATTCTGAAATTTCTTAATCGCATGGTTCGCGTTTGCTGGCTTTACAGCCAAAGGAAATGATTTTTGTCGAACTGGGCTCGAGGAAAGTCCGAGACATAAAATAAATACAAAACCGGTCTAAAATGGGACCCTGGGGGACCACAGTATTACTATCCCGAACACTAGAGAAGTCTTGCGCCATCGAGACTGTAAATCTTCTGTTTGAAATGAAGGACATAATGAGTTGAATTAATTCCGCGTTCCATATGTAGAATTATCAATTTATAAATCAGCCCCACATGCTAGACGCGGTCGAATGCTTTCGCCACGTCCAGCATGAGTAAGGCGACATTCTGCTTGTTATGTAGCGCCTCGCCACAGAGCTCCATTAGACGCACTAGCTGCTTCGTTGGCGATAATCTTTTACGAAACCTAAACTGCTCGGGCGGTAATAACTCTAAGTAAAACTTTTGTCTTGCGAGAATAAGTCTTTCGTACATGTTGCCCACTCCAGGGAGGAAACTTATGGGTTTATAACCATCCGGTTTGTTGTCTTTGCCAGGCTTAGGCAAAAGAATAATTTTTACGGTCTTCCATTTTTCAGAAATAGCTTAACTTAAAGCAGGCATTTAGAATGCCATATATTTTGTGATCATATTTATAGGCCAGTTCTCGAGAGCATTATTATTTATCATTTCGATACCTGTAGCCTTTTAAATTTTCTAGCTTTCAATGACCTCCTTGATCCTTAGGTGTGACCGTGACAGAGCAGTTCCTAGCAGTAGGAGAGTTCAGCAGTCGCTAACAGCATAGCACACTTCATGCACGAAGTAAATGTCCCTTGGGATCCTATTCGGCATAAACTGATCCTCAAGGTGGTCGACAAGCACTTTGCTTTATCATTATTCTTGACAGCAATTAAGTTTTCCGTATAAATCGGTTTGTTACAAAAACTCTTTCGCTCTAAGTTTCTAGTAAAGGTCCATAAAGAGCCATCAGAGGGACTGTGATTTTGAATCTTATCGTCCCAGATCTCACTTTTGGGCTGGGAAATTTTCTTTTTAATAAGTTTATTAAGCCTATTCATCTTTTCAGTCTTTCTTGACCTGCTGGCTCCAAGTCAGGTGCCATCTCTTTCTAAGCCGATTCCTATCCTTAATAAGCTCTCTAATTTCGCGAAATAACATTCCCGAGTTGAGAGTTTTGTGTGTGTACCTGGAGACTGTATCAATAGCCGTAGTAATTGTATGCGTAAAAGTATCTATTGCCTCATCAATGTCCTTTCTCGCCTTGAGAGAGTTAATTTCAGGCGGGTTATGAAGTAAATAGTCGTGATAAAGATTCCAGTCCATTGTGAGAACTTTAATAATTTCAGTATATCTGGTCGTGCCTAAGGTGGCAAGTACTGCAATTTGATCTGAATTGAGCTCGTACTTTACATCCAGATACATGGAGATCGAGGTAGTAGTCAACAGAATATCCAAAGTGTCTGCATTCCTCGGGTTATGTGGTCCATAGGTATAGTTATCTGGTGCGTGTAAGGCTATGGGATGATTATTGAGATACTCATACAAGACTTTACCACTTTTATTAGTTTCCCGGCAGACCCATTCTGCATGTTTCGCATTTATATCTCCCGCAAGAATAATCTGCTTGTCCTCAGGTGGTACGTTGGCGAGAATGCTTTCCGTAAGATGTGAGTTTAGAGGATTATAAATCGAACTGAAATACATAATTCCATACTGTGTACAGACACAGTGACCATTTCATGGGCGCCATTTCTATCGTCCCAATTTAAACATAACTGGAGCGAGTTGCTAATATAAATAGCAGCCCCCCACCTCGACTCAATCGACCTGTACGTGCGAAAATTTGGCACGTGAATACTCAAACAAGCATTGCGTGAGTCCCAGTGATTAAAGCAATATCAACACTATAGTTGGTGAGAAAATTACTAAATTCCCCTAAATTATTGTGAATGCAACAAGCATTCCAAACTACTAATATAATAAGGGTTGCGGTGTGTGGTGTATTTATCCATTAACGTTGGGGTTTGGGAAAGTATTGTCCTGATTTGGAGGCAAATTTTGTCTTAATGAGGGTGAAATAAATAAGCCGGAGTTCTTAATGACCGAGATAAGTTCGGCCAGGATCGCAAACACAGTTTTCGCTTCATTTATAGGGTCCGTATATAGACCAGTTGAAAGTGTCTGGGCGTATGAACGATTTCCACGACACGGCTGGGATATGACTTTGATTTTACCTTATACCTATTGGGAAATTTACTACGTCCTCTAAAATTGGATGTATGAGATTCATTACAATTGGCACAGACGGGCGGTAGATCAGTATTTTTATTTGGGCAATCAAACGAGAAATGCCCTTCTCCACATCTGACATATTTAAGTGCGAAATTGCACCTAGTCTGCGTATGATGAAACCCTTGGCAACTATAACATTGCAAGGTGACAGAGCGTCCTGTATAACTCTGAACTTTAATTCCCAAGACACATATGTGAGTCATTTATGTGAGTTTCATTATGTATCTCACGTGATTTGGGAGTTTTCGGCACCGTGACTAAAAATAATGGGAGTTGATTATATCGCCATTACGTCTACGAGCTAGTTGCTTAACAGAGTTAATTGTATAATTTTTATCAGTGAGTTCCTCCTCAATTTCAGCTATGGCAGTGTCCCTTAGTAGGCCACAGTAGTATTACATTGATTGCATCTGTATAGAAAGTTGGTGGCGATGGTGGTTATGATGGCGAT
>KK118181.1:309361-337695 GCA_000611955.2 Stegodyphus mimosarum | reverse complement strand
CGTACGCCCCCTATCGGCGGCTTTTGTTTTACAATGCCATCTATCGGCTGTTAACACATCTAACTCATAATTCCATGAATTCATTCATGTTGGAAGTGCCCTACAATAGCATTCTTTTGGATAACTGCATTAAATACAATCCACCCTCTTTGCCGAAATATTTATCCCCTCAAACATGTAACCCGCAGATATATGGTTTCCTCATCGCTTGTCAGTGCGGTTTAAAATTGTTCGAAAGGCTAGGACAATTGTTTAAATAAATTCTCTCAAACGATAAGAGCATTGCAAATATATCTTTTAGGTTCCTTCTAGAAGAACTGGGTGCACATTATACAGCGAATATACCTAAAACGTAAAAAAATAGCTTGAAATTATAGGTGCTCGTTAAACATCGGTGCGTTGGATAAATTATGAATAAGATGAATAAGTTATGTGGACCACTTTAGGTAAAGATGGTATACTATAAATTGGTAATAGTTTGTCCCAAGTGAATAAGATTTTTGCCCATCCAAGAAGCTTAGCTGCTGGTTCTTAATGGTAGACCTTCAAACCTAACACTTCTGGGAAGAGATAGAATTATCAGAGCAAATCACAGTCCCCTTTAACTTGCATACCACGAAGTGCTATGAACACTTGAATAGTGTGTTATGAACATGAATAACTCGTGGTCTATAGCATACTACGAAGTTCTATGAACACTTGAATAGTGTGCGAGAAGTGCTATGAGTACTTCACAGGAACTTGAATAGTCACTGTGCCAAATACTGATCTTGCTAGATAAGTTCATATAATTATGCTTTTAGGCAAATACATGGCTGTTTTATTAGTCACGTGACTTCGTATGTTAGGGAAATTTTAAACAGTTTTTCTGCAGTAAAGTGCATAACGTATGGCTTCAGAAACGTATTTTATTAATTGCAATAAATTTGCAAGTGTTCATACTTATCAGTTGCCTGTGTTGTAAATTAAATGTACCTTAAAGTACATCATTTAGGTATATATTATTGAAAAATATAAATATCAGCTATTAAAATACGTTCATTGTTTTTATAATTCTCAATTTAAGCTGTGATTTAAAATACAAACCGAAGATCACACGTGTTTTCAAACTCTCGAAAATGTCTACAGATCATTACAACTAGTAAATGTAAGAATTGTAAATTAAAACTTTTGTGTTTTTTGCTGTGGTTTTAATTATTATGTGAATATTGTGATGAAATGTAGTATGAATGATCATTATGTGAATCATGACGTAAATGATGAGTGATGTGAATTCTAATAACAAAGCATCACGAAATAAATCAACATCCCAAAAGATTTGGAAAGACGTTATAAAGGTGTTCCGATTTTCAATATTTCGTGATATTGTTAAATATGTATTTCAAAATAATGTGTGGATTGATCTAATATTGACACTCTGGAGACAACCGCATTGTAAATTTTCAAGCTGTCATAAAATTTGCGAGTAATGAAAACAGCCATGTTTATTTTAAAGCATGAGTTCTCAAAAGACCTTAAGTGCTCGTAGAGACAATAAGTTATTTTGAAGCAAGAAATTTGAAAAATATGCAATGCCCTCAATGGACGCGAATCCTGGACCTCTCAAATACCCGCCGATTGTGCTACCCTACGAAGGCATGCTGGAAAGAGGGAGAAAATACCTTTTATTTCTAAATGCAACCTGAAAAACATTTTCATATTTGCATCGAAAATAAAAAACATCACAATTTTTCTTTTGAAAATTTCAGAGATCAAATTAACTTGCACTGAGAGCATCCCTTTACCACGGCTTAGTTAGAATCACTTTCTGTATGTATAGATGAGTAAATTTTATCTTACTATTTTGAAAAATTCCATTAAAATGTAAAACGCTCCTAAGATGTTTCATATTTTGTATGAATACGTAAATTACCAAGCATTACACTTAGGGGAAGGTTGCTATCGATGGTCCATTTTACAAAATGATTTTAAAATTCCCAAATTTGGCAATTTTAGTTTTGTACATGTTAACGTAAATATTACTTTCCATACTACACATGTCTAGGAATAGAAGTTGCAATTACGACATGTTCAATAAATATTAGAAAAATAAAAATATGTACCACTGACCCAATGATGGAAACCAGTCACCTTCATTGAGTCGGAGAGTTTCTGTGAATGGGCCGGTAGTTATTTTCTTTTTAATACAGTATCATCTTAATACAAGTCAACAAAATGCTTGAAATTATTTTATATAAATATATTTATATTAAATATAAAGTATATAATTCGTAAATATAAAAATATGGTCTCTGTTAGAAGAGGCCACTGAAAATACATTGAAATATACTGATAAGCTTCGCATGATTCGCAAGCAATCAGGAGCTGGATTTTATTTAGTTTGTATAATCATAAACGAGGCCTAATATGAGAATATACGAAATAACATTAAATTTCTTTTATTAGAAATAATTTAATGAAAATGAGAATTTTAGTGTAATTTATAGCTAGGCCAATATAAAAAGAACAATACCATAGCTTGAAAACTTTCAAATAGTATAAAGTAATTATTAAGCTTACTATTAATATTAGGTTATAAATCGTATAGAAATTACTGCATCAGTCATTCGTTATTGATGATTTCAGTTGCATTTTTCGCAAAACTCATTTAGATCCCCTTTCTGACAAAAACACATTTCTCACGAACCCACACTTTACACGATAGACCTTGAATGATGTCTTCCTTTCAAGTCATCACAGCAGATAGTTAAGAACCATGAATCCCCGTTGGAATTGATAAGTCTGTTTACTGAAGGCAATGAAAGTTTATTCTTTACCGTCTTCCTCCAGTCCAGAAGTTTAAAGTCGCCTTTTCACAGTGTACCTCTCCATCATTTTGTTTTTTAGCCTCTTCCAAGATCTGTTTGTAAGGGCTACTTGTTATCAGTATTATTTTTTAGCTTTGTTTGGCCCTTTTCAGATCGAGAATTTAGATGGAATCGGTGATATTTCATTTAAAAAAACTTTAACTTTTGGCAACAATGTTAATGCAGAGAGAAGCGGTTCTGATTCTATTCCACTGGTGCTTGCAACAGATTTTCTTCCTGGAGTCTGCGTGTCATGTGACAGTCCATTAGTAGAATAAATTAGGCTTTTGCCAGGAACTTTCACCACAGGAGCATCATTCGTTTCAGTTTACATTGCTGCAACAAAATGAGATCTTTAACTGCATTTCTGTTCACTGGCCAAACTCCTGTTTAGGAAGACCATTCATTGCCGTCCCAACTGTTGCTGCTTGTCCATTAGTTAGATTAAAATTAGACTAATAATTATTTTTATAACAAATAAAATGAGATAATTATCTAATTGTACATTTAATTACTCGCAATAGCTTCTTACTATATCAAATATAGTGACATTTTATTCTTCAACATGAAAAATTTACAAAATATTAGCTTCACTATTGGTTTCATGGCTGGTCCACCAGCCCATTCATAGCAACGCAGGTTGGCTCAATAAAGACAACGATAGTTCAACCTTTTCAAACGCAACCCTGGCTGGCATTCTGCCAAAGCATATGAACTCTTCCAAAAGGGACGTTATTGCTTGCTGCGACGTGAAAGGTCACGTGAAAGTCTTCTCTTCTCCTGAAAGACAGAAAAGAGGAAAAGAAAGTCTCCATTCCTCCACCCTATTTTGAGATTAATTCGGTCCGAAAGGCGCGTGCGTGAAATAACCAGAAAATAAAGGAGGCGGTCCATCGATAGCAACCTTACCCTAAATAAAAAATTATAAATTTTAGTTAAAATAGACTTTTACATTTTTTAATTGCCTTTAAAATATTATTTTTAGTTTTCTGGCTAACTCTCCAAATCATTCGCAGGGAAATTTCACATAAGATAATGATACTGTGAATTATTAAGTTACCCGTAACCAATAACAAACTTGAAGTAATAATCAGTACTCATTTAAGTTTCTTTATTAATTAATTTACTTTATGCTAACATATTTATTTTTTAATTTCCAATGTCTCTTTTATTTCAGAAAAGAATATTAAAATCATGCATCTCAGTAGTGTAATTACTAAACATTACAAGTTCTGGATTTTTAAATTTCTCAACTCTTTTCTTACTACGTGCAAAAACTAATCTTAAAAAGTTTTAGAAATTTCACTTTGTTAATGACTTAACAACTACTTTAAAGGATGTTATTCACATTTAAAATTCAAAAAACATTTTTGAAAAATCTTTCTTGGGAAAAAATATAATTGATTAAAGTTTATCCTGCAAAAAATTTAATTTGTTTCTTTTTCCTTACAAATTTAAAAACCCTTTAAGGCAAAAGCAAGTTCCTTCATTAGGCAAACTTTTTAAGCTAATTTTTCTGGAAATGACTAAGGAAAATTAATAATAATTTAGTTTTTTTGGCGGTAACTTTTGGAGCTCGATCTTTAGTAAAATTTGAAACTGAGACTTCGAAAACAAGGATAAAAGATGGTCGCAATATAATCTTTGAATACTGTCAAAATATCACTACAAGCATTTAAATACTACTTTTTTTGTTACGTTATTTGCATTACTGGCATAATTAAATAGTAAGAATTTAACATTTCTTTTTAGCCTTACAAAGATTTTGAAGCTACATTATTTTCTATATTACTCTCAAGTACATTTACAATATGATGAGCACTAATCTTAAATGGAAAGAAAAAGCAAGATAATAATTAATCTATTTTAAAATAGAAATATTTTTTAAAACATTTCATCTTTCGAAAGAGCAACTGCAATTAAAGACATCAAAATGCTTCTTTTTTTTTTAATTTACAAGGTATTTCTCCCGCCTTGTAGTGGTCAGAACACTCGGCGAGTAACCGAGAGGTCCGTGGTACGATTTCCTACCAAGGCTTTGCTCATTTTTCATCACTCCTGCTTCCTAAATAACCTAATGTCTCTACAACTGGCGCCCGAACTAAAAAAAGGTGGTGGATGATGATTCTCCACCACCACGATTTGTCGACTGGGGAACCTAATCTCCAGTCGTCCTTTAAAAGAGGGAGTATATAAGATATTTCTCCCGCCTTCTTTGCATGCCTTCGTGATGTAGTGGTCAGCACGCTCGACGCGTAACTGACAGGTCCGTGGTTCGGTTCCCAACGAAAGCGTTTCTCATTTTTCATGACTCCTGCTTTCGAAATAACCTAATGTCTCTACAAATTCATTAAATAATCTTTTTTCAAATTATTTACTTTCCAACCCATTTTAGCTCTTATATTTTCTTACATTTATGGAGGCATTATTTTTACTTCCTTGTACGAAATAAAGGAAGCACTGTAATGAGGAAAATTTTCGGATATCATATTTCAACGAAAATATCCATTTTGACAGCTATCGAATGAAATTTAACGATGTGTTTGGGTGACATCTGTACGTAAGGACAGAATAAAGGACTTTTTTTTCCGGAAACAGATTACAGAAAGGATTTAAAATGGATTCAGAAGAGATTTTTTTCTTGATGTCTGAACCTACGTATGTATATATCTCGCATAACTCAAAAACGAATAATCTCAAAACGTTGAAATTTTGCATATAGGACTACTATAACATGTTGTTGTGCATCTGCCTTTCTGATTGCAATCTGCGGCACCAAACGCATATAAGTATGTATATATATACCCACTCTGTTACTCGGCTCCGTGAGCTCAGTTTTTTTTTATTCTTATATATTGGTAAATAAAGGATTTTTTGCTTTAAAAATGATTGAGCTATGTTGTTCTTATGTTCGAAATAAGATTTTATGTCTTTTGTTAATCTGATACAATAGTAATAAAATTATCAATAATTTAAAAGTTGTTTAAGTGCGATAAGCCTAATTTTTTACCATAGCAACCACATTTGTTTAGACTTAGCAGAATAGTGAATTTAGTCAGTTTCTGCACCTTCAGTATCTTTTTGTCAAATGGGATCAAAAGTAAACTTTCAGTTTTGTGGACCGAAAAATTTGCCTTCTTGCCCGCTGGCTGAATTGCTTGTTTTTGCGTAGAAAATATAATTTTAATTGTAAAACGTTTTTTAAAATTGTTTCAGTTGTATTTGGTATTTTATATTTTTGTATGTTTTTCAATTTTTAATAAAGATATTTTGAGGATTTATGTGTTTTTGCCTTGTCGAAAAGTGAGAACTGAGTTAATTGAACGAGAAATATATCCCTATTTAAATTCGAGGAAATAAGTTTAAATGATATGCAGGAACGGTACATGTAATTTATTATTCCATACAAGGAAGTCATGTGGAGTTCGCATCAGATAATGCTTTAGACGTGAAAAATGAACAATGCCCTCGACGGCACTCGAACCTGGACCCCTCGAATGCGCGCCAGGTGTGTTAACTGTTGCACCACGAAGGCATGTTGGAATAAGGGAAAAAAACCTTATACATTATTCAATTACCTATCATCTAAACATTTATTCATATCAAAAGTAATCATCTTTCTAAATTAAAATATTCCACAGAAAGGAAAACATTTCTTACCAAAGTATTTGTAAGAAACTGTGAAAGCGTAGGTATTACTTTGACCATTCGCAACAAGATTATAAATAATAAGGAAATGTGTTTGAAAAATAATAATACTTAGGAATCTTATTATTGAATGTATCACATGTTACGCTGGTTTTTTTGGTTTATTTGATATCTATCAAAATGTTCAGTTGCTAATTAACATCGTAATATGCTTCAACGTTGATACTACTCTGACTGTATGAAACATTAAGAATTACCTAGTTACGTAGCTTCAGAGTCCATTTTAAGATATAAGCACAGCCTTGTGTATCAGAAGCATAAAGCATTATTGTGTTATCTGCAAAATATAGAGGCTGTTCGCACATATTTTAGACGATTTTGCTTTGCCATTAAAAACTAGTCATCTGCTTAGAAAAGGCTTTTTAATTGCAGCTATATTTCTCCAAAGTGTAAATTAGCGTCTGTTACTTCACACTTTTATTTTCATGCAAAATGGCGCTGTAAAAGGAACAGTGGATGGAAGATTATGTTTTCGAAGAAAATATTCGCATTTAGTTATTAAAAGCTGCGAAAGCTATTCTTTATGATATCTAAAGCTGTGATATTTAATATTGTCAACAAAAAAGGTAAAAAAACAACGTGAAAGCTTGACTTCAAGTAGAAACATTGTTCCAAATACAATTTCAAGGGAAAAAAAGGAATTTTTCGAATATTACAAAGTTAAGATCCTTAATATTAAATGAAAATCCACTAAGTCAAAGGACAGTTGTAAATCATTAAAATGCTCAGGCTCAGCTTTAAGCAAATTGAGCATTTTTCTGGACAAAAATAGAAACATTAAGAGATCTAGTCTTCTTGACAAACATAAACTAAGCTTATAAGGTATTTTTCCCACCTTCTTTGCATGCTTTCGTAGTGTAGTGGTCTGCACGCTCGACGCGTAACCGAGAGGTCCGTGGTTCGCTTCCCGTCGAAGGCGTCGCTCATTTTTTATGACTCGTGCTTCTAAATAACCTAATCACTCTACAACTGGCGCCCGAACTAAAAAAAGGTGGTGGATGATGATTCTCCACTACCGTGATTTGTTGATTGGGTACCCTGTAAGTCAATTCAGGTCTGATTGGGTACTCTGTAAATCAGTTCAGGTAAATCAATTCAGGTCTGAGGGCTAACATAGCTTGACTCACAAACCTAACATTCACGACTATTATTCAAAGTGGCCAAAGGGCGTATTAGCGTAACAGCACGGTCAGAAGCGAAACGTGCGCTGGCTAATGAAAACACGCTCTGAATAAATTCGGAAATTCACCCCTTTAAATACCACTTCCCTCAACTTTAACTTTATATCCTGGCGAGGAAATGCCAGGAGAAGCTGAGGAGTTCAGGAAAGATAACAAAAATTGAATAACATGTTAATTTTAAGACGAATCTTGGCTGTATTCAAATGACTGCAATAAAAGGGATTCATTTTGTATTTCGATCAAAGAGGAGAAAAATATCTAGGCCCAAAGAATCTAAAGAAAGTTTTTCAAAGGGAATAAGGATTCTTATCGGTTTTTCATATAACGCCAAATTAAAAAAAGGTAGATAAAATGTTAATAATAACTTCACATATAATCGGGACATATTTATACCCAATTTTCAAATATGAAGTGCCTTCTCTTTCCAACGGTGCCATCATTCAGTAGATCTGCACCAAGACACAGCAAGCAGCCACACGTCAAAATACACAGTTAATTTCCGAAAAACAAAATGCAACAAGAAACGGTTATCAATGACATAACCTGCATTTAAATCTCTACTAAACCTCGCGATATATTTTCCCTTTTGCGCTTTTGGACTTTTAAAAAGCGGTTTGTCCAAGCATCGACCTACAGCCCTCCTTAGATTTTGGAAAGCTGTTCAAGAGAAGCCAATAAAATACCTCTTCGGATTCTGCAAGAGGCTTTATTCTCTTGGGAAATTGCTGTGCAGAAAGATAGAGAAGAATAGGCGTTATCAAACAGAACATTTAAAACACAAAAGTTTTAAGTAAAATATTTATGTAAGTACAATAAAAATCTTCTGAAAAACGTGCGAAGAGCCTATATATTTAAAGTATTGCCCTTTTCATTGAATAATTCTATGGTAAAATTTCTTTTTCAAGCTAAATTCTCTTTCCATTTTGTAAAGAATACATGTACTGAATATCTTAGTAAACAAAACTCTATAGCTAGAAAATTTTTAAATAAATATCAGAACTTTATTTTCTTTCTCATAAGAATTCTACTTGTTATTGGAGCAGAAATATTCATACGTGATAAGACATTTTATGTTTGTTACTAAATTTTTCGAATAAAATATAATTAGTTTAAATACTCACTTCACTTAACTTTAAATGTACATCCTGGCGAGGAAATGTGAGGGGAAGTTGAGGACGTCAGGAAAGGTATCAAACTTAAAATAATTTGCTATGCAAAATAAGGGAAGCCCTACAAGCCCAATATCGATTAGCAGTATCCTGAAGCATGAAAAATATTTAAAATATTTTGTGCAATTATATGAAATGTTCTTATTCCTAAATTCATAAAAATGTCAGCTGAATACTATAAAATACTTTGCAGTTATGAGTAAATGGTGAAAAACATTGTTACTCATGTTACACATAGTGTGTATCAAAGTTATAGCATTCATGTAAAATACGGGATCTTGTATACCACATGTATGTGCAATATGCTAATACAATCCTTAAAAGCAATCTTTCCATTTATGCTTATATGCATATATATTTTTGCATGTCTTTAATCTTGAAGTTATGATTCTGCTTTCAACAATCATTTCTCTTTCAGCGACAAGTGTATTTCGGGAGCTGGACATCAAAATGAAATACTACCTGAAGCCCCTGGTAGTAACCCTCCTCCTTCTGGCCTACGTCATCGTTGCTAATGCTTATGTCATGCGTGGTAAGTAGGTGCTTAATCTGTTCTGTTTGTTAATTAATTATCAGAATACCCTTGCCATAAGTGAAGTTTTAAATATTTCATTATGGACATAAAATAAATTAAAAGATTCGAAAGGTCTAAAAGGCTAATTCTACTGACTTTTTCGCATTCAAATTTTATTTATTTCCCGAAGTCCCTTTAAATTTTCATCTGCTGTAAATTCAAGGATTCAATAAGTCATGCATGGGACAAAATGTCTGCTTATGGTGGAAAATAGTTTAGTTACGATTTCTACTTCACTTTGTTATATAATGTTTCCAAAAATTATTTTCTAGTGTTATTTAAATAAAGTTTATACAAGGTGTCTCTTATTTTTTGTTGTTAGTGTTAAAAAACTATTTAAGATCATCTGGTCTATAACAATGGTACTTGGAAGTGTTTTTATTTTCTTAATAATGAGTGTATGGGTTTTTAGGAACTCAAATATACAGGGTGTTTATAAAGTCTCGGACCCATTTTGATGTTTAATAACTCATAAAATAATGAAGATATAAACAAACGTATGGCATTTATTGAAGGAATAACTTATATATTTTCCTTTTCAGGTTTGAATATCTTTACTTTTGTAAATATCGTCTGCGCGTGTGGTTAATTTCAGATAATTTCATTTTCCAGTCTAAATATCTGTACTTTTCTAAATATCGTCTGCTTATTAATTGCATTTTTCTCTCTTTTGTTTCTTTCAACTATTGCAATGTTATGGTTACTTTTGATGTGTTTGTTTCGGACGATAGGCCTAGGAGGATGGCCTTTGTAACAGATGTGCTAAGGAGAATAGAAGATGATGCTGAATTTCTGAAGCGCATAATGTTCTTCGACGAAGCATCCTTTCATCTTTCTGACATTGTTAATCGCCATAATGTGCGCGTATGGGCACAAAGGGATTCTCCAAAGGTTAAATGTGTGGTGTGGACTAATGCACGACCGAGTCATTGGGCCTTTCGTTTTTACAGAAAAGACGGTCTCATCAGTCCCATACTTAGACATGTTGAAAAACTTCGTATTTCCACAACTCGAAGAGCTTCAGCCACATGTCTTTTTGCAACGAGATGGTGCACCACCTCTTTGGGGTACCATCGTTCTTAGTTCTTTGAATGACCATTTTACAGGAAGATGGATGGGGCGAGGAGGTCCAATTCCTTGGCCACCCACATCACCTTATATAACACCGCTGGACTTTTTCCTTTGGGTATTTGAAAGAGCAACGTTTACAGGAGGAGAGTGTCAAACATGGATGACCTAAAAGCCAGAATTACAATCGCAATAGCCTCTGTGGATGCCGACATGCTTGCCGGTACCTGGCGTGAAATTGAATATCGACTTGATATTCTCCGTGCGACGAAGGGGGCACACGTGGAAGTTTATTGACAAGGATCGTGAAACTTTTTGAGTCTATCTAACCATTTATGTTATTAATTTTAATCTATATTATTTTATAAGTTATTAAACGTCAAAATGGGTCCGGGACTTTATAAACAGCCTGTATTTTCATATGCTGTATATGAAACGTTCAGACTTTGAGATCAAATTATTATGTTTTAGCTCTATTTGGGAACTATAAAAGTTTCACTGAATAATTAAATTTAAAAGCATATGATATTTAGAAACCTGAAAACAGCTCTCTTCTCTTTGAATGCATTTTAATGAGGATATGCATCAGAATGTATCACTTTATATCTGTAGCTGTTTTCGAATATATAGTAAAGTTTAATTTCTTTATCCTTCTTAATTATAGTTAAAATTTCTTTTTATTGAATTATGACACCGAAACAAATAGTCATCAATCAGACTGCTACTTGCTTGTTACTGAGCTCATTAATCTATAGAGGATCTATCAGGATTTATACACATTTTCCTAATATAATATAGCGCTTAAGAAACTTCTCCTTTCGTCAAATATAATTTCAATTATTAAAATCAGGCACAGTTAAGAAACATAAAAAACAATGCTGCAAATAGTGGTTGCGTAAACAGATATTCTAGTATCTAGTAGACTTACTCGCATTAAAGCTTAAATCAAACGTACAAACAAGTAGTTTAAAAGTTCCGATTTGTCTCAGATTTAAATGTCGGTTATCCATTGTATTTTTGGTCTGCCTTTACGTTTTGAATTTACATATTTCACTCTTTCTTTAGAAATTCATGTTGTCTGAAATAATCGAAATCAATGAGTTTCACTACCTTAACACTTTGATAACACTGTGTTAATATTCCCAGCCCATAAGAGTGCCTTGCTAAAAGCAACTTTTGTCGTGCGTCTAAATTTTCAGAAATATTAGATAAAAGTTACTACTTTTATACTTCTGCGATTGTTCAACATTAAAGCGAGCAGATAATTACTCTGTGATGCTGAGGAGGTTTTCAGTGCTACATACTTATATCCTGACCGTTGTATCTTTTTTCATGAAAAAGGGAATGTCCGAAGCCTCAGCCTCTTACCATATTAATGTTACATTACTTCTAGCAATATTTTGATGTCTATTTCTGTAAGATCTTTAATATTCTTTAAGCAGATAAATCAATATTTATACTGACTTCTATTTTTTATTCTCTTTTTTTATTTATAAACGTTTATTAAATGTTTCCAATAAGTAATGTATTTTATTTCTACATATATCTCAGATTTATTATCTTGGTTAATTTAAATTTATTTGAATTTCGAATTCACGTGTAGAATCTGATTCGATCTAAAATACTTCTTTTGCATTATTCAAGATATAAAACGCGAAAAATATAAATTAAAATAAACTACTCTATCATGCTGAGAAAAGTTTTAAATTCTCAACCAAAACAATTATTAATATTCCTTGTGTAAGTAAGGATACACGATCTTCAAAACAAACTCTTGCAGAATTTTACTTAGCTTACTTTACTTAAAGCAGTTGGAAAACTGCGCTTTAATTCCTAATCTGCAAATACTCTATTTCAGGGGTCGGCCATCCTTTTTACGAGGAGGTCGAATTATGAAAATGTAGGAATTCCGCAGGTACCGAAGGGCGGCTATAATAATAATAAAAATATATATTAAATATAAATGAATGTATAATACTTATAAGAATAAATAAATACACAATTATATCAAAAAAATTAATATATGGATTGTTAAAGCATTAATATTCTAATACTTTGTTACCTTATTGGGAAAAGATTTATGAAAACAATTGTTAGACAGAGGCTGTTCGCACATTGTTTAGACGACTTTCATTGTAATTACAGAAATATTTTAGCTAAACTTTTTATGTTTAAAATCTTCTATCTGATAATCCTTATTCTTCACTATATTTTTTGCACCCTAATTTCCAAGACGATGAAACATTTTATAGTATCGGAAGACATATTATATCAGATTGTTGTCAAACAGCTTTCCAAAGTCTAAGGAGGTTGTAGGTAGACAATTAGACAACCCACTTTTTAAAAGTAAAAAAAAGTGAAAAAATACGTTATTGATAGTTTAGGAGATTTAGTAGGGATATGAGTGAAGAATATGTCCTTGATACCAGTTTCTTGATCCATTTTTCCAGGAAATTAACAATAGATTTTTACGTGTCACTGCTTGCTTTGTCTTGATGCAGCTCTACTGATTGATCTCACTGTATGGTATTTTATATTTGAAACCTGGGTATAAAATTTGTTTTTCATAATAAGTGGAGTCGATATCAACATTTTCTTCACCCTCTTTATTTTCAGTTTGCCGTTACATGAAAAACCACGAACAATCATAAATCCCTTTCAAAAACCTTTTAGATTCTTTGAATCATGTTTTACGATTTTCTCCTCCTCTTTGATGAAAAGAAATGGATCTCCTTTTATTACAGTCATTTAGGTAGACCCAAGATTCCTCTCTTGTGACAACATTTTTCCGCTTTTCTCCGGATAAATGTTTCTCATAAAGAATTCTGCAGCGCGTTCTGCGTTCGGCGTTATGTCTTGGAGAAAGACGATGCACATCATGTTTTTTCTCCTTTCCTAAGATTCAAATCAGCATTAACTACTTTGTTTACAATTAACACTGATCCTTTTAATGATTTTGCAACTGTCCTTTGACTTGGTGGATTTTGTTTTTAACATTAAAGATATTACTTTTAGAACCTTCGAAACATTCCGTGTTTTCCTTGGGTATCTAACTGGAACAATTTTCCCACTTGATGCTGAATTTTGACGTTTTTTTTCCTATGTTGTTGAGAACGTTACGTAACTTTAGATGTCGAAAACCTATGCCATTTACAGCATTTTTTAACAACTAGATACGAATAATTTTCTTCGGAACACATGCATAGCCTTCCATCCATTGCTTATTTTTGTATGAAAACAAAACTGTTAAGTAGCAGAGGATAGTTAGTTAACTTTCAAAAATATAGTTTCAGTTTTAAAAACATTTCCAAGCAGAGGAATTTTCACAGCAAAGCAAAATCGTCTAAAAATGTACAAACAGCCTCAGTACTAGATTGGTCATAGATGTTGCTAGCGAAGGAAAAAAATTGCGAATTTTTGTTTTTGTAAGACTGAAATAAGTTGTTTACAAACAACTATCAGCTAGAATGGAATTATTTTCTTAGCAACGACCATTTGAACAGCAATGTTGTCTGTATCTTTTCTGGCAACAATTCTACATGCAACTCGAAATGCAAATTCATGAAACGACAAGTTTCTGTACGAAGAGACGTTTCGAATGAAAAAGTCAATACATCGTGATTGTAAGGTGTGCACAAGGGTTAAGAGGACAGAAAACATTACACTATATACGAAATCAGATATTTCTAGCAGAATTGATTCATTTACTCATGTAGTACTAGTTAGACGTCGCGAAGGTTAATTATTTTTTGCAAAAATCAACTGTACAATTCACATAACTTTTAAAATGGCGAAGATAAAATAAGAATTTTACTAAGGAAAAATTAGGTGATTTTGTGACTAATTTGTAGTTTCTATATGTAAACTGCAAATGTAAGTCAGTTCCCCTCGAGTAATTTTCTGCGAAATCTGTTACTTCTCGCGATTAAGAGTATAAATAACCTGCCAACGTTGCGCTTGTCATCACGTAATTACGAAATGAGAGAAGGAGTATTTTATCCACCATTCTCAAAATCTTTAATTAGACCCATTCAACCTGTATTCCAAACTGTCCTCAAAGCCTTATTTTTTTAAGTTTTTTTAGTTAATTTATTTTCGAGTTTTCGATTTTTATTGGATATAGTAATATAATTAATAAACTTGTAATATATCCTAATTAAACTTTTGGATGACAGCTGAAGTAAGCTCAGAAACCAGACAGGAGAAGAGTTAAAAGAACCCTTTATTAAAGCTCTTTAAAATTCCCAATGCTAACAAACTACACCTCACTTGGGAGGTAACTCAACTAACAAGAACTAAACTAAAAATTAAAAGGTATTTTACCAGGGCTCAGATAATTCTGTTACCCAAAACAGCGTCGAAGTCTCGTGGCAGCAAAGTAATAGCTGCTGCGCCCCTTTAACTAGCAATAAATGCAAAATCAGAAGCTCACGCTACAAAGGTACAGGGCTTGCCCAGACTCTCTTTTTCCTTTCTTCTAGAACTCAGCATTTAAACCTTCTACTCCCACTGGTAGAATTTTCATTCCTTCACGCACGCTACCAAATTTAAATATTCTGGCATTGACAATTAGGCTAAAGAGGGCTTATCAGGACTTGTATTTCTTTTTATCTGTGTGGTGAACGTGACGTGTTCTGATTGGCCAGTGAGTTGATTGCAAATTATGTCCTATGGAGTAGCAAAGACGACAAGATGAGAAGGGTTAAAATTACCTTTTATTTTTTCACATTTCACAGTCGCTCCCGAACTCCGGGATACAAAGACCAACCACTTGTGATCTGAACGTAAAAATATAAGACTACTAACTAACTAAAATTTAAATAAAAGCTAGCTTTTAATATTTTACGCAGATGACTAACACTGAGAATGGCCTTTTAAATTACTACATCAGTAGTACGCAAACTGCGGAAAACTACATACAATACGTCTTTAACTTTCCAGAAGACTCAACCTCCGGCCTTAAAGGCGGACAGTAACTGATGGCAAGCTCGCGTGAAGACTCGTGGCAAGATGGCTCACTCTCTTTCCTTCTACTACGCTCTTGGCAAAAAGCCACAATTCAAATACTTAAGCGCTAGCAAGTACAATTTGCATAAACATATTCACGCGTTAATTCTGGCCGGAAGTGGAAAATAAGAGATGATAGTAAAGTTTTAAAATAAAATTAACGTTAGTCAAATATAATATCCTTACAGGCTTATAGGAAAGAAAAAATGAACTTAACTGGTTAGTAAAAATGAATATAAATCCCTACAAACTATATCATTTAATAATTGATATAGTATACTACTATGATATGTAACATTGTAGAGACATTAGGTTTATTTCGAAGCAGGAGTCATGAAAAATATGCAAGGCCTTCGCCGGGAATCGAACCACGGACCTCTGAAATACCGGTTCAGTGTGCTGACCATTACACCACGAAGGCACGCTAAGAATGTGGGAGATATACCTTATATACTCCCCTTTTTAAAGGGCGACTAGGGTTTTAGGGGACCTAGTCGCCAAATCCTGGGTGTGGAGAGTCATCATCCACAACCCTTTTTAGTTCGGGCGCCAGTGTAGAGACATTAGGTTATTTAGTAGCAGGAGACATGAAAAATATGCAATTCCTTCGCCGGGAATCTAACCACGGACCTCTGAAATACCGGCTCAGTGTGCTGACCATTACACCACGAAGGTCTGCGAAGAAAGAGGGAGAAATACCTTATAACATCTCTGACCACGTTAACCATTTTTCAATCCTATGTCAAATAGGCTAAACGTTCGTTGATGTGCAGACTCTTGATGTGTATTTTACCATCGTACCACTGAAGGAAAAATTTAGATATCTTGTATTGTTTGTAGTTGGTTGTATTGCATTTGTGTATTATTTATTATGATGTATCAGTGTAGACAGCTTCCGTCTAATTTATCATTTCTTGTATGGGTTTCTCTTTGGCAGACAGCTCTCGGGATGTCTACCCGGACCGCAGCAGCAACTACGACGCCGTCTCCAGGTATCTGATGTCTACGGGGAAGTAAGACTCAACACCATCTTTCTATACATTGCATATTTATTTTATAAATGCATCGAAATATGTGTTGTTGTGAAAGATGTCAAATACTCAGAAGGACACATGATATCTTTAACTTAAAGAAGACACCAGCCAAATTCATCATTTTGGTAGAATCAAAGATTTCTGACATGATCAGTCCAAAATGAGAAAAATATTTCTTCGCGTTTTCATCTCAGAAAGCATGTTTTTAAACTACGAATCATGATTATTGTCAGATAAAAAGATAATTATGGAATACATGAAAATTAATAGCAGCAGAAAAAATAAATGAAGATATGTATATTCCTCCTCCTCCACTGCATCAAAATGTACCACAGCAAACAAATCTATGTTCATTGGAATTGACTTCTTTGGCTCACATTAAAAGGCAGGTTTAATTCTGATAATCAATAAGAAAATTACCTGATTTTAATTTTCTCTTTTACTTGTTATTTCCTTGTACATTGTAACCACAAAAATTTCCGGGTACCATATTTCAAAGGGAATATCCATTTTGACCACTAGCGAATGCCATGTAACAATGTTTTTGCTTGACATATGTACGTAAGGACAGAATAAAGGACTCTCTTTCCCCAAACAAATTATAAAACTGATTTAAAATGGATTCGAAAGACATTTTTTCTTGGCGTCTGTACGTTCATAGGTACGCACGTATGTATCTCACAAAACTCAAACATGAGCAGTCCGAGAACTTTTGGTGGCAATCGGCAGCACCAAAATTCTATACAAATATAGTAATTATATATATATATCAGTGCGGTACCATTGTAGACGTATTTGTTTACATTTGAAACTTAGCAGAATAGTGAATTTGTTGTCAATCTCGAGAAACTAAACTTCGCAACAACAAAGGTAACGTCTTCTTTTATTATTGCGAATTAAATAATGCTTAATCCATTCTGAATTGTCATATAAATATTATAAAAATATACTGTGTGTGTGTACATATATACCATATATACTCGGCTCGGTGACCCCAGATTTTTATACTTATATGTTGGTAAATCGTGCATTGTTTGCTTTAAAAATGATTGAATTAGGCTGCTCTTATTTTCCGGTTAAGGTTTTTGTGCCTTTAGTTAACCTGAATGCAATAGTTGTAGAATTATCAACCTTTTAAAAGTTGTTTCAGTGCGGCTACGCCTAATTTTTTTACCATAGTAGACGTATTTGTTACATTTGAAACTTAGCAGAATAGTGGATTTGTTGTCAATCGCGAGAAACTAAACTTCGCAACAACAAAGGTAACGTCTTCTTTTATTATTGCGAATTAAATCATGCTTAATTCATTCTGAATTGTCATTTAAGTTGTTACATTATTGCGTATATTGACTCAGCATAGCGTCTAAAACAAATTAAGTCAGTTTTACGGCTTCAGTCTGTTTTTACCGAGTGAGACCAAAAGTAAACTTTCAGCTTTGTATATCAAAAAATCTGCCTTCTTGCCCGCTGACCGAATTTCATGTTTTTGCGTGGCAACTATAATTGTAAAAATTATTCTTTAAATGATTTTAACTTTATTTATGTTTTATATTTTTCTATATTTTTCAATTTTTAATAAAAATGGTTTAAAGTTTTATGTATTTTTGCCTTGCCGCGAAGTGAAAACTGAATTAATTGCATGAGAAATGCATCTCTAATGAAATTCGAGGAAACAAGTTTAAATGAAACACAGCAAAAAGTGCGTATAATTTAATATTACGTACAAGTCATGTGGTGTACACATCAGATACTTTTTCATTTTATTTTCTTCTGCTTATTGAACAAAATGGAAATGTATATTAAGGACTAAATGTGAGTAAAAGAAGTTAGAACGAAATGCAAAAGGGATTTGATCGGATTAGAAAAGTGTTGGAACTTCAGTAAGTCTCTTTCTTGTGTTCCTCGTAAATGCTCCCGATCTGACTAAGACCTTAACTCAGGAGATCCTTGTCTCTTATTCAGATGACTCAACTACTGGTGGCTTTCATTAATATCTTTTTAAGGATGAGACTTAAATGATTCAGTCATTATCATACAAGCTCTAAAGCGCAAATATTATCTGCTCTAGATGCTTAATCTGAGCTGACGAACCCATGAAAACATGACAAAATAAAAGCAAGGTTTTAGTGAATTTTCTGTTACCGAATAATATCCATGTTTTTAAATAATGTAGAAGAACCATACATTTCCTTTAAGGACATAAATGACTTTTAACAAAATATACATCAGCCCAAAATCATTCACTAAAGTTCACCATTTTTTTATCAAACTGTTTTGTTTATCTATATATTATATTCGAAGAAAACAAGTACAAAACAAGAAGTTTTGTACGTTTCTGAAATCTGATGCAAGAATTCAATTTATACATATATAAAGGAAAATGCAGACTTAGAATCAATTTGTAACCTGGAATTCTGAAACACGTATCGCTTTCAGAGATCTGAGTTTAGTACTCCGATCTGAGTTTAGTACTCAAGAAATCCGAATGGGATTTTTTTCTGCTCTGAAGGGATAATATAAAAAAGCGTATAATTTTAAGCTAGTGAGGGATTTTCTGGTTATTACATAGGTTTTAATGCAAATCTACCTGAAATATTTATTATTTGACACAGAAATTAAAACTTTCATGTAAAATAAAACAACAATCAAATAACAGTTGATTCTCATGATTTTCTAATATTTTATTTATCAACATAAGAATTAGAAAACTTCTGTAAGTAACGAAATACCTGCGTGAAATGTTTAGTTATGGACAGACATTTTGATCGTAACTCCACAGTGTGAAGACTTAACTGGCAAAATAGAATATTATTACTTCTTATTACTTACCTTGATTTGAATATTATTACTTACTTTGATTTGAAATATATCTATTATTATTTCATCAAGCGACAGTAAATTGCATTTTCAAACGCTAAAGCTGAACTCTGAAGAATGTTCACTTTCTTGTATGAACATTTTGAACATTTCTTGAACATCTTTCTTGAATCTAAGATACAAGAGACGATGGTTCCATACTTTGATCGAATAATATCTCACAGCAAACAACACAGTGATGTTGAGGGTATATTTCATCTCCATTCCAAGTAAACCCAAATCATAAATAACTTTCATTATATTTTCTGTAAACAATATTTCTTTCTTTTCAGTGTTCTTAGTGCTAGTTGATTGTCCTGGATCCATCACCTGTGAATCATCACTTTTCCACTTAGTCAATCTTAGCCATTTTTCCATTTTGAAAAATCTAGGTTTGTTTTTTTTTTTGATTTTGCTCTTCTTCCTCTCGGCCTCGTACGCTGCTTCCTAAGTGCGCATGCGCAGAACAACAAAATACCGCACGCGCGAAATAAAAAGTAATCACCTTTTCAGAATTTCGGCACTGCAAGAGCGACAACTGCTCTTCTTCGAGTGCTGCTGTGTGCGCATGCGCAGAACAACCAAACACCATGCCGCTGGAACTGCAAAGCGCGCGGTTCCATACAGACACTTTCGTACCTTTTTCATAAACTGGAGGATGGCTACTGACATTAAGTTTAAGGATTATATATTGTAGAAGTATAAAGAAAGAATGGAGTGGTGAATATAAGTGGAAATAGAGGGTGCTGCAGTTCCACAGTGCTTATTACGAGCCGCCACTGGTGAAGAGCCTTCCAATACGAGCTGTATGATAGTAAGAACTTTACAACATTTTGAATTTCCTGACGCAGTATCAAGCTTAAGGAGCGGAAAATCTGTGAAAATGAGCAGCCGAATAGTAACCTTAAGTCCATTCCTTGATGTAAAAGGAATATTTTTCTTGTTGGAGGACGACTATGGAATTTAAACATTTTGGATAATTAAAGCTTATTCCTCAAAAACATTCCATTTCTAATCTTATGATTAGGCATTATCACGAAACGTATTTCCATTCACCTCCTGCACTTTTGCTTTCTAAATTAAGACAACATTTTTTAAATTGTCTCTGCTAGATCTAAAATAAGAAAAATCATTAAAAACTAGGTTGTTTACTGTAAACATTATGCCCAGATTTCAAGACAAATAATGGCTGATTTTTCATCCGCTAGAATTACAGCTTCAAGAGCCTTAAGAGTTGATATGGATTTTGACGGCCCATTTATGATAAAACACAGAGCAGACTAATTGGCTTTCGAGTGTTATGTTTGCATTTTTATTTACTTTACTACGAAAACAGTTTATCTTGGAGTCGAAAATCTTTCTAAGGCTTGTGTGGAAACATTAAAACGGTTTATAACCAGGAGAGGAAACGCAAAGGAAATATTTAGTGACTGTGGGTCGAACTTCAAGGGTGCTAGCAAAGAAATACGCGGGATCTTCTTGTTATGTTAGAAAAACGAATGTGTCTATTCTTTTCTGACTTCAGAAAATGTGAAATGGAATTTCAGTCCTCCAGTCAGACCACATTTGGAGGACTTTGGGAATCTGCAGTAAAATCTATGAAATATCATCTTCGAAAATCACTTGAAACAGTGATTTTGACTTCATCCTGAATTCACGACCTTGATAACACAAGTTGAGGCATGTATGAACTCGAAGCCTTTCCATCCACAATCAAAACGATATAACTGTTCTCAGAACTGGACACTTCTTCATTGGTACATTTCTCCCATCCTTGCCTAAAGAAACTATAGAACAATCGAAGAACGGAAGATGAGACTACTAGCTTTCCAAAACTTTCGGTTAAAATGGAGCCGAGAATATTTAAGTTACAATTCCGAAATAAATGGAAGAAATCTCAAGAATATTTGTCTGTAATTAATCTATATATATATATATAGAAGAAAACCTGTGTGTGTATTTGTTTTCTAAAAACTCAGTCACTGCTGTAGCTATCGTTACTATACTTTTTACAATTCTTTTCTAGGTTCTGCAAACGGTCGATGTCCACTTTTTTTCTATAAAAAGTAACTACAATCAGAAGTATTAATTAAAAACTAGGAAAGACGATAACTTTCGCCGTCATTTTGTAGTGTGGTAACAGTCTCTCAAGCTGGAGATAAAAATCTGCTTTATTTCGAAAATTGTTGCACTGTTCGCTTTCATATCCTAGAGTTTGTTAACAAAAAAATTTCTAAGTTTACTATGAAATAAAAATAACATTGCCAAACGTTAAATACATCATTCCCGATTCCAAAAACTCGTGAGAAGCCATTTCGACTATTTCCGTGCTCGTACGACTTTAACAGCCGAAATATTAATTAAAAACTCTGAAAGCGTTAATTTTCGTACTCATTTTTCCGAGTGGCAACAGTGTCGCGCGTTTAAGATAAAAATACTTAATTTCGAAAAGTGGTACTACTGCTCGCTTTCAAATCGCAGAGTTTGTTAATCAAAAATTTATAAGTTTCACAAAATCTATATACAGAAAAAAGAATGTTTGCATATGTGCTTGTTTGCTTGTTCGCGTTATTGATATCTGATCAATTATGATAATTCTTTTGCTACATTTAATCTACTAAAATTGAATATAAGTGAAATATTGGATGGAACTTGAGCTTTTACGACCATTTGATTAGAAAAACGGAAATCATTAAAAACTGCGTGCCGTTGTTACAGATATGATGAGAGAAGATTAGTTTATTTTTCTATCGAAAGTTTTTATGTGGGTTCCATATCGCATCAGACTGAAAAACGTATGACTGTGAATAGTACTTTATGCATCGTGATTAGAGAAGGATTACAGCATTACTGTCAATCTGACTTAATTGGCATCGGGTACTTCCGCTAATCCTGATTAAAGGAGAAAACATCTCAATTCTTCAATGAAAATTAGGCAGAATAATTCGTGTATATCCGTGTTCGGTACTAATGTAGAGTTGATGATTATCAGTGATATCTAATGCAAATATTAACACTTCTTGGAGGTTTTAATAATAAATAAGAATAGATGAAAATATGATAATAATATGCAAATAGTATACAAATTAATAAATTAATTAAAGTAACTAATTGAAATCTTGTTATTTGGTTTCATTCAGCAGTAACATTCTAATCGTTAGAAATAAAGACCAATAACGCGAGGACACAGTGTTTGCAAACACGCTTGAAATTCTTGTAGAAAATTGCTATATTTATTAATCTATTCTACTAGACAATCAGTACGAAATTTTATAAACTTTACAAGGTGTAACGTTTTTAATTCAAAAGCTAGAAATACTATTCAAACTGTTTAGCTGTGCACTTGATATACACAAACATAACACGCGAAGATAATAAACTTCTTAAACCTTTGGACCGCTGCGTTTTGTTTGGGATTTAATCTTAATACTTACTCATTCTGTAATGCAAGCAAAGGAAAACATTTAAAACTGTTTTTAACAAAACTTCACATTCGTTGGATTTCTCAATTTTTAAGCCGTTTTGTTCGAACGATTAAGTTTACCATAATTTAGGAACCAAAAGTAGTAAATAAACTCCAGTTTCTGCATTGGCCTTTTGTATCTTTTATAACTGCGATATACCTTTCCAGAACACACCCATAAAACTGATATGAATTCTCAGGCATCATTCTATCAGTCCCATTCCAAACACTATTCAAGCAAATTTAGAAATAGCAAAAGCAAACGAAAAACTAAATCGTCATACTCAAAAACTAATAAAAACAGAAGTTTATCAAAAATTTATCACAGAACTCAACAGTCTCACCGCAGATACGATATTTTAAATTGCAGCCAGACTTACGGCCTGATACGAGACTTTAAATTAAACGAACTCCGAAAATTAATCAGCAGATTTGATTCAGAAAAATTTTGGAATATAAAATTCGCTGATAAAAAGGAAAACAGCAGGCAAGTAAGAATTGCAACAGCAACAGCGGTATTTCAAATGAAGCCGAATGGAGAAGGAAACTGGATTATTTCCAAAGAACCAGTGCCAAGATTAAAATCTGATAATGAAACGACGCAAATTACTATTATTAATATAGATGTGCTGACTTTGCTTCAGAACTGATGAAAAGAAATTAGCGAAAAAATTAATAGATAAGAATAAATGCATCTATACTCAACAAGCAAGAGTATAAAATAAAGATATGAAAGGGATGATCTTTGTATATACTAAACTACTGTTAATTTCGGACAGTATTAAAAAATTTCTCTAACAAATTAAAGTAAAACTTTACGCATACCAACTGAAGAGTGAAAAGAGGGCGAAGGCGGTACTGAAACAGACCTCAGGTACCGTAATGGAAGAAGTTATCAAAGCTGGCTTAGAAAGAATAAACTTCCCCACATTTTAAAGTGAGAGAATTTATAAGATGCAAAGCAAAAAATGCTGAAAACCTGCTATTTGAATCTGCTATCTGAAAACCTGCTATAATCGGGAATGATGTTATTCCAAGAATCGTAGACAGTTACTGAAGGTCAAGCAGTTTTGATGTAAATATGTTCAGTATACCTGTTACGAAACGGAATTTCAAGGCGAAGAGTCAACTGGCCCAGTACTTTAATTGCCAATTGTTTCGGGTACGCTCAACATGCCTGCTTGAATGTAACAAGACGCTGCAAATGTGGATTAAGTTATAGGAGCAATGAATGTACATTGAAACCAAAGTAAAAAAAAAACCAAAATGCATTTTCTGTGACGAATTGCATATTAGTCAGTTCGAGACCATGAAGTCCACAAAAAGAAACTTGAGGAGCCAAAGAACGTAATGCATATTCCAAACTAGAAACACTAGCTTTAATCTCTAAAGATTTCTCGGTCTTAATAAAAAATTAGAAGTGAAACCTAGCCAAAGTATGTACAGTGAAAAAATCAAAGAGTCTACTATTACTACCTGAATAAATTAAGATGTCATTAAAATGATCCCAAGATCCAAGCATTAAAAATTTTCTTCAAGAAATAATAAAAATTGTAAGCGAAATAAGAAATGCAAGAAATACCGTAAAAGAGTTCATAATAGAATTAAGGTCTGTAGAAACAGTCGAACGATTTGTGGAGCAAGAATAATAGTTTAGGAGACTCCAATGAAGAAAGAATAGCATAGCAATAAAACTCAGTGTAACCTTTCTAGATTTTTTGCTCAAGGTTTCGTATTCAGCTCGTGATGTTTTGTTTTCCCAATCACGTTTTCAATAGGAATTAGTTTCTGGGATTTCTTTCCTTTTTAAAGGATCTTCAGAATATTTTAAAACTCATTTGGAATTGACTGTCGCATCAACGGATTAACTTACTTTATTTTGTAAAGCTTGTAATAGAACAAAAATTAGCTCGAGTTAATAACCCTTTCGGAGCTAGGGACTTATTTGAAATGTAATATATCCCACTCGATTCGATTAAAACAGTTGTCAATAAATTACATTCCAATAGTTGTTCTTATATGGAATTTAGTAAAATACTGTTTTTGTAAATGTAACCTCTAAGATTCATATAATAATGTTGCTAGTTGTTTTATTTTTTAATCGAATTACATCATTTTGATGGATAATTTCGTTTTCCCACATGGCAAAACAAAATATCTATTTGAGGAATATGCGTGTTGATATAATAATCTAAATTCATGAAAACCTATTAGAATTTAGTCAAGTTGAATCTGATAACTACCCAGGTTTACAAGACCGTAATTTTAAGGGTCCTAAAATAATTTTACAATTCTCCTTAATCCTGTTTCCCTTTTACTCCTCATGAAAACAAAGAAATTGAACATAAGAGGTATAGTTGAAAGGACTTTTTGCCTAGAGCTTCACTGTATTAATTGCACTTCATTTGCAAGATACTGTTGCTGTAGGAGTTGTTATTTATATGAAACAATAATTAGATATCTGTACAAAATATGATATTCTCAATTAATCTAAATTTAAGCTTTAGGCATTGTTTAGAACAGGGATGGCCAATGCGGATCTCGGCGGAGTTCGCGAAATTTATAAACTGATATCTTCTGTTAACACGGCGAAAATTAAGAAATCCATACTGACATTTATGCAACATAAACGGTCATGATAACTGTCAACAAAAATACTTTGAAGCTACGATATCACATATTCTGATTGGCCGAAATAGCAATAATTACCGGATCGGTCATGGTAACTGTCAACAAAAATACATTGAAGCTACCATATCACATATTCTGATTGGTCGCAAAAGCAATAATTACAAGATCCGTCATGGTAATTGTCAACAAACATACTTTTAAGCTATGATATCACGTATTCTGATTGGTCGAAAAAGCAATAATTACAGGATTGGTCATGGAAACTGTCAACAAAAATATGTTTAAGCTACGATATCACGTATTCTGATTGGTCGAAAGAGCAATAAATATAGGATTAAGCGACCACGTGATGATCGCGTTTAACATATTCGACCCTGATGCGGATGGGTACAAACAGACTATGACTGCTTAATGTCTTCAGTACGGTAAATTTTTAACATGAATACAAAGAAAAGAAAACATGTTGATGAAAATAACACAATGCTGTGAGAAGAAAAGGACCCAAAATTCCAAATCAGTGTGTTTAAATTGTTGAGAAATTGGCGCTGTATTTACCGAACACAATGTGAAAAGACCAAACATAGTGATTATATGATACTGGAAATAAAAATAAAAGAATCAAAGCTAACAGAACTTATTTATATCGCGATTGAAAGCTCAACAAAAATCCTTACTTCAGCGTTACAACAATCATCCTTATTGTGAAGGAAGGTATTCGATTCATTTCTAATTGCTAAAAATATTCGCTAATAAATGTATCTTTGAAAGCTATTGCAAATGATGTATTGGCTGATAAAAGTAAATTATTTTTAAACAATGGTTTATTTCAACATATATTTTAACATAAATCAGACGTTCGCCAATTCACTAAGTGAATTTTTTTCAACCGTTTAAACATTAGGGCCAAGTTTTAAATGTGGGTACTATTCCGTTATACATCTGCAACCTATTTCGGAGGTTGTTTTTCTAATTGGAAACTGTTTCTAGTTATAAGAATAGTTTATAGCTGCTGAACAAACAAACAAACACACGCAAATGAACACACGTTCTCATACACACCACGTGGCGGATGATAGTCACGCTCCAACAAAAGTAGCATGCACACCGTGCAGAGAAAGGGGGACAGTTCTATATTTAACGTTCTACTGGACCGATTGTCGAAATTTAACTTCCGTTTTCCATTCTTGAAAGCGCGTTGAGGATATATATTACATTTATACATAGCATTATTCTAACATAGGTATTTTGACACAAAATCGGACTTCTTTTGAAATAACATACTATTTTTTTTTCATATTTCGATTTTTGCAAATCAAAGTATGCCTATACATTAAATTTTGTAATTTTTAGCTAGAAATTTATGGAAAAATTTAAAATTCATCTTGATGCATTTTTTTCAGTTTGCGTCAAGAATAATAATTCACTTAACGAAATTCTTAATTTATAGAAACCAATTTCTCTTTCTATTTTTTTACTGTTCGCGAGAGAAAAAAAAATGGGGCATCGGTCGTACTTTCAAATAATTTTAAACGAAGTGCGTAAACCACATTTGGCGTTATTATCGCTTATAACGAATATGCAAAACTTCAAAACGCTCCAATAATGTAAATTCATACACATCTTAGGAAATTTTCAATAAAAAAACTGTCCTTTTTTTGCAGGTATTCTTAGAAATACATCTACTTTAAGATGATGGTAAATATTTTATAGATTACAATTCAAAATATTTTTTAAACAATTTATAAAAATTATTTAAAAATACAAATTTTTAAAATAAATAAAAAATAAATGGGTGAATTTTATTTGAAATGAACCTAAATTTTGAAATGTGAAAGGAAGAATTAAATAAGATTAATGAAAAAGAGATATTCATAAATATAATTTCAATTAACATGGAGGAGATAAAATTCTGAGACTTAAATTTTTAAAACTACTCGTGAAATTCTTACAAAACTTGGCAGTTTGGAATAATTTGAGTCGCAGTATCGAAATACCAAAAAAAAATTGGCATGTCATTTCAGAAAGAGTCCAATTTTGTGTCAAAATACCTATATTGTAACAATGCTATTATATAAATGCAATTATATAAATCTAATACATATCCTAAGTCGCGCTCTCGAGACGTGAAAAACGCAGTTTGAATTTCGTCAATCGGCTCAGCAGAACGAGAGATATAAAACTGTCACATTTTTTTCGCCGTGTACATATCGGAAAAGTATTGAAATGTGAGTATTTTGAAAATGTTTATATAATTTGTTATTTTTGGCTCATCGTTCGTAATTTCAAATAGTTTTAAACGAAATGCATAAACCACATCTGGTGTTATTATAGCATCATTTGAAGCCTCGAATCGAGCTGCGGAGATAAATCTATATGTAATTTCTGGAAAGTTCGATTTTGTGTCAAAATATTGTAACACTAATAATACAACGGTGAAATAAATTAAGAGAATTTGCATACTTTATCGAAATGAAAAATCTGAACTGAAGGAAAAACCACTGTTTCTAGCCAAAAACGCAAATCTTGTACGGCAAATACGTAAGTGTACACGTGTGTGTAGGTGAAACCAACAAAAACGCAGGCTTTACAAGCGCGTGGAGAGTAAGACGAATTGCGTTCGCTACCACACCTCGGCGAATTTCTTGGTGTTATCCTGCAACAATCGGTTAAATTCACATCGAAACAGTAAAAATGAGTAACCATCAATGTTTATATGATGAAATGACGTGGTGAATTGTGGAGACGAGGCACGCCAATCTCAAGTCTAGATATGTAGAGAGTTTAATTTAACGTCCAG
>KK118181.1:241659-307574 GCA_000611955.2 Stegodyphus mimosarum | reverse complement strand
GCTAACGCAATTTTTTAATCATTTTAGTCATATTAACAAGCATCGCTTTCTTCGCACTTACGCCACATACAATTCAACAGCAAAACCACAAAACTGTTAAAAGCAGGACAGCAGAACATATTTAGAATTCTCGAAGCATGTTAAGTGTTTACGTAGATTTTTCTATTTGTTTTTACCTTTTCTCAGGTCAACATAACAATGTTAAGTTTTCTTACTAAGATGACTTGCAAAACTTTATTTTTGTCTTCCTCTTTATTACCTTTTTGCGTGGTTAACCTTATATTAAATATCATCTTCTTCGTAATTACGCCACATAATATTCAACAGCAAAATTCCAAAGTATTTACAAACAGTATTATCTTTAGAATTCCCTATGAAATGTTAGGGGTTATCTATTTTTTCAACATTAGTTATATTACCTCTTTGAAAACACTTCGCTCGCGCAGCTAGCAGCGAAAATAGTTATAATAAAATAAAAAAATGTATATAATGATTATAAGTAGTCCATCTAGTTTAATTGCATACAAATATTTAATATTTCTCAGTAGATATCTCAGAATTTTAATGCATTTTTATTTAAATCAATCATATTAAAAAATAGAACAAAATATTTTAAGAACTGCGTTTATTGCTTTTAAATCGCTTAGTTTGTTGCTCAGTAATCTTCTACAATAAATCTGCAAGTTTCGGTTTTACTGAACAGCAATTCGCTGGGGGAAAATAAAAGTATTTTATTTACGGCAGTAGTAACCCATTGATTGCTTTCAGGTATCCGAGTTTGTTGATTAAAATTGAAAGATAAATATATTACATTTTTTCGAATGGCAACAGTCTAGCGAGCTGGAGATAAAAATATTTATTTCGTACAATGTTTCGTTTTATTCCGAACAATGTTGCCACATTGCCCTCAAAGAACTTGAAATGATTATTTATAATACAGATTTTGTGCAATGTAGATTTGAGCACTCCAGAATTCCCCAAGATTAATGACTTTACTACCATCTGATAATCCCTTCAATGTGATATCTAATTATGTAATGATTAATTAGTAATTAATCTATGTTCATGTACAGATTAAACTCTGAACGTCTATTCTTTGTATTTCACAGGAGAAGTTGCATCCGCCGAGGTGGTAGTTGCGATCATAGACCAAGCGATTGCTGCTTCAGTTCTTCCTGTCGATGCAACCTTTGGGGTACCAATTGCAGATGCCAGAGGGTTGGTCTGTTCCAAAAATGGGGTAAATGAGACGGAAGTCCCCCATGATGCATTTGTTCTTCCGATATGGACCTTCTGAAAAGAATATTCTCCCGATTTTTGCATTCTGTATGATTGATGGTTAATGCTGCAGAGCAAAATGTTCAAAATTGTTCTAGTCATTAATGTCGAATGAATTAGCATTACTTTCTTTTTTATTTATGCACATTTTTCATATTTTCTTTCATTGTGTATTTATTTTATTTACTTATATATTTATGTCAAATAATTCCGCGTAAGTTTCAGTTCTCAGTAACAACTTCATTGAGGTGGCAACCACACATTCTAATAATTTTGTTGAAAAATTCCATCCTTCATATAAGATTGGAAAGTTTTCTCTGACAAAAATTTACAGAAATTGTTTGGTATTTTCGAAAAATAGCTAAAAACATATATTTTAATATTATAAAGTTGTCATTTTCCTATTTGTAATGAAATGTCACTAATAAAACTGAATCTTCTTTATAAATTTGTTCTGCTAATAAAGTGTTCGAAATTATATATTCATATGAAGTGCAATTTTCTCAGTTTATAAGCTATTATTAAAATAGTGCTTCTTCATGTATGAAAAGAATTCTTATTGAAATATCTGTCAGTTATCCGTAAGAGTTTACTATTACATATTAATGCAAAAACTAGACATTCATAAAAGACCTCCTTTTGTAAATGGACATTCATGGAAGGCTAAATGAATATATATAGAGAGATTTGATTACTTGTCTTCTATAAAGATCTAAAGAAATACAAAACGTAAAGTTACATAATGAAAATTTAAAAACCGAAATAAAATTACTCTACTTAGTACACCGAAATAAATTTACTAAATTACATTTTTTATTTTAGTTTGTGTAAAAGCACGTCCCTTTATAATTATATCATTCATTAAAGCTAACTGCATGACATCTCATATTTTTTGAAGTATTAAGACACAATAAATTAATTTAATAAATTTTAGTAAATTATCACAGAATTAAAGGATTTTGTTTTTATAAATCATTAACATTTAGTCATTTTTAACTAGAACCATTTTGCATTGAACTTTCTTAAATGTATTATTGATGTAGGAAAGGTTATGGCTTTCTATTTTAATGTAATACTTTTATTATATCTCACAAAATAAGATCAAAGTGAAGAATCTTTTGAGACAAATTTTCATAACCAGTGATTTTCATGCCAAATAATGAATTCAACAATAGCTCATGACAATAACTAACATGATATCCTACATGTTTTAACAAAATTTTAATTTATTGTTTGTAATTACTGCGTAAAAGAAAGGTTATATTTATGTTCTTTAAATGAGTTTTATATTACAAACATTCCTAAAATTTATTTTATTTATTGCATGAACTTCAATCAAAGTAATGTCGTTAGGTAATTAAACCTCAAGTACATCTGAGATTATGAGATTAAGAGTATTATTAAAAATCCTCACCACTTAATTTAGTATCATCAATAATTGCCACAATTATTATTTATTAGTTATTTGATTCTTCGCTAATGTAAAAGAGTTATTTGTACTCGAATAACTATTATACATTTTTTTCAGTCTTTTTGTTCATTTGATTTTACCTAAAGTAATTTAAATTCTAATACAAATAGTTATGAGTTACAATAAATTGGTTACTAGCGCTCACGTCATTTATCAGTACTCGCATCATGAGCATCAACTTATTTTCAGTAGAATCGTATATTAATTCAACCAAAGTACGAAAGTTTTCATATAGAGCTTTCTTTATGTAAATCTTTTACTCTAAAAAACAATTTCTTAAAAATAAAAATATATATTCTGAGTACTTTAAACCTGTTTATGTATTACTTTGAAAACAACATATTTTAAATAAGGATAACAATTTCTGACGAATAATGAAGCCTCAGCTGTCTGTTTTTTTAACAAAATTTTCCAATCTGCATCAAAGTAATCTGTAGAATTAGCCATTTTCAAGAGTTTCCTCTCCTTTGAGAAAGATTTTGATCAATATATCAATGTGCATTTATGTTTGTAATCAAAATGTGTTAACCCTTTAATAAATAAAATATTCTTCTAATATGGCAATTATACGAATTATTCTTTGAATTTTAGAATGGTAAATAATACTTTTATTCATTACCTTTTAGGCATGCATAACAAGACAGGATGAATTTTTCCTTAATGGAAACATAGCATAAAATAATAAAATATAATAAATGCTCTATTAAACATGATGAATTCAACAAAAAGTGACACACATATCGCTCAGTAAAACAGTACTTCTTACTTTCCAGTTTCACGGCATAAAAAAGCATAATTTCTTTGCGAAATTATCACATGAAAAGACAAAGTTTATATCAACCATGAAACATATGCTACTTTATACCACATTACAGATATAAAAGTGCACGGTGAATTAACATATCCTAAGGTTCTGACATAATACATCCTAAAGACATATCCAAAATAAGCATATCCTAAGGACTTCAATCCTAAGGATTCATGTGCTTATTTAGTCCTGAGCTATATGCTAAATGTTTGTACCTTTTCATAGTTATCTATGAAATATTAGTATTATCGTAATAATATTTTATGCATATAATACAATAAAATGCAAGTGTTAAATAAATGACTTTTGGCTGCTGTACGTATTTACTATACTCTCATCGTATAGACAGCATTTGCAATGGTTTTAATAAATACGCGGCGCTGATGAATAACAGCAAATGGATTGGCACCGGCAATATGAATGCTGTAGACTTTTGGGAAGGCTCTTTGTGATGCATTTCATGGCCTTCATGATTTGGATCGTGATCTTCGTGTTCATGACCAGAAGAATGTTCGTGATGATGATCTGCACTTCTTGCAACTCTTGTTCGTACATTTCTGTCTCTGTTGTTATTAACAATTTTAATACCCCTAGCCGCTATGTTTTGCGGGTTTTCATTCAACAGAGATAGCATTTGGTGCAAAATGTATAAGTTGTCCCCTTTCTTTTCTGGTACAACTAATGGTATCAGTGGGGCAACACGTTGTTTTGTTGCAGTTGAGGATTTATTTGCTTTTCGTTGCGGCACAAGAAGCGGCAGGTACGATTCTCCTGACTTATTCTCATCAGCAGCATTCTTACGCCTTGGAGAAGGGTTGGGATAAGGCAATCTTCCTAAAGGCGTCTGGATGCCACTTTCTTTAGAGCTGCCAATTGTTCGTCTAACAGGTTCTTTATCCCTTATGAGAACAGGAATAACACTTCGACCATTTTGGTTTGTAGTGGTTAATGCTAATATATGTCCAGCTGGGCTTCCGTGATGGGATAAATGGGGATTATGGCTCGGTGCTCTGGCAACAACTTCGTCAAAACTTCCATTATTATTTACAACAATTGGTATAAAACTGTTCTCATAATGTACATTGTACGGTTGGGCTCTACGATGTTGCAAACTGCTTGCAGATTTTGGTTCGGTCTTTGTACCTTGTATTACATCCAGCTGGGATCTTAATCTATGTAAAGCTTTCTGGCGATCAGAGGCTGGTGTGGTCGGCTTAATCCACCACTGCGTTTTACTCCTTTCTCCACCGGAACTACGGTATGGCTTTTGAGTATTCTGATAGATTTTGCTCCTGTCAGGAGTTCTCTGAGTAGGACTTAGTATAATAGTCTTTACACCAGCTGTGGATTTCTCTGTAGGTGACTTGTTCAAGATATATGTTCCTTGTTGCCCATTTGAAGGGATCACATCCCGAATATGAAAAACTTCCATTTTGGGGGTTACAAATTTTTTATGAGTTGTTGAATGAGACTTTCTAGTTGTAGGAGCGCGAGTAGTGGAGTGTTTATAATATAGACTTTTCGATTCCGGAGTAGTGAAAAAATATTGATTTTGCTTACTAGTTTCTGTTGTTGGTAAGTAGTACAAATTATTCCATGTAGATTTGCTTGCCTGAGTAGTCTTTGGACTGTAGTAAACACTAGCAGTAGGACGGTAGTACAGTTGCTTTTGTGGTTCATCCGACGTAACGGTTTTCTTTTCCGTCAATGTTTTGCTATCATCAGAAGGTAAATTTAAAGGAACTCCGTCATTTCCTGAATGTTTTGGTTCATAGTGAATTTCGGAACTCTCTTCATCAGATTCTAAAGATATTCTTTTCTTGTCTCCACCTCTTTTATAATCACTGGCGTAAGTGTTGTATGTGACATTCTTTACGTGCTGTACGCTGGCCTCGTGATGTAATCCTTTAGCTTCACTGCATGAATCAACGACATGTATTTTCCACCCAAGATGGCGGTGGGTGTAGCACTAAAGACAAAATGAAAGAATTATTATATTAGAAACTAATGTAATATTATCATACTAAAAAAATGTTAAATGCTAATTTAGAAGGCAAACAACAAAAAGCAGCAGTATATTCCCTGAAAATCAGCGTTATATTCGTAAATATAACGCTGATTTTTGTTATTTGACTTCTAAATTAATATTTGTTCGGCGTGTTATTGTATCTTAATTGAGGTGTTAAATCTTTTGTTATAAACAAATCAAATCTAAATTGCTATATACTTTTAGTAATTCTACAAGCAGGAAGCCATCTAAAACACTTGCAGCTGCATTTGAATAAAAATTAATTTTCAGGAAAACAAATATTATGGGCAAAACAGATTAACAAAACCTATAAATGTTGCAAATGAAAGAATAAAAATTAAATTAATAGCTAAAAAATTATTCTCTGCCAAAATGCCGTAGAAATAGCGTTGGAAAAGAGCTTATGAGTCAATTGAGTTTTATCGCAATCAATCATCATTGCGAAACGTTAAACGAAGCAAAACAAACTAGACATTAATTCATTTGATGTAAATTAAAGAGATGCCAAAAATAATAAGTTTCTATCCGAAATGTTTCCGTAAAACTCACTGAGATCAACTACACGAAAAAGAAACGAATTGTGAGGATTTTTTATAACCGTTAATGATTACGTTTTTTGAAAAAAACGACATAGTAAAATGCGAAATATCTGTAGGGGTTTCCGAGAAATAATATCTTGGTTTTAGACGTAAAATATGACTACACTAAAATAAAAACTAAAGAGTAATGATGGTAAAGATTATAAAATTGTATCATGCATAAACATTTCCATTGAGCTACATATTTTTTTCCTTTTATCATATATATTTTAGTTTCTCCATACGTTATATTAGTTTTTATTACCACCAAATAGTACAACTTTCCGCTGAATATAGTTTTTAAATATATCTTCTTGGTATTGTGGTATTGTATATTGTATGATATAACATTTCATCGCGAAGATATATAAGTTCTGTATCGTCACGGTTGAACATAATGAGCATGCTTTAGCATTGTTTGAGATTCATGTGTTTTTAACTTAAGCATCATTAAATAACATAAATCTCCACGTATCAACTTTCGGTTCATTAAACAGGTAGGTATATCAGTTAAATCGTCGATAAATCTGAACTGCGGAGAACACTGAATATGATATTTTTATTTTAAAACGAAAGATGCAAAGATTTTTCTCACTTGGGAGGAACAAGGGAAACTCTCTGTGATAATTTTAAACAAGAATTAAAGTAAACTTTTCATGAGATTCTTAAGTTTAAATTACAAGTGTCCAAGCTGAAGATATTTGCATTCACGTAATTCGCAACATTTCGCTCATTAACATGGAAAGCAATATACAGCTTTCAGTTATAAAACTATTAAGCATTTGTATAAATTTGATCATATAATAGAACAATTTTATACAATTTACACGCTTCTTCAAAATCTCAAAAAGGTTTCAAAAGTTGTTACAATATTGATAACGATATCCGAATGATAACACTAACCGCGATCACACTAAGAGGCATCTCCGTAGTAAATTTTAGCTGCATTTCAATTTTTACTAATGTTTACAGAGTTTCTGGACTTACGCTATAAGGTATTTCTCCCGCCTTCATTAGCATGCCTTCGTGGTGTAGTGGTCAGCACGCTCGGCGCGTATTCGAAAGGTCCATGGTTCGAGTCTCGGGGACAGCACTGCACATTTTTCATGATTCCTGCTTCAAAATAAGCCTAATGACTCTACTGTGGTGCCCGAACTAAAAACGTTGGTGGATGATGATTTTCCACCACCAGGATTTGGCGACCGGTTCTCCTAATTCTCAGTCGCTCTTTAAAAGGGGGAGTATATAAGGTATCTCTGCCGCCTTCTTCGCATGCCTTCGTGGTGTAATGGTCAAGCATACTCGGCGCGTATTCGAGGGGTTCGTGGTTCGAGTGCCGGCGAGGGCATTGCTTATTTTTCATCTATTCTGTTTTCAAAAAAAAAAAAAAAAAAAAAACTAATGTCTCTACAACATTTCAATCTATGTTTTGGAAGTTATTTATGATGATTTGTTGGATTCAAAATTGCTGCCTGTCTTTCAACTTATATTTCAAATAAGTGTAGAGTCATTAGTTTTTTTTTTCAGCAGAAGACGTGAAAAATAAGCAATGCCCTTGCTGGAACTCGAACCTGAACCTCTCGAATACACGCCGAGTGTGCTACCGTTATACCATGAAGGCATACTGGAAGGAGGGAGAAAATACCATATATGAGAAAAGTAAAACTCGGTTGAAAGTAAATCAGGAGATTATGTGGGATGTTCCAGCGTTGCCACATTGCTAGATATTTGATACATTGCTAGATCAGCTAGATATTCTGCAGTTGTGTAACTACCTCACAGTTTCAGTTACTCTATACCTACATTCGGAACACGAACATGATGGCCTGGGGTGTGCTAGGAACAACGTAAATTCTGCGGTCGCTAGAGTCTATTTCCGTTTTTTCCATGACAGAAACGAACAGATAGAAAGAAAATTTATTGGGGAATCCTTAACATCTGGCCTAGGGTCCGGCTTTGTGGAACTAAGTGGGAACTAGGGTCCTGTGCACCACAGAATAACAAACTGTTGTTGGTTTTATTGAAAAACGATAGGTTCATATCATCCCTGGGGGGGGAGGATATCGTAATGGAAGTTTTCAAACTCTAATACAGAGGAATTCGACCAATCACAAGGCTTCATGAGACGAAAGATAATTTCGTGAACGTTTTGAAATTACTATACATTATTACCTATAATAATGCAGTGACTGCTTTTTGTGAAATTAATGACAGGCCATGTCTTCAAATTAAATTTACTTTATTCTTAGAATACGCTGCGATTTTATATTAGTGAAATAAATTTCGAGAAGAGAGCAATAATGCAATCCCAATACTTAGATAAACGAGTTCAAACCGGAAGAAAATATAAAAAAGAGGAAAATAATCCCATTCAGAGATGGTAGCGATATTAACTATATTTTTATTGGTAATTAAATTTATTCTATTTCCAAAAACAAATTCTGAAAGAGGCATAAACTTCCATCATATATGATGCTCCAGGCTATGAATCAGACATATACTACATATATATCACTACTCCTAATGAATATAAAATAATCATGTATACGTTGTTCTTTGCTTTTTAATATTAAAAACAAGTGTACTAAAAAGAAAACCAAAATTTTCATAAATCATATTTAATAACTAATTATAAAGGGCAGGAAAGAACAAGAACGATACCAAGGACAAACTCATTATATAATCTGCATTAAAACCAATAAGAAATATATTTTGTTTTCGCTCTTTCTCAAATTAAGTAGAGTTAGTATTATAAATATTTGGGATAGAAATATAACTTTATTGTTAACTACTAATAGCAGGAAAAAAAGCCTTTAAAACTTTGTATCGCGCTTGAAAAAAAGAGAAATTAAAAAGCAAGAGTTTTATCTTTCTATTTTAATTAATTTTTATTTTATTACATTGTTTTTGATTTCCGGCGTTCTGGCGCAAGAGCCTGTAACTATGTAAACATTATAAATTTGAAGAAATATATGTAATGCAAACAGAGTTAAAACATATGCCTTTGAAATATTTCTGATGCTTTATCATTCTGAAAATTGGTTTTTATTTCAAATCATTTTAGCATTTGCTTTTACATATTTTGACAATACATTTTACTTATTAATTTTTTTGCTTATTTTTTATTTTGAGAACCATTACTTCAAATTTAGGATTTTTTCCGCTATCCTATTATCGTAAATATCAGTCTTTTCGATGAAATTTTCAGTTTTTGTCTGAAAAATGCCATTTAAAAAATTTTAAACGGCTTTAAGTGGATGTTTAGTTTTATAGGCAATGCATAAAACAAAGTATTTTCGAGGTAATATGTAAGATCTTCTACCTGAGTAATCTTTTATTTTTGTATGTGCTTTAAACCTCATAAAATATATACGCAGTATTAGAATCTTATCAATAATAATCAATCTCATTAATAATAGAGGCAATTTTTATCTCTCCACTAAATTATTCTAGACTTAATAGGATACTATTGCTTTGGCATGTAGGCTTCGAAAATCAGCAAATGCAAATTAAAATTAGTACATATTAATTAAATTGCACCATTCGAATGTTAATTAAATACCATATTAATTAAAATATATACCATATTAATAATATACCAGATGAATTAAAATGCACCATTTCCAAAAGTGTACGTAAGGCAGTATAAAAAAAACATAATCCAAGACCGAGAAAGGCAATGAAGATAATTATTACAAGGTCCCTTGAAAATTAATCCAAAATATAATCTGAAACAAATTTTAAAAAAAAAATTTAATAAAATTGCTATGAAAACAGAATATCCGGATTTTATACCCCATACATTAGACTACATTAATTGAAAATCATCACGAAATCGTAATACAGTGAAATTTAGGATTTCAAAATTTGATCAAAATCAATTGTTTTTAAAACACATACCCAGTTTTTTCGTTAAATTTACTGATATCCGCAAAACCAAGAACTTATTATTTTACATTAACACGTAACACCTTCTGTGGGTCCCAAATAATTTAACCTGGTCAATAATTATAAAAATAAGGTGTCACATCCATTTTGTGAGGTGCATTGTCACCAGAATTTCTAATCATGTAACAAACAGACATTTAAACACTTCAAGTTTTTTCTACATTTAAAACAATTATATTAAAATATACAAATACAAAATTACCCACTAAACTCGACCTAGCTTAAAACTTAAAACTTTCTTTCACAATGGGTATAAATTCAGCCATTGGCTAATTTGATAGCTTGCCTAGGCCGCGACAAACATTCAAACACACACTTATCAAAACAGGATCTAAGCTTTTTTTTTTACATTACTCATAGCAAAACCATCATCGGAACTGACAAATGACTTTTAGCAATTGTTTTAATAAGCAAGTCAGCAGACTCCAGGATAATCTCTCACATTATAATTATTAAATCCCTAAACGTAATGGTAAAAGTGCTTCCTACTCAAATTTGCCTCAGTTCTGGGGTGAGCAGAACTCTTGGCAAAAAGGAGCAGAAAGAAAAGATCCCTTCTATACAGGTACACAGCCAATCACTCGGAATATGGTACATAGCCAAATGAAGACGTTTCCAAGTCATACTAGCAAAAAATACACAGACTAAAAATAAGTATCTGGACACCTGTGATAGAAAAGAAAACTGTATTCAAAATCAAGAGTTGGTAGAGCCTCCACGACAGGTAATTACAGCGTGGACCCTCCGGGGCATACTTTCCACATGTCTTTGTATGGCAGCTAGTGGTATTTTCTTCCACTCGGCTTGGAGAAGACATAGAAGTTCCTTCGCCGATTTTGCACGGGTAGTGCACCCCCTGAATTCGGCGATGCAATTCGTCCCAGAGGTTCTCGATAGGTTTCAGGTCTGGACTCTGGGCAGGCCAGTCCATTCGATGAACTCCATTGGCACCATACCAAGCCTTGGTTAACGTCGAAACATGACAACTGGCATTGTCGTCCTGAAAGTAACAGGGGTCCAACCCGTAAAACTGCCACAACGTAGGAACCACATTGTCATCCAAAATAAAGCAGTAGGCATCGGAGTTGAGCTTACCATGACTGGGGACCAAAGGTCCGAGCCCATACCAGGAGAAACACCCCCAGACCATAATTCCACCTCCGCCGAACTTTGACTGTTGGCACAATGCACTCTGGCAGGAGACGTTCTCCAGGTAGACGCCAGACCCTGCCATCCGAACGGTTAAGGGTGAACCTTGATTCGTCACTCCAAAGAACCCGTTTCACAATATAGGTGCTAGCACCAGGGTACCTGGGCCAAAGGCCCTACCCCTAATCGAAAGTTTGTGCTTTTCTTAATTATGGGAAATTAACTATTTTGAAAATTTTGAACGATTAGTTAGCTAAATCTGAATTAATTATTCAGTGTGCTAAATTCGGATAGTGGTCGAAAGGTAGGGGTTTTGGTGTTGAATGTGAAACAGGCCAACGTAGACTAGAATGAAAATTACCTATGAACATCTGGCTGGGAATTCGAGCTGGTGTGGGTTATCATGACACATGTAATCCAAAGAACCCGTTTCCACTGATCTACGGTCCAAATTTCGATGTGCTTTACACCACATTAACCGAGCAGCCCGGTTGGACTTTGTGATCAAAGGCTTATGGGCAGCAGCACGACCATGAAAACCAAGCAGATGTGCTTCCCAACGGATGGTATTCATTGAAACAATACTCCCGGATGCCTGTTGAAACTCCTCGCGGATGAGGGCCAGCGGTTGGGTGCGGTTCTTCCGAATTTCTCTGGACAGCACTCGTCGGTCTCTATCTCCCAGTTTCGTTGGTCTGCCGACTCGGGGCACATTCCGACAATCACCGCTCACCTTCCGCTTCTTAATCACATAGGCCCCTGTCGATTTTGGGTACTTCAGATCGCCTTAAATATCCCTTAAGGATATCCCTTAAGGATCGGCCACATTTGTGATACCCGATAATTATACCTTTCTCGAAATCAGAAAGATCCGAACTGCGAGGCATCTTGCATGCGACTAAAGCCGATGTTGTTTCCTACACGATATATACCGGCGGGGTTCGTGACGTACCTTAGGACCGCAGATATCGTCATGTGCATAGGTGTCCAAATACTTATTGGTAGTCAGTGTACACATAAGTTATTTCAGATATTCGAACTCTTGTTAAAGATCGTTTCTTCATTTAAAAAGTATGTAATTAAACGTTTTATTGGTATCAATTATCAATGAAAGATACTCACTCCAAACATTTCTTAATGTTAGTAGAGGTTAATTATCTCATAAAATATTATTAGGTTTGGTTTGGTTTAGTTGATTACGGCACATCACGCTATGGCTACCTGCCTAAGCAGAGAGATGCCTTCGTGTAGGAATTTCTAAAGAAAATTGGCTCGTATACACGCCACAAATGAGGAAAACGACGTAAACGCCCACGTTGTCCTCTCGTTTGCCAGGAATCAAACCCATATCGGAACTCCCGGTGTTTAGCGATTTTACCGCTCGGCGGCTGGTAGGCTACATATAGTATTAATCACAAATATATATATCGCGTGAAAACCTACGGCAAGGTTGCGTAAGTCGTACCCTCTAAGAAAACATAGGTCTAAATCGGTGGATTTATGAAAAAAATAAAAATTGTATGCGGTAATAATATCTTGTATTGTCTTTGCTGATACTTATGACAATAAAATTCCATGCAATCTACTCTCTCGGATAAAAATAGGTAATAATATCTTGTATTGTCTTTGCTGATACTTATGACAATAAAATTCCATGCAATCTACTCTCTCGAATAAAAATAGTAATATTTATGAACGCGAACTTAATACGACTTATATAACTAAAAGTCGTAACACCTATAAAGTCGTACTACGTTTAAAATTGGAAAATTATAATAAAACTTTATTTTTTCCAGTTAATTTATCTGTACAATTAATTACAACAATTATCACAAAGAGTTTTGCTTTATTTTCTGATCAACTCCTTAAGTCGTGTACCCATCCTTTGCATTTTAGGCATCGAATCCTACCCTCTTCGCGGTCTTTCTCACTAATATTATTGAGAGAAAAATACGATGGAAGCAATATGATTGACTATAAAAGTAGCTCGTTGTAGAGACAGGCGCAGTTGGCGTGATATCATGCATAATATTTAAAAGGTATGACTTAAGCGACGGTACGACTTGTGCAACCTTACTTGTATTACAAAAAATAAGAGAGAGATAAAATTAACGATTTATTTCGAACTTATTGTCCATGTAATTATATAGAGATTTTGGAAAGCTTTCAAACGCATAACAATATTAATATGGTGCTAGAAGTCCATTTTACACAACAGTAAGAAAAATTAAAGTTTTAATATAAAAATAGCACCGTTTAAATAAGTAGAATAATAAAAGGGTTATCGAATAATCTAAAAGGATTCAGTCTTGCTACACAACAATAAGCAAATCATTTCCGATGTTCTCTCTAAAGTTTTGGAAGAAATATACTTATCAATATTAAAATTTTGAATCCAGAGGATTCTACTGTCATTAGAACATAAATTTAGATTATGAAATGGATGGTGATACATGCCTTCCAGAAAGCGTGTCATTTGATACTAAACGTGGAATGTTGATCTGCAAACTGGATAGAGACAGGAGCAGTTATAGAAAGACTTAAACACGCCCCACAACATCCTTTGCAGAATCTGGAGGTGATTTAAAGACTTATTTGTTTCATCTTAATCCCCAGGACAAAGTTTAAAGCGTGACGTTTTAAACTTAACGTGACGTTCCAATTGGACACTTTTGGGGATTATAATTACCCAAAGGAAGAGGCGAATGATTACTTTACAAATTGCAAGACATTCTGCTACAGCTGTAGGATACCGAATATCTCAATACACCGTGAGATAAAAGCTTCATTTAAGAGATTTTCTACACAAAGGGATGAACAATATGTCCCATTGACTCACAAATGCAAGGAAAGAGTTATCAGCTAAATTTGGTAGAAAGCGCATTGTGGCGGAAGTCCCATTAATTTATTTATACACATACATAGATCATCACGTTTTCATGTTTCAAAGATACAGCCATTTTTTTCCACATCGCGTATTTAAGGAACATCTGCATCGAACTTCTGCATCATCAATACAAGCACTACACAACATTATCGATAATCACCAGACGTTCATAGAAATTTGTTTGTCTTAAATGATAATGTAATCTGCGTCCATCATTAGCCGTCATCGCAGCCTCTACCTTTTAAAGAAAACAGTAAGTTTCTTTAAATATCTGAAAAAGTTTTGCACCATCCCCGTTATAACATAGAAAACAGTGCTTGTTTTATGAGCTGTTCGCCGTGTTATAGGAAAATTTTGGTTTACAAGCAATTTGGTTTTGCTTGTACATATCTCGCCAAATCAGCTCAGAGATACACAGTCAGGTCAACATCGGAATTTGGGGTATTCCCAGCTGAGTTTATTCATTACAATATCCTTAAATCGCTTAAATAAGATATTTGCATTTTGAAGAGTCCCCTTTATCCTGCAAGAAGGGAAGTGTATCAATTCCAGTCTGTTGCTACAGAATAGACAAAAGAGAATTTTCTAGTTTTGCTATTTTTGGAGTATATATAATCAGGTATCAAACCCAAGAAATTCATCTCTTTGTTCGCTCCACCAATCAGATGTGCACAGACTTATATATATTTAACGCTTGAATCTCGAAAATTTAAGAATTTGAATTAGTTTCCGATTAACTAATCAACAATTAATTTATGCTAAATTAATTGTGAAAATTGGCAACAATTTATTTACCTCAAATTATTTGTTGCCGATTTTGACAAGTACATTTCAAACAATTCTGTAGTAGTCATGTTTTAAAAGTTAGTACTTCAGTTAAAGTTTTAAAGTAGTAGTTTAATATAGATTTCAACAATAAATATATTTTCTATACCAAATTATTCAATCCATTTAAAGTAAAATATCAGTGGAATTCAACAAAAACAAACAAACAAAAAAAAACAAATAACCTTAACTCCTTACCCGAAAAATAATAATGAATGCTTTCATTTAAATGAACATGAATAAAATATATCATAAATAAAAATAATTTATTTATATGGCAGTATACATAGGAGCTAGAACTTCTGCAGACTCATAATATAGAAAATCAAATGCAAAAGGTATGTAATTTTAAAAGGAAATTCAATATATTATTAGTTTACAAATCGCATCAAAATTAATTCCATTATAAGAACATATTACACAGTCCAGTCACATTAATGTGACCATCTGTCAAAAGCCAGAATAACCACCTTTCGAAGAGCGGACTGCTGCGAGACGTGCAGGAAGAGAGTCACATAGGTCCCTGAAGGTGTTCTCTGGGATGTTGAGCCATGCCGACTCTAATGCCGTGGCCAGCTGCGCTAGATTACGCGGTTGAGGATCCATGGCGCGAACAACTCGATCGAGATGGTCCCACAGATGCTCGATTGGGTTTAAGTCAGGTGAGTTTGCTGGCCAGGGGAGGACGGTAAACTCATCCTGGTGCTCTTCGAACCACGCACGTACACTGGCAGCTGTATGGCACCTCGCATTGTCCTGCTGGAAGATGCCATCATCCTGAGGAAAAACAATGCGCATGTAGGGGTGAACATGGTCCGCAAGGACAGATGCGTACTTGTATTGATCCATTGTGCCTTCCACAATGATCAGTGAACCTAGAGAATGCCAGGAAAACATTCCCCAGACCATAATGCTCCCGCCTCCAGCTTGGACCGTTCCGGCAATGGTTGCAGGGTGGTTCCTTTCAGAGGTTTCACGCCTTATACGCCAACGTCCATCTGTCCGATGGAGCATAAAACGCGATTCATCCGAAAACGCAACCTGTCGCCACTCAGTGGACGTCCAGCTGCTGTACTGGCGTGCAAATTCTAGCCTTCGCCGTCGATGAACAGCAGTCAGCATAGGTGCACGAACCAGGCGTCTGCTTCGGAGGCCCAGACGCAGCAATGTTCGCTGAATAGTACTTTGGGAGACACTTTTGGTAGCCCCTTGGTTCATTTTGGTGGTCAGTTGCTCAACGGTAGCCCGTCTATCTGCCCGAACGCATCTCCGCAACCGTCGTTCGCCTCTGTCATCTATGGCCCGTGGTGCACCACATTTGCCACGTCGCTGATTTTGGACAGTCCCATTTTGCCATGCACGGTACACTTTTACCACGGCGGCACGCGAACAGTTCACAAACTCAGCCGTTTCGGAAATGCTTCCACCCTTGGCCCGAAAGCCAATGATCATGCCCTTTTGGAAGTCGGATAAATCGCTTCGTTTCTGCATTACGCCAACGATTGAAATGTTTTCCGAAGCCCTCACACACCCTTTATATACGCTCAACTGCACTGTGCTACCACCTGCCTTCTGTGATTGGTTATTTAACTCTGACATGGAAAGTACGTGGTGGTCACATTAATGTGACTGGACTGTGTACTTTCTGTTTTTATTTATTAGGCCATAGGAACGTTACCTCAGAAGGGCTATTAATCTCGTTTTGCCATTTTGCGACGATTCACTGCAAATGTCCGTATCACTTTTCAAACTGTTGCCACCAAATATTATCGCCCTGTGTTATATTTAAAGAAATTAAATAATGAAGTATCTGCATGAATGTATGTATGCTTTTTTTTGCATTGTGAGAAAACAACGATACATAAAGCAGCCAAATTTTGAATAACGTAATCCTCCTCCGAATATGGGCATCTGGAAGCCCATATTTGAAATTTGTTTTATCATCAACTTCATATTTTGTACACTTTAAAGAATTTTCGATTAAGAAACTCAACGATTTTGAAGCGAAAGATGGCAACACTGTGAAAAAAAATTACCTCCGGTGCGCGAGAAATTCTAAAGATATGATGATCTTAAAATTACTTTGCGATATTGCTGTTGAACTGCATTTTATGGTTTAAGTGCGAAGAACATGATATTTAATACATAAAGGTAACACGCAAAACGTTAGAAAAACGCCCCTTTGGGCGTAAAGTAAAACCTGAAAGCAGTCAGCCTTTTTTTATTTATTTATTTTGATTTATGGAATGCCTATTTTGAATGCTTTCCTTTTTGTGCTATTAGTTAAAAACTAACGAAGCTTTAAAATAGCTATATTATTTTAAATAAGATTAATGCAAACTAAAATGCGTTTTCATTATAAAAACTTTACGTTTGTAATAAATAAAATTTGACAGAAAAATATTTTACATTTAAAAATTTAAACACGACAAAGAATTTGTTCAACATTTCTTCCCGTAATCAACGTTCTTCCCTTTTCCAGTTTTAGTTTCGATAGCTTTAAAAATGCTTTTCATTTTACATCATCTCAAGCCTTTCGTAGTTTTAAAATGCAAGGTTTTATTTCTAACGTCTTCACATTTAATATTTGTAAAAGTAAAATTTGCTAGGAAAATATTTTTCAAAAATATAGGCCCTTTAAAACGCAATGAAGCATTTGCAACTGCACCATTTCTCACAACCTGCCATAGAGAGGGAAAAAAGAATTCTCCGGTTAGTATCAATACAGAAATCCAGCCATGTTTTCTTTCCTCTCAGCCATGAATGATGTAGTAGATAACATCAGCACGCATTTTCGAAAGCTCGTTTCTTATTTTTCGGAGCGCAGATTTTAAGCTAAGGCTTTAAAAGCCATTTTTGATCAGGAAAAGTATCTGTTTAAAATATTTCTCAATGCATTCTAAGCGGAATGGTTTTTTGTTAAAACTGATGCTGTTTCCTATGATCTAGACATCCCATACTTAAAAAAAGAGAATTATGTGACGAATTCTTACATTTAAATCTGAATTTTAAAACATGTATTTTTTATCGAAGTTCAGATTACTGTATTTGCAGATATTTGCTTCACCATATCACTTTTAAATAAAAGTAGGTAATATAAAAATTTTATAGCAAAAATAAATTGTAAAAATTATAATGCTCTCATCATTGCGATCTTAATAACGATTTTTGTTTTTTGAATGAAAGCTATAAATGTTTAATGCGCTAGAGTTAATGGAACTGAAGCCCTGTCTTCTACGTTTTTATTATTTATTCAAAACACTTCTCTTTCATGTGCTAAATGTTTAATATCCGCAAGCCAATCCATTTGCTTTTCAGATGCTTGTTTTATTCCTTAAATTATCATATGGTAAAAAAAACTTGAGACACCCTGTAGCTTGTAAAATGCGAATACTCATTCAGTTTTGCATATATCGAACATCACAATTAAGTGTTAAATTAATAACTGCTTTTTCAGTTCGGACAGCTGTCTAAGTTGCATTTTCACTGCCACTGAAGAAGATAGTTACTTTAACTTCGAAATTGCTTTTTTATAAATTTACCCGTGTGACGCTCATTCGTGTAGATATTACTTGTTACCTTAGCAATTAGCTTTTCGGCTCAAATTAGCTAACAATTAGCTTTTTGTTACATTATCACTGAGGTTTTAAAGTTAACACTAAATTCCCTTTTGAACAATGCAAAAATGTTCTTTTATTTGACTAACTGAAGGAATCGAGAGACAAGTAAAAACTTTGCTTATAAATTTCAAGAAATATCGTAGATTATTAGAAAAATCGTAGATTAGATAATCATTTCAGAAACGAAAGATGCATGTCAATGCAAGCATCATTTCGGTACATGAAAACACCTCATATCGTCAGTTCAAAGCAAATTATATAAAACTTCTATAAAACGAAAAAAAATACCGAGTTCATCAAATTAAATTAAACAACTACTAATTTATTTTTAAAAATAACATAAGCATGATAGCAAAAACTTTTAAGTGGCAGCTTGTCATTTTTAAAAACAGGAGAGATGAAAAAGGAGCAGAACCCTCGCGAGAACTGGAACCACGAACCCCTCGAATACGCGCCGAGCGTGTTGACCATTACACCACAAAGGCATGCTAAGAAAGGGTGAGAAATATCTTATAATGTCACCTATAAAATAAAACTTTTTAAACTTCACCCGAAATTTATAATTCCTTTAAATACGAAATAAATTCGGCATCTAAGTTTTTAAATCGGATGTCTTTCAAAGAACAAAGCGTATCTTACTTCTCATTCGAAAACATGTTAAATCATCCAGCGGTAATCAAGCAACGTCTCACCAATCATGTTAGCCATGTTTGCTCCGTTTTATTAAATTCCGCTGCTATAAATTTTCTTATTTCCATAATACCGAGATTTTGTACAAGTGCATGTTTGAAGAAGAGAAAAAAATACCATAATTTAAACTCAAAACTTAACTTCTTAACATAAATAAGTACATTTATATCTAATTATTAATAAGAGCATACCAAGAGTCTTTAATAATGCTGACATTTTTATTCATCATATTTCATAATAGAAACTTATTGACTTAATTTTAGTATCGATATTAAAATATGAAATATTTCAAGGATTCATTTATTAAATTTCGCATCCATATAAAATAGTAACTATTTTTATAGCTAATTTTACAGCATTTTGCTGTCTTCATCCTCTATTTAATCAATGTACACTACGCAGGGCAGTTCTGTATCTCCCGTTCTACTGGACCGATTGACAAAGTTCAACTTGCGTTTTCCATTTCTCGAAACCACTACTTAAGCTATGTATTAGATTTATATATAGCATTGTTCTAATATAGGTATTCTGAAGCAAAATCGGACTTTTTCTGAAATTGCATGCCAATTTTTTTATTACATGTCCATATTTCAATTCTACGACTCAACTTATGCCAAATTTCCAAGATGTACAAAAATCGCATGAGTAGATGTTAAAGAATTAGCTCTCAAAATTTTAGCTCCTCTATAGTAATTTAATTTGACATATATTTATTAATCTCCTTTTTTTATATTAAACTTGTTTGATTCTTCCTTTCACATTTCGAAATTTATGTTCAATCCAAATAAAAGTTGCCCATATTTAATGATTTATTTTTAAAATTTGTATTAAGTAATTTTTATAAATTTTTCGAAAAAAATTTGGAATTATAACCTATAACATTTTTAATATCATCTTAAAGTAGATGTATATCTAGGCACACCTGCAAAAACTAGAGTATTTTATTTAAAATTTCTTAAGATATAGATTTAGTTGCATATTGGCGCGTTTTGAAATTTGGCATATTCGATATAAGCGATAATAACGCCAATTGTGGTTTACGCGCTTTGATTTGAAAGTATGAACGGTAACTTTTTTTCTGCTCGTCTACAATGAAAAAAAAGGAAAGGAAAATAGGTTGCTATAAATTAAGAAGTTCGCCAAGTGAACTATGCTATACTATACAAGTGCAAACTGGAAAAAATGTGCAAAGGTTAAGTTTTTGAATTTCTCCGTAAATTTCACATCAGATTTTATAAAATTTAATATTTAGGCATACTTTAAGTCGTAGATGGAAAATAAAAAAAAATGGCATGTTGTTTCCGGAAAAAGTCCGATTTTGTATCAAAATACATGTGTTAAAACAATGCTATATATAGATCAAATATACACCTTAATTCGCTCTTTCGCGACATGCAAAACGCAATTGGAATTTCGTCAATCGGTAGCGTAGAATGGGAGATAGAGAACTGTTCCATATTTTTTTTTCTTCGCAGTGTACCTGCTTAGAATTTGCATCGAACACCTACTTCCTGTTACCACCACAGAAATTCTTCTAATTTACTAATATGTTTTCCCTTTATGGCCCAGTTTTGCCATTGTAGGTCAATACAATTGTTACGTTGAATAAAACAAAACTAAATCTAGTTGTTATATGTAGAATACTGAGTTTAATACAGACCCCGGATTTGAAAATACTAATCAACATTAAATTTCAGAACTTCTTTTTCAATGAATCATTGAAGACACTTATAGCTAAGAGCCAAATTCAGTTTTATCGTCCCAGTCTTTTCAGTAGAATAAATTTCCTGATTTTAAATAGTTAAACCTTGTAAGGTTTTAATTAAACTAACCAAGTTTTATTTTAATTTAAAACTTTCTATCTCCTATCTGTTTCAACTTCCCGTCAGAAGAAGCGCGCGTTTTCAGCTTATGCTAATTTTGAAGTACAGCCAAATACTATTTAAGCCAGAGGTAGAAACCTCTTAGCGTGAGAGAGCTTAGTCTCAGACCACGGTCACTCTGCTCAACGTTCGTCTGACCAGCTAGCAGTTTAAATTTATAAGCCATAGTGCTTACTCCGTGATCGCATTGTAATACAATTTGAAGTGCGCTAGTATTAGTATATCTTGCTACGCACCCTTTCAGGTAGAGGCCAATCTCCGCGAATTGCTCTGCGGAGCAAAGTTTAATTAGATTTCTATTTTAGTTTTAAAATTATTTGATTGTTAAGTTCGACCCAAGTGCGGTCTTCTACTTTCTGTATCTCTCCCGAGTTGGGAAGTTTGTAAATAATTGTGATTTAATAAAAGAGGATTTCAAATCCCTTCACGTGCAGTTACTATCCAGCCCAGCAGTACATCAGAACAAAGCTTACATTTCATCAGCTCACTGTTCCAGTTCAGGACCTGAGAAGAAACACCCTGGTAAATATTTCACAATGTTCTCAAAGAACACACACAGGATACTCAGTCCTGATAACCTGTTCAGTTGAAATGTTCTGTATGCAATCAGCCGTAATTTCATGTAATCCTAGGAGATTCGAAGGTGGAACCCCTAAACGTTAAACAGATGTATTGACTTTCATTTCTACACAAGTTCCAATATAAATTAAATGTCATCAGTGTTTTACATGAGCTTTCATAGCAAAGATTCCTTTCTCTACTTAACAGACCACTTAATACTTTCAGAAGTTCACGAGCATAAAATCATTCATTATCGGAGAATCGCAGAGTTTCAGTTATTGATAGAAAAAGAGAACACATATTTGTTGTATTTTAAAAAGTGAAAAATTTCTTTAGTAAACAATAAAGAAATTAAATGCAAATATTAAGATAAATTAGCAGGGAATTTATTAATGACTTTACTGGTTTATACACAATTCACTTCATTTGCATCTGATTTCAGTTTATATTTATACGTTATAGTTTAAGCTTTGTTGTTATGACGAAGACTTTCAACAGAAGCAGTATTTCTAAAAGCGAAAGTTAGAGTCCTTGGATGAAAGAAGGAAAGAACTCAGCTTAAGCTAATTACAGTATTCTACTTTTGCAGTAATGAAAATCCTAACTTAATTTTCTCATAATTAATATTATTGTTCCCCCTGATTTTGTTCCCTTCCGTCTGGGTATTTTAAGACAGAATTCGCCCATAAGAACAACTCTTGAATTATGTTGGATTAAGCTTCAATGAATTGTAATCAGCAACCTTTTCCAGTCTTATTTTTGACAAGTTTTACCTTGAACTTTTTCATTTGAAAGCACTTATTAAGCATTTCTCTGCAGACACTTCACGTAGCGATGCGAAGTTTTTGTTTTCAAGAACCAGAGAGTATTAGATATTTTACTTGTTGGAAGATACATTCTGTTTATAGAACTCATATTTTTCTTTAGAGAACTCTCATTACTGTTTGAGACAGTTTCCATAAAATCATACAACATGTTTTTGAACACATCTGTGTTTGGAAACCTGTGTAGATTAAATACTGTTTTAAATTTTAAAAAAAACTATACGCCCCTTTTTTATGAAAATTATTTTGCATTGACAAGCCTTAAATATGAGCTGCCGTTGCACATCAGATATTAGATGTATGACTATCTACACCATTTTTATTCTAAAGAAAAATTTCCAAAAAAACATCTCAAGGGTTTCAGATTTTAAATTACGTTTAAAGGGGCGTTTTTTTTAATATTTTGTGTGTTATCTTTATGTATTAAATATCATGTTCTTCGCACTTAAACCATAAAATCAGTTCAACAGCAATATCGCAAAATAATTTTAAAATGAGTGTATCTTTAGAATTTCGGATACACAGTTCAGATACACGCTGGAGATAAAAAAGTTTTTTTTCCGTAGAATGTTGCCATCGCTGGCTTTTAAATCGTTTGAGTTTATTCATCAAAAATTCGTTAACGTTTTACAAAATATGAAATAGATAATAAAACAAATTCCAAATTCCTGCTTCCAGATGTGCATATTCGGGTGGAAATACACGTTCTTCAAAATTGGATGGCTCTAGGTACCGTTGTTTTATCACATTTGGAAAAATATACATACATTTATGCAGATTCTTCATTATTTAATTTCTTTAAACATAATACAGGGCTGCAAAACTTTGTGGCAACAGTTTGAAAACTGATTCAGACTTTTAATATTTCCAACGCAAAATCGCAAAACGAAAGCAATAGTCCCTCAGGCACAAAGCCACTTTGGACTAAAAAGGCTATTTAAGTCTATTTTGCTACATTTTTCTAAGATAATTAATCAAATATAATGCTTACCTGATAGTACAGCAAATCAGGTGTATCTTGATCAGGTTTGAATATCAATCGACCAGGCTTGCCCCTTTCGCATCTCAATTCGAGACTTTCTTGGAACTCATCGAATGTTTCGAAATCATCTGACGTCAAATCTTTTGGCAACTTCCACTCGCAAAGGCGACCCACTGTAAACAATATTTTATTTTCATCAATATATGTTTTATTCAGATAAACTTCAAAACTGTTTACTAGGTTAAAATTTAAATTTTGTATGTTTCAATGGAAACCAGGGAATATTTTAATATGATTTTAGAACTATTACTTTTTATATATTTTTTTTAATTTCCTTCATGAAATATTTGCTTGCGGCCCACAGTGACATAAAAATCTATCCGGTTGCAACGTTCACTTTTATTTAAAAAACGAAAACCCGTAAGCGGATTTTGCTTTTTAAACTGAATCACGAAACTATTCTAAAGCAGTCGAGCACTTCTACAACTTCTCAAGAAAATATTAATCACTTAAGTGTTAATTATTAACAAATCCATTGCTAATGCTGCGTTAGCGCAATATGAAGTAAAAAGCAAATTATGAAATTTTCACATCTACATTTCATACGGGTTTTTATAGATTCAATACATATTCAACAAAAAAAAATAATCAGACTGATTGCATTGAATAATAAGAATATTTTAATGTTTTTTTTGGTTAATCAAATTCAGCTTTTTAAAACTGTAGTTTATATATTTTTAACATATGATATCACATGTAAAATCTTGCTAAACGCTATCGATTAACTGCGAACCTACATGTTTAAATACACTGTATTGATGCTCTAATTAGTATTTTTTTTAAATTTATTAAATGCTTCTTCAGAGCAACATCATTGTACGCCACTATAGCAGGGTAAGTGACACTTTTAGATAATCCTCATACGTCGCAAAGCCATTTACATTTCTCATATAAGCTCTTGCATAATATAATGAATAACACAGTGATGACTTTTAGACTTGTCCGCAGGATAACCAGTGGTAATCATATAGTACAGATGAAGAATGAGTCACTATTACATCATTTTTTACCTGGAAATATTACTGGGCAAATTAAAGTATATTCAGAATGATAACAGCAAGAATAATACGTCCAATGAAGAAAGCAACTTTTGTGAAAAACCTTCAGAATAGGAAAGGTCTTTATCTTCATTCCCACTTAGAACCACTTGCAGAAACCCATCACTGGCTAGCGGATAAGACTGCCGCCCACTGGTATTTCGACTCGTGTTTAAATTTAGGCAAAGTATATTTCGTGCTGCACACGTACTTTCGTGGTTTTTCCAGCGTATACCGTAAACACCAGTCTGTTTCCTTCAGAAAACGTTGCACGAAAGTATTCCTTCCTATAGCAGATAGATCTTGCAATTAAAATTTCTTTTTAAACAGCAACAAACGTAACCTCTGTTTCAAGTACTCAGAACGTGTATTAATACGAGCTAACTTTGAACTAATATAACTTAGTAAAATACAGAAACAGCTATTTACACATAATGTACAACATTGTAGCGTAGGTAATTCAGTATTTAGAAAAATATGTATAGAATAATAACATTATATACTTAATGTAATTTCATACTCAGCTTTGGCATCAATACACAATATACACTCACTTCCAAAAGTTAAGCTCGAAGATGTAAAACGCAAAAAAAATCAACAAATGCTGCTTTGATTGACACAACATTCGGCAGGAAAGTAACATATATATTTGTGCATAAAACAAAATCAATAATTATATACAGAAATGAAAACAATATTAAATTTTCGTAAGTTATCAGATAATGACATACTAGAGACTTAAACAGAATTATGTATAAAGTGAAAATAAACAACATAAAAGGAAAAAAGGATATTAATAGGGTATGTGATCCTTTATGTGATCCCCCTCATCTGTATACAAAGTTTACACCTTGTGACCATGCTTTCAATTAAGTGGTCACCCACCGCTCCCAGAATTAAGCAATGGCCATTCTTCTTGTAGAGCAGTTTCCAGCTCAATAAGAGTGGCTGGGGCTGAGAAACGTGAACATACAGCACGGCCGAGAGCATCCCTAAGATTTTCAATGGGATTAAGGTCGGTCAAAAATGCTGGCCACACCATACACGCAATCCCTTCCCTCTCCAGGTAGTCATTGACGATGTCAGCTCTATAAGGACATGCGTTATTGTTCATTAAGACAAAAGTAGGGCCAACTGCTGCAGCGTACAATCTCACAATGAGTTCTAGGACTTCATCTCGATACCAGACAGCCATCAAAGAACCCCGTTTAAAGATGTGCAGGTCGGTGCGGTATCCTAATGAAATCCTCGCCCACACCATAATGCTTGCGCCTCGGAATGCGTGATGTTCGGTGATGTTTTGGGACTGATTTCGTGTTCGTTGTTCACGCCATATCCTTATACGCTTGTCATCTGGCTCCAGAGGAAATCTTGACTCATCAGTAAACACGACATTGCCCCAGACAGACACATTCCAATTGACATGTTCCCAGCACCACCGTAATCGTGCTCCTCTTGATTGGACGGATAGAGGAATACAAACTCGAGGTACCCGGGCGTACAGTCCACTCATATGTAATCTTCGCCGTACAGTAGCTGCAGATATCGCCTTACCAATGGACGCTGTAACCATAGCTGTCACGCGTGTGGAGGTCTCTCTGTGAAGAGGTCTCCCTCATAGAAACACGTATGTCTTGAAAACAAATTGTACGAAAGTTTTAAACACTTTCTATCAGCACTTGCAATCAACTTCTGTAACCCTTCATAAAGGCGGCTTCTTATAAGACTGCCTTTTTTGCATATTTCTTGACATGAAAGCACGATTGGCTGTTATCTAACATATTTGCAAAGTTCCATCTACCTCTGCAGCGAATTGCATTCTTCTCAATTCTGATTGGCTTCCGGAAATTAGCATTTTCCTCTCCGTGCTTAACTTTTGGAACTGAGTGTATTAATCTCCATAGATCATTATGGACAGATTTTATTTGAATGTGCTTTTATTATTATTTTTTATTTCTTTATTTATTATTATTCTAATTATTGTTGTTGCTATTGTTATTTATTTATTTTAAACTTTTCTGAAATGGTTTATGTACTTCTTGTGTATACAATATTGCATTATCGTATAACTGTTAACTATAAGGAAGAACGGCAAATGTTCTTACAATGCTTAATTTTTCTTTTTTCCTTATTCGTTAGTGCGTTAGTTTCCTACAAACTGCTATCATAGATTATACTCTGTTTATTTTATATTTAGGTAGTCTCTACTGAACAAGCATGTTATTGCATTATAAATGCAAGTAGCCTGAGCAACATATACATGTGTAATAAACACAGAACGCAATATTTTTTTAGTATTTAAATTTTATTCCCCACAGTCAGCTAATTGGGTTCCTTTTTTTTCTGCATACAACTTGCCTCAATGTTAACATCTCTATCTCTCAATGTAGTGGCTTCCCACATACATAACTATATCAGATTCATATGCTTATGGACATCGTTATAGCTCTTAATATAGTTGTTTCATATGCATATTACAGTAATATTTTATATATATTTATTATTATATGACATGCATATTTTTTCCCTTATTGGGATGTAGAATTTTATTATAAGTCTTAACCTATCAGTTAAATACACGGTAGTTATAAAAGCTTCACCGATATATGTATTTCTAGAGGGTTTTCCGCTCAAGCAATCGGCATGAAATTTCGCGTATAGTTATTTGAAAGTATTAGATCTAAATTGTGATGAATTAAAATAAGCTCTCATGCTTACGATTACAATGAAAACATTTCGGAATTTTTGAATGGCAGCATCCATTTTCTCCTGCCCACAAAAGAATCCCTTCCCATAGGCAGATAGATCTTCTAATTAAGATTTGATTAAAATTAAGATTATTTTCAGCCCAATGAAAAATCATAAATGACGTTCGAATGATACACGTATGACGTGAAACATTTGCAAAGATTATAAGGTATTTCTCCCACCTTCCTTGCATGCGTTAGTGGTGTAGTGGTCAGCACGCTCGGCGCGTATTCCAGAGGTTCGTGGTTCGAGTCCCGGCGAAAGCATTGCTCATTTGTCTCTTCTCCTGCTTCAAAAATACCTAATGTCTCTACAATGGTACCCGAACTAAAATGGTGGTGGATGATGACTCTCCACCACTGGGATTTGGCAATCGGGTACCCTAATCCCCAGTTGCCCTTTAAAAGGGGGAGTATATAAGTTATTTCTCCCACCTTCTTTGCATGCCCACGGCGTGTAACTGGAAGCACGCTTGTCGCGTATTCCAGAGGTCCGTGGTTCGAGTTCCGGCGATGGCGTTGCTCATTTTTCACTCATTCTGCTTCGAAATAACCTAATGTCTCTACAAGTGGCGCCCGAACTAAAAAACGGTGGTGGGTGATGATTCTCCACCACCGGGATTGGGCGACTAGGTCCCCTAATCCCTAGTCGCCCTTCAAAAGGGGGAGTATATAAGGCACTTCTCCCGCCTTCTTCGCATGCCTTCGTGGTGAAGTGGTCAGCACGCTGGACGCGTATTCCAGAGGTCCGTGGTTCAAGTCTCGGCGAAGGCGTTGCTCATTTGTCTCTTCTCCTGCTTCATAAATACCTATTGTTTCTACAAGGCGAGTATTATAAAGGATCATCGACAACACAATAGAGGACAGGGAAAAAATTTTAGAATTAAATTTTTTAAATTTGTACAACGTTTCTATTACGTAGAGTCATCTGCAGTAACTTTGCAGTTTCGTGGCCATCCGCATGCCCCGGCCTCATCCCGATGGATTTCTAGTTCTGGGTTATCGGAAACCTAAAGTGTACACATCAGATCCACTAGATTTCTCAAAATTGAAGCATTCATAGAAGTTATACAAATTCTTCTGCAGTGTTATATATCTTCTACAAATGCTTCGAACATGTTAAATAATAACAGTTTAAAAAATCAATTTCATTTCTTGAAATAACTCCATAATATTTTATTTTAGGAATGCTAAAGCAATAGCATTTGTGAGTATAAATCTGTAAATATAATTTCATACTCTCTCAAATCTTGCTAATGTTGTAAATAGTTATTACAATTTCCATTTAAGGTACAAAAACTAAATGAAAATGTGTTGTGTTTGGAAATAATAAAATTCTAGGGAAACATGCTCGAAAGAGCAAAAGAATTTTTTTTTACTTATAGGATAAATACTTTAACAATGTGGAACTTTAAACTAATAAAATATTAAATTCATTTTATCACTCAGGTATTTTTTTTAACTTTTAAATTATGCAGCCCAGGAAATGAAACTCAGACATATATTTGCCACAAAAAACAATGCTGTTTCATTACAACTGGGAATACTACATCATTTACAAAGAGAAATATGCTTTTCAATTTACATTAATGACGGTCACAGTAATTTTCTCTCGCAGTATTTTTTTTAAAAAAGATAGATAAATGAAGAAAAGAAAACATTTTTTTGTTAAGTGATAAATTTAAATTAGAAGCCTTTTTTAAAATAGGAAACCTCTCACTTTATGTCTGCAAAAAATTTACACAAAGTGCATTTTAAATATTTTCTGTGCAAGTGTGAAAATTTCTACTTTGTGGCAGTTAAAAGATTTTTTAACTTCAAATTTTGTTAAATGGAAAGGTTGCACAACTTACTTGCTGTAGGAGAATAATTTCCTCTTCGGTCCTTAGAAACACCAGCATACACTTTTACTTTCTGTTAAAAATAAATAAATAAACAAATAAATAAAAGGTTTGCCTAATTTATAAATATCTCTACTCTTCCTATAACGATATAAAAATGCTTTTATATCAACTAATAGCATCACGTATCTTCTATATAATTTTAACATCTTTCAGTGTTCAATAGAAAATATATAAGCAATGACTTTTGGTTGAATGATTTTACTGGAAATACATTTTCAATGAAATTCCTTGGGGGAGCCTGTAACCCCTAGAGGGCGCGTCCCCAGGTTGCAGATCGGGAAATGCCTCTATTGGTTTTCCAATAGGCGGTAGAAGGGAAATAAAATACCTTCCGCGGACCAACAGGCATAAAGGTCTAGTCAGTCTTTAGCCCTCGTGGTACCTAGCCTCAAATGAAGCTGCATATTACCCTTCGCCATGGACTAGCCGCAATCTGCGATTTCCTTGTGCGGCAAGGTCTCTTGGATTCGGTGTAAGCTTTCCTGCCCCAAGGGGATTTGAAACAACAACAACAATGAAATTAATCTTCTTCGTGTGATAGACTTTACAAACAAATATTAAATAGAAAAGAAGAATACATCTAAATCAATCTGCTGCACAATCGCCATTTTCTAGTATAGAAATCTTCGCTTAACGCAATTAATCAATCGGTCAATCGATGCACATTAAGTGAAAGCGCATTAAGCGAACAGGAATACTTATACTTCACTCTGGATCAACTTAAATTTGAAAATAAAGACCTCTATAAAAAGATAAAATTCTCAAAATTAGTAAAAATCATAATTTTTATTTAACTTCAAAATGCATAAAACTCTTTTGGGGTTGTAATTTTCCTACGATGACCACTTCTGAATGTGACCAGAATTCCTAGGTGCATAAGCAATCATAAATATTGAAAATCCCCTCTGCTATACGACCACCTCCACTGAAGACCAAAATTATCTAGAACTATGGATGACCGTCTTAGAAACGATTCACTCTAACTGACCAAATACATTTTCGCAAAAATAAGAAATAAATAAGTAAATTTATTTTACTTTACGTATTTAATTTAAAGTGTAATTTGAAATACCTAAGGACAGTTTCCTCTTGATTTCAGAGCATTTCGAAACTTTGTGATCAAACAAAATATCCTTCAGTATATTGAATTTAATGAAAGATCCAAACTTAATAATGGCGTAATCCACCTACGCACCAATGGTATACAGGAACATCCCCTGGCTCCCTACTGGAATTCAAATGTGACCGTGGCTGCCAGAGTGCTCTGGCTAAATTAGCAAGTGGCCACCTTAAATGTCTTTGTTTTGATAGTGGCAGAAAAATCTACCCGGCTTGTAAAAAATGCTGTGACCATCCAGCTTCACTGGATGACATACTGGATTGCATCGGACTTTCTAAGGAGGACTTAACATCCATTCCCCTCTCTGTTATTGATTTTTTGACGGTCAACAACCTTCTAGAACTGATCTGACACATGTCAGATCTTTCGAGGATAAGCAACAACAACAATAACATATTGAATTTGATTGAAAGTTACTCAAGTTCTTTTGCAGTTGACTTCTTAGACTTTGATACAGTTTCAGATTTGAAACGAGACCAGAAACTAAGCTATTTCAGACATGAACGATGCTAAGAAATGAATTACATTGTCATTTGAAATTAACCACAGATGAAAAAGCTAATTTATTTACATTTAATTGGATTCTGTGATTTAGTGTCAGCTTTGAAACTAGGTCCCATAAGAAATAACGTTTTCTCTTAAAAAAAAGGGGACCTTCCTTAGACATACTGATCCTCGATTTAATTGATCTTCTTGCCAAAAAGGAAAGACTACTTATGTTTTATTAAAACCTAATGTGATGTTTAGTAAACTTTTCTACAAGAATTTATGATTCGATGGAACTAAAGTGTCATTCGATATGAACTTTTTGTCATTTTATAGAAACACAGATATATATGTAAGATATGGTAAAATACGATCGTTGCTTTAAGAATATTTGGCGACCTCAAAATTAGCTATTTAGATTTTATGATCTCCCCCAAAATTCATCTGTTCTCCCAAATTCGAGATCTTTCCATGTTATGTAACGCTTAATGCAGATAACTCTTGTCCAATCAAAATAATTGTTTAACCAAAGCCTTTTTAACTCGGGACTGAAACTTTTGGCTCCCTCCCTTCTCCCTTTGAATTCCAGCGTTCTTTTCGCTTACGCTTTCCTCCTGGCAAGATACTGCTCTTCTACGTTGCTGCTTACTTGCTTAAGATGACGTCGTACTTTAAAACCCGCGTACATGGAAATTATTGCGTTCAACTATAATTAAAAAATATCTTGTCTGCAAAAGGATAATTTGATATGCGTAAAAATAAAGATTGTGATCTTCTCAGTTGTGTTAAATGCGTCATCATGCCTTTCTACTCAGCCCTATCTCCAGCCGCTACTGTCTTCTCAGTCATGACGAATATGAAAGCTGCTAAAAAGGCCCAGATTCCTTCATCTACGCATTAAAACATTACATATAGATATTACAAACATCTATGATGCACAGAGCAACTTCATCTACGCATTAAAACATTACATATAAATGTTAAAAACATCGATGATGCAAAGAGCATTTTCAATGCACGGTTAACTTACATTTATTTAATTAAACAATATTGTTAGATTTAAACTAAATTTCTCTTTTTCGCTGTCCAATCGAGAAAAAGAATTCCGCGTAACAAAATTTCACCTTAATTGATAAATCACTTGTGTAAAGCGTAAATAATGCCGTTGTAACCTACTACGTCTGAACCTACTGTGCCTGTAACTGATTGCGTCTCATATTGAAACTGTGTTAAGTGAAATTTTTCTCTAACTCTTACGACGAGATTTTTCTTCAGACTTATAAGCTGTGATTTTTTTATTTCAATTTAGTATTCCCACAGGCTTCGCAAAGAAGAAATTGAATGAGACATTATATGATATTCTTGAACAAGAAGGAATGAATTTTTTTCGTCAGTCCATCTTCCGGACACAACAAATATTTTATGCAAAGTCGATGTATAATGTGTAGGAGTCTCATACTTTTGAAAATTAAATTCTTCCATATTCTCAAAGCAAAAGAAAAAAAACTCCAATTAATCTAGGTATGCATTTCGTTTAACGAAAGCAAAAAACGACATTGTGTTTGAATACCTTGCAAATTAACAAAACGCAATTTGACATTAGAATTTGGATAATTTCAAAGTTAAAAAACCCTGTTATTAAAATGAAGAGAAAACTTGCATTTTCTTCTTTAATTTTTCACTGAAAAAAAGGAAATTCATATAACAGTTTTAATTGTCTGTTTGTCTTTTCAAACGTGTAAAAAGCAATGCTTATGATTTCCACACATTGCGGATTCATACACAAATATAATTTATTTTTAAATTTTACCTTGTGAACAAACAATGAGTTTTATTAATTTCCTTTCTGAATTGCAAAAAGACATTTTCTGAGTCATTTTTAAAAATCTCGAAGTTTTATTTTTCATGATTAATGTTATTTACTGCAAAAGTTACAACATATATAATGGTTTCAAGAATTTGTCTTACATGTAATGGTTGTAAGCAAGTAATTTTCACCTTAAAAACTGATTAATAGCAAAGGATGTAATAATTATTGGATAACAGAAACTATTAGAAAAGTCATTTAATGCAATGTCTGCTTAGAAATAAATAAAACAATATCGTACTTTTCCGGAGATAACATGAAAGAGAATTATTCTAAATGCCAAAATTTCATGCAACTAATTTTATACCAAAAACAGAATGGCTGACATTTTAATTATATTTCAGGACTCCACCATTGTGAAGTGAAATCTTTCTCACAATGTTCTGATTAATTTTGTAACATTCCAAGGCTTCATTTTGCGATTAATTTCATTCAGAGAAACTATTTTGTGCTTAATTTTCATATAATTCAAAGCTCCTTATTAAGCCTTTCCTCGTGTAGAAAGAAACTGTACTTCCTGCTATCTATACAAATATTCAAGTGACTTCAAATGATTTACAAAAATACATTCTTCAAATAATTTGAAATTATTTCATTCAGATGTTAGGTTTTGAATAAAAATTGTACTGTATAAAATATACAATGTATTTATTACTAAGTTAAAAACACACATTATTTTAAATACACACTAGCTCATCACTTCCCAACAAAGCTTTATTAACCTTTAAAATGCTGAAAACTTACGGGGATTATAACCATTCGTCTCCGAGATGAAGCGTGTTTAAAACCTGTTTTGAAAGCTAACTATAATAAATTTATACTACGTGCAGATGATTTCATGGCTCTGGAACTTCAAGTTAACAAGAACGTATCATTTATTTATTCTCAAAGAATTCTTATACATAGTCGCATGTTGTTCTCTGCGCATTACTCTGGAGCATGTTTCCTAAATTAATGATAACCAGTTTATTTGCGGAAATTGAAATTACTTTCTTGCTAGCCCAATAAATATGGCACATTATTGCATTGATACGATCGTTTTTTTTTTCGCCAATTAAAAGATGGTTTATGAGGACATTGTGAGATTGTGTTATATCTTTAGGAATTTAAAGAAAATACTGAAATCTAAAACTTCCTATTTTTCAGTGTTTAAATTAGTCAATCAGTTTCAGTAAATATTGCGTCTAACGTAATTTTTGTTCCATATGTGATTATACCTGTAATTTGTTTCCAATTAAATCAACAAATACTCAGTAGCAAAGGAGTTTTCTAAATTTCTTAGCCTTTTTTTATCAGAATAACTACACTGAAGAAAATACTTTTTTTCTATGACTTTCTTTTTGACACAATTAAGGCTGGATAACGATTCGCAAATGTTAAACCAGTTTTCGCGAATTCTCATCCCTTATTAAAATGAGTATTAGCTGAATTCTTATTCAACGTTTTTATATGACGATGTGAATCACGTGTTTATTTTGCTCTCAGATGACAGAAACTGCAAACCGGAAACGGAAACTCCAGAATTAATCTCCTGCAATAAAATTTCTGAAGAACGCATTGGAAGACATAAATAGAATAAGCAGGAAGAGTTAAGTTTGGTACAATAAAATTATTAAATTCCAGAGCTTCTCGTCTAACGTAAACATTAGTATTCCATCGGGTGGAAAACTGTGCAAAAATGACTACTTTCTTCTTCATTTAAGACTATGTGTTTAGGCCATAATGTTTTCCGATTTTCTAAGTTAACAGTTCATATATACTGTTTATAATTGCATTTATTTCTCGTCAGGAACAAAACAGCTTTCTTGCATAAAATTTTATCTCTCCTACTTACCTCTGTACATTTATTAGCTTCATTACGATGCGAAATCTGAGAAAAATATTGAAATTATTTGGAAGTATCATAGTTTTAATAACTTTGAATCCGTTTTTATATTCAACGTTAAAGAATTATTTACGGAACTGTGCGTCAGTGATAAATCCTGTTTTCTAAAGTGCTGCTTCGTGAAACGCTATAAACAGCTTTTCTGCGTCATTCTTGCATGCTTTTACTGGACTCGTGTTAATTTATTCAATCATCCTCAAAATTCTTCATGCGCTTAAGCGAAATTCAAGAGACAGACTTAACACTAAGCAATGTATTACTGATAACGGCAAAAGTAACAGCTTCATATTTAATTTAATATATCCATTCGGAAAACCTTTATCGAAATTTAAAATTCTATCTTTTACATTTTATAACGTAAGTAACATTAGAGCAGATTCATTAACTTTATTCAAATTAATTAGAATCGAAACATTGTTGTAAAAGACTGCTTTGAAAACTGTGAAGACTGCTTTGAAATTTTCCTCTTTTAGCTCAAATTTTCCATGTCTATGAAGTTACTATGCTAATGAACTCTTTTTGAAATTTAGTAGATAAACATTATTAGTTGAAGCTCTTGTGTAATAGCTTCGACGAGATGGAGCTAAAATTTCTGATGTAGTAGGAATTTAGAATTTAATTTTCAGGGAGAAACCTTTTATGAAAACTTGAATTCGTTTAGTCATCTCTGTAAAGTATTAAACTTTGACGTTCTCCTAGAACGAAAATAGGAAATTTTCATCGGAAAATAGGCATTCAGAAGTCCTGCGGTACACATAGGTATTCGCGCTTCTATGGAATCTCTCTTTTCATCTAAATTTTCTGAACAATACTCTTATTTTATATCTATAAAACATTTTAAATTCCTGTGATTTTTTTTTCAAAATGATATGCTGCTTATTACGTTTCAATAAACGCATAAACATATAAAGGAGTACAGTGCACCAAGAGGAAGGAGCACCAGAGCTGGCATTGCTCAATGCAACCTTAACAGGGTTAATTGCCCAACCCTAGAGGCGATCCCAGGAAGCATAACCCGCCACCCCCATCAACACAAAGGGACGATTTTTGCTTTACAAAGTATGGGATTCTTACAAAATCAGTGGTGGATGTCACATCCATCTAATCAATCAAAGAATGCATGTTTGACATTAACCGCCTCCAGTGTTGACCAAGGGGAGCCAATGCTCCAAGGACAACCTTCCATATCAAACCATATAGCTCCGCCACAACAAGGGGCAGACAATACAATACCCTATGATTCCTGCCGATCCTGAAATTACCACTGAATAAGTGATGGTTCTAGTCTTGTAAAGACAGTTACTTTATTAGGTTTCTCCTTCAATCTCTTACTCTTCTTGCAAAGCATAAGCTGTGAAACCCTATGTGGAGGACACTGAGCAAATCTAGGCTATGTCCTTTAGTGTTGAAGAACTACAAAGTCAGAAGGAGGGTTTAAAGTGACCCTTTAATTCAAATAATTACAACTCTCCGACTTGAGAGTAAGCCACTACTTGGGCTGAACTAAAATAATCTGAAATAAAGTGTGTTAACAAATTCAAATACCTAACCCTAACCTTAAGTAGAAAGGCGAGGGAAGCCTAACTCTTAGTGAAATGCAATAATGCGAATTTCACTAGCAAGAACTAGTAATTGCAATTTGTCTATGAAGGCGAACTTTCAGTAGACAGAGGAAATCTTTGCGTGCACAGCCTTACGGTGATAAATCCAAGACTCTGTTTCTCCTCTCGTTAACTCCTGCCATTTAAACTGCTATCAGATATATGGGATTTGCATAAATATATCGCTCGCGCTAAATTCGGGCAGCAACTGAAACTTTGAGATATCGATAGGAAAGTTCAAACTAAAAATAACTTGGTTAATTAAAATAATGAATGCTACAACTTTTCCCCCAGAAGTCGAGTCTATCTAGGTACTTACGTAGCCAAAACGCTGCCCCCATTCGACCCCTAGGGGGATGTAAAGGGCTACAGAAAATTCCTGATGATGACGCTGAAAACAACGCTTTTATTTGTGGTAGTGAAATGATAAATGCTGAGCATGTGTTCTCAGACGGTGGTGTGAATATAGAAAGCTCTCGGGATCACGTTATTGATGAATTCTTGCAATGTATTAATTAATCCCTAGTTTTAGTTATTCGATTGCTGCTCACAAAGAAAATATTAAGACAATGGAATCTTCGGATCTCAATCCCGGCTGAAATCTTTGAAGTACCCTTCCAAAAGCTACTTCTGCTAATCAGCTTCCTTCAACTGCTCTTCAATGCAACCCTCCAAGAGTTTTGTAAACTGCTTTTCAATACAATAGGAGATGATTCCGTGGATAACTTACTTGAAATCATGCCCTGTATAATTTGGTTCAATAATGCCAACTAGAATCTTATGCAAGAGTCAGACGAAATCACATCCCATATCAAGGTTTGATTCAAGTGTAAGAATAGCAACCAGTTTTTCAAGAATATACTAAGGTAGCATTCACTTAGTTAAAAACGGGCATAAATATATATGCTTATTGTTTATATTACTGAATAAATAACTATACTGATTACCATCTTGGAAAGTTTGGAGCTAACAAAGAGGAACTCGCATTGAGTAGAATTCATCGCTCCTTGTTTAATTTCGGAAAGCAGTGCAGAGATGTATATAACTGATGGCTTTTTACACCGATTTCTATTTATAACTTCAAGGAGTGGAAAATATCGGAGTTTTAGCACTGGCACTAGATCAATGGTAATAATTTGCGATAAACAATACCTCCATACGCAGAAAGTAATCAAAGAAGCCATGCATTCCTTCTGTCGAAGAGTTTTTCTTCAAGCAGCTTTATCATCAGACCTAGTTTCTTCAGAATACCAGTGGTTTCTATACTTCAGACTGATCGTGTCAAGAGAAAATATTAAAAATCCAGAAACACTGAAAACAACTTTGCTGATTCTATCGACATACTCGTTAACTGACTCTCGTCCATCGTGAGGTCATTGCTAGCCCGTCGATATATAAATAAAATCAATGAAATCATTTGAAGTCTGGTACATAGCTTGGTCTTTCTACAAACAGTGAATTTAAGAAATGAAAGCCACAAATTCTTTTCTATAAATAATAAGATAGAATGCTACTTTTAAACAGGATTTTGAGAAAGAAATTAAAATACCTACATTATTTAATTTCTTTAAACAAGCAGCTAAAAAAGATGATTCTAGCAGAAGGATATAGTTCTCTGAAAATGTTCTGTTCTTTTCACTTTCTTCGATATAATTTTGTTTGCTAGAAGTGAAATTAAGTTAAGACAAAATGTACGAATAACGACTCAGAGAAACGAAAAAGGATATTGGTAGCAAAAATCCCTCAAAATGTTTTATTCTACTTCTTAGCAAGAAGGAAATGAAACAAAAATAAGGAGACTTCCATACTGTTTTACTCCGAAGAAAAGTACTGGAAAAATTCCTCCAGCAGCACTCTGCGGAAGATTCAGTTTTTAACAGGGGATTCTGGTAGTCCTCGGGTAAATTTCAATAAAAGTTTTCCTAATGGGTAAATTAATTTAAATACGAGGCTGCTACTTTTACCATTATCAGTAATTACATCCTAATTTAGCAAATGTTTCAAGGTCTTAAATATTATCTTCTTCGAAACGTATATCAACAAATAAAGGGAATCGAAATCAAATACGCTTATATCTTTGAAACGTTCTTTGCGATAATGTTTCAGTTACTGATACCTTTGTTGTTGTTGTTTTTGTCGTGTGTATGATGAGCCCTATTCGAATAGTACTATGGGTAAAGATGACAGCCCTGGCAGTCTTCAAATAATCAATTACCAATGTTACAGAAAACAGAAATATTTCTCAATAGTAGCTAAAGCAAATTAATATCAATTTTCATTTCTCAGCTGTTGATATAAATAATAAATTACCTTCTTTTCTGCAGCTGTTTTGTATTCGAATCCTCCTTCTGGGTCATCTGTGATATACAGGGGATGCGTCCTAGCAGGGTTTTCCACATCATGTCCACCCTCTACGATAAAAGTATACGTTTTCCCTCTTTCCACAGTAATTTCTGGTATGAGGACACCATTGATGTACCAAGCGATACCCCATCCAACATCTCCTGAAATAAAATGCAAAAACAATTAAAAATTGTCATTGTTCAAGTTAGAATGACTGATTAAATACAAATGCATTTCTCTGTTTCCTTAACTGGCTTTTATGTAAGTTAAAGACTAATAATAAGTTATTGGTGTTAACATAATTTTAAACTTAAAGCACTCTAGACTTAATAAAAGTACAGACGCATATTACTTTTGGCTAACAGTATCAGGACATGTGTTTCTTCTAGTTGATTTAGCAAACATTACTGAAATCCTGAGTAGAAACAGGGAGCTTACTAAAAGCTATGTTCGTGCGTGTGTAGAAGATGCAACAAAGATAAAAAGGGTTCAAATTACCCTTTATTTGCTTATCTATTTTACAGACGTTCCCGCTCTTCGGGATACAAAGACCAACCACTTGTGGCCTGAACGTAAAAGAATATAAGACTACTAACTAACTAAAATTTAAATGAGAGCTAACTTTTAATATTTCACACAGATGACTAGCACTAAGACTGGCCTTTTAAATGACTACGTATGTAGTACGCAAACTGCGGAAAACTACAATACGTCTTTAACTTTCAAGAAAATTAAACCTCTGGCCTTAAAAACGGACAGTAACTGATGGCAAGCTCACGTGAAGACTCGCAGCAAGAGGGCTCTCTCCCCTTCCTTCTCCTCTTGGCAAAAAGCCACAACTTAAATACTTAAGCGTTAGCAAGTACAATTTGCATAAATATAATCACGTGTTAATTCTGGCCGGAAGTGGAAAATAAGAGATGATAGTAAAGTTATAAAATAAAATAAACGTTAGTGAACTTAAAATCCTTACAACAGAAATATTCAGACATGTTCTTCGTTAACGCCTGTTATAGAAATAAAATAGAAATTAAAAAAAGAAAGAAAGAAAGAAAAGAAAATTAATGAACTCAACAAATGCAGTCAGAAATTTTGCTAGATGAACAAAATAGTCTAAGTTTTTCTAAAGAATAGGCAATATCGCTGTTTTTTGACTATAGCAATACTCACAATTCGTTGACTAGGATGAACTAATTGCGATCTTGAACTTTGAAAAATGTCTTTTTAAGGTATTCTCTCCCTTCGTTCTGCATGCCTTCGTGGTGTAACAGTTAGCACACTCGGCGCGTATCGAGAGGTCCAAGTTCGAGTCCCGGCGAGGGCATTTCTCATTTTTCCAGTCTCCTGCTTCAAACTAACCTCGTCACTTTACATCTTTTATAAAAGAAAATTCACCCTCGAATTTTAAAATTTGATTATTTTCTCAATTTGTAATTAAAAATCAGAGGAATTAATTCACTATCTGTTGATAAATATACAAATCAGGATTTTACTTACTGTAACTCCTTTAAAATGATTAACTTGAAAGGAAATATCACGAGCAATAAAAATAATTATTCATTTTTTTTTAAGTAAGACACTTTTGACGGCACAGTTAAGTAAAATAATGCAGACTTAAATCAGCTCAAGAATAATTAAGCTCAGGAACTCACTCGATTAAAAATAAAAGTGAAGAAATCGCAGCATTTATTATTGAACTGTACTTAACGAATTTTGCACTGCCGAATTTCGATTATAGGTTTTTTTAAATATGGCTGTTGTTTAAACTAAATAAAAAATGAAAGAATTAGATACTTCTTTCTCAATTCTTATTTAGTTTACATGTCATATGCATATACGAATAAATACATCTCATTGAAGAAATTTGATTTGAGAGGCTCGATGAATTTCCGCCCAAAAAGAACATTTCAACAGAACTATATTGTCAACAGAAATTTGAGATATATATTTCAACAGAAATATATGTCTCAAATTGTATGAGCACCCTATAAGTCATCTTCGTGTATTATGTTAAAATTTGAAGAATTATTTTAAAAGCTCCAAACTATTGGCACACTTAAAACGTTATTTCACTCTCTTTAAATTTACGTTGAGAATATGCATTCAAAATAGACAATTAAGCGAAATTAAAACGCTACATGATTATAGTTCAGCCGCATTGTATTTTCTTATAAAATTTCATCGTAAAATTCACTCGTAGTCAAATGAATATTCTTAATGACTGTTCCTCCAGCATACCAAAAATATTCATTTAAAATACCGATAAACTATTTCTCTTTCTTTTTCTCAGCAGTAATACTTCTGTATTCAGGGATATCTTAGTAGATAGTATTAGAGCAAGAACTATTTTCTTAATCTTATACAAAAATCTCATCCACGTAAAGTTTTCCTATAAGTAATTATCAGCAAATTTCCAGTTCTTTGCAAATACCAAATCATTAATGTAAAAAAAAGTTTACACATCGTTCAATGTTATTTCCACAGTTTACTGCAAATCATCTTAGCAAAATATTCTTTCTCTGCAGTTTCTTAGTCTTTTCTTTAGAAAATGTACAACCTCAAAAAATTCATTTTACTAAAGTGAATTCCAAGTAAGGTTACATATTTAGGTTTCAAAATTCACCTCAATTTTAAACTGCTGCAAATGTTATTCGCAACAAAGAAAAATATTATTGACTTTTTCACGAGAGAATTCTTTTGTTCATTACAAAAACAGTTAAGAAAATTGATAAATGAATAAGTTTGATTACCATTTACTTCTCACTCTTGCTAATTAATATATCTAGTTGAAAAAGAAATTAAAACCAAGATATTGTAATTCCAATTTACTAGAATTATTTCTTTTTTTTATTTTAGAAATTCAATATACTATGTATATTCAATACAATTAAATGAAGAATCTATAAATACGTAACCAGAAAAACAACAATGTTTTTGCATGGTAGAAGAAACTTCCATGAATCCGCTGAATCCAGAATAGTATAATTTAACAACATATTTCGATAATATTAAATCTTATGGTTTTTCCAACCGCAAATGATATACTATTTCATTATTGTAGTTGGTGAAAGACAAACTTATATAAATCTACTGTATATTTCAGCTACACCGGTTTTATTCATTCAGTTTTCTGATAGATGTTCGAAGAAATCAGTATAACTAAGATCTAACACGGTGTTGAGTAACAAGAGATAAGAACAGATAGTACGTTTGACAAAATTCAGTGAAAGGCAAAAAAAGGAGGAGACAGCTTAGGTTATTTTAATTGTAAAAACTCCATTGTTTTGTATAATTCATAATTATCATATTAAGCAATTAATACGATAATTATGAATTAATGCAGATGAAATAGTAAACTTTAATTGCACTGAAACCATAAATACAAACTGCCTGCACAAAAGCATTTTACTTAATCTTAACATGTTCATAAATTAATCACAGATGAAAATAACTAATGCAAACTGCCTATACGAAACGCTTCACAAAATTTAAATTTTACTTTGATGCATATACAATTGTTAACTGACAAAATATAAATAACAAATGTTGTTCAAACTACAACTGTATGTAGAATGCCATTCAACATAAGCATGGATATCCAATACCAATGTGATACATGTTAATCAGTTTCTTAGTTCTGTTACTAAGCTTATTATTGTATTGTTCGGTAATCTTCAATCATATTGCAGTAATCAGTTTAATAAAGGAGGAAAAAACAGTCTGCTCACCAGTAATTGATTGGTATCCTTTCTTTCCTCCAGTAGGTCCAATCTGAGCACGGAAAGTTCGGTCAGATGGGCACATTATTGGAGGGACATTCCAAGCAGTGTTGACTGTAGATGCACTGAGCCCAACATCAGAAGCTCTGCTAGCATATCGGGGTCCGATAGGTTGAGGTTTTCGACGAAATGTAGCTGAAGTGGGCTTTGGCTTACGACTCCTTTCAGAAGTGGAAGGCCGTTTCGTTGGCTTCCTGGTTGTCGTTGTCGTGGTGGTAGTTGTAGTTTCAGACACATGATCAGGGTCTGCTGGTTGGGGACAATTCCATTGTGGAGGCCTGGCGAAGTCGATGTATACATCGCCTGCAAAAAAAAACGAAATCATTTAAATTCTGCTACTAAATATGTTACCAATTTTATTTATAAGTCACATCACAATAAAATAAAATTTTACACTTTGTTAACTATAATCTGTTTTCTTCAACGTTTTTTATGGGTAGTATCTTAACCGCATAGTGAGTTAAAGAAAAGTCTAAACTGTAAGGTAAGAAAATCTGAGTTTTAGAATGTAAGTAAATTTTGGCATTCCTCTTTCCTCCAACTTAATCGCACTAACAGTCCTAGCTCTCCGCAGAACTGGGGCCGGGCTTTAACCCCTTTCTCAGAATCTTGGAGGGATCGGCAGAACGCACCTGAGTTCACAGGGCGTCAGTGGTCGTTAATTTGCTACCTACCAGCCGCTCGAGCTGCCCGTCGCAGAGGGCCATTACCCAGCCAATCCGGGCCCAGTCCCCTGGTTACCAGAACCACACTACTCTTAAGACTTGCCGGAAGGTATACCTCACAAATGGTGGCATGTAATCTGTAGCCTCTCCTGTGTCTCTACAACTTAAAAGTTCCATATTTAGCTTCCTCTATCAACAGATTTGACATTCCAACACACAGAACAGATTCTTATAATCCGAAATGGATCTAATTTCAGCATAACTGTTTAACGTAAACCCATTTCTGTTTGTTTACCTCCCCATGCTAAGTCACCCGACTAAGCAAAAAACGGCTTCTTTTTACTATTATGTATTTCGATCTTTCAAAGTTTGTTCCTCAGAATCTCTTCTTGCTAAGGAACTCAATTATTTAAGATCTGCTGCCCTCGACCGAGGATTTTCTCCCGTAGTCATTGATAAAGCTGATCGCAAGTTCTCATCGTGCCATCTAAGAACACATTCTGATGCTAAAAATAACATTAATAACCTTGTTGTACTTCCGTTTCATCCTTCTATCAGTTACAAAATTGCACGGATTTTAAAGAAGTTTAATTTTCATGTTGTTTTCATGTTGTTTAATTTTCATGTCACGCAGAAATAGGTGTGAAAATTTCGAATGCTATCCTTTCTACTCTCTAACAAAGATTCCATTAGCCTTTGACCCCATTCTTTATAAACCTATTCTGGAGGTCTTAAACTGAAATCAGAGAATCAACAACGAAATGTCACGTACAGCCTAAAGATAAGACACCACAATTAAACTTCTTATGACAAGCTGTCTGCAGTAAACTGATACAATGCATATGGGGAAACTGTACCTGCTACTGCATACCTAAGGGGGAGGGAAGAAAACAAGATCGCAATCTCGGCCGTTTTTGGGTGATTGTGGTCGTCTCAATGAAGGGCTGTGTAGGGCGGTTTGGTCGTCAAAGAGTTAACCCACCGCTACGCACTTTCTGCTTTTTTCTTAACTAATAGCTGAGTCAGGTCTCAAGATTTTGATCTATAACGAGATGTGTTCAAGCTAAGTGTCAATAATAGAAGGGTACTCAATACAAGCCAGAGTTTTGTTTTAATCGGATGCTGCTGTAGAGATCTGAATTCGTTATGAAATTTGAATTGAAGATATGTTACTTTCCACAAACAGACATATCTTGTCAAATGAGTTTTGCGACTAAGGATTAATCTGCCTTAATATATGAGACTGGAATGATTTCCTCTTGACGACGGACTTTCTAAAATTATTAAGTATTAAATTTACTAAGTTATTAAGTATTATTAAGTATAAAATTATTATCTAAGTATTCCGTTCATGAATTTTAATTTATGGATAGTGGAATGCATGATATACAGATTAATTACATCGATAATACAAATGTGATTTACCTGTAGTTTATATAAATAATATATAAATACCGCAATAAAAAGGTCATATGATGCTTTATTCTTTAGCTATAGATTTCCAATAATTTTACTAAGTAGTTACTGTGTTTTAGATGTTACCTTAGACATACTCTTAGTGCTTCCCAAGTAAGAGTCTGGGTCGAATGATAAAAGAAAATCCTGCAATTTTATGAGTATTTTTATTAATTAACATCAGCAAAAATTTCAAAATAAAAGCAGTTTTTTCCCTCTCAGCTTCTTACTTTTTGAAATATTTTTAGATAGCGTAGGATATGGTAAGCTTTTAAAAGTGTTTAAATTGGAATATGAATTTTTAGCTTCAATTTAAGAGTGAAAAAAAACTGATACAGTTTAACGTATACTTCAGCTGCTTTCCTCCAAATGAATCTTTTTTATCTGAATGCTAGAATTTCGGTCAAAAGAATTCCGCATGCATTACGTATTTCACTCGAAAAACATATGAATTATTTATAAAGCAAAAGGGGATTCTTTATTTATTCGTGATCCGTTCAACATAAAATTAAAAATGGAAAGACAGAAGTTCAGTTTATTCGCAATAAGGAAATGATCTAGGAATTTCTTACCTTCAGAAAGAAAGTGAAAAATACCGAAAAAATAATAAAATAAATTTTTAAAATTTCGAAAGCTTTTGGATTTTATATTACGCCGAAAGGGATTTTCTTTGACGTTTTGTGTGTTACCTTTACTTATTAAATATCGTGTTCTTCGCACTTGAACCACATAAAACTCAATTAAACAGCAATATCAAGAAATTATAAAAAACAGCATATCTTTAGAATTTCCCATAGACAGTCTAACACGCTGGGTATAAAATGTTTCTTTTCAGTACAGTGTTGTGATTGCTTGCTTTGAAGTCGTTGAGTTAATTAATCGAAAATTCGTTAAAGTTTTAGAAAATATGAAATAGATAATCAGACAAATTATAATCTAAAACTCGGACTTCTAGGTACCCATGTTCGGGTGGAGGATTACGTTATTCAAAATTTGATGCTTCTAGTTTCAGAATTCGGTGCACAATTCGAGGAACATGTTTCATTCATGTATATTTTTCATTATTTAATTTCTTTAAATATATTATAGGACTCTAATATTTAGCGTCATTAATTAAAAAAGTGATTCACGTCAGAAAATGCCGTTTTGAGACTAATAGCCCTTCTGGGCTACTGCTCCTTTAGACTTCTGGGCTACTGCTCCTTTAGAGTATGCAAATTTGAATCCTCTCTAGTTCAGCAGTGGCTGTTATTAGTAATTGCTCTTACTTGTCCATCACTTGTAAAATAATTTTACGGCTAGCACTATAATGTATTTCTTTCGCCTTCACATGCCTTCGCGGTGTAATGGTTACCACACTAGTCGCGTATTCGAGAGGTCAGAGGTTCGAATTCCGGCGAAGGCATTGCATATTTTTCATGTCTCTTGCTTCGAAATAACCTAATCTCTCTACAGCACAAACTTCCAATGCTATATATTAAGAATTATTAGTTCGTAGATTATGAGCAGATTATAAAAGGGTGCGTGGAAAAAGTTTGCCTTCTTTAATGATTTCCAAAGAGAAGATGGCTCTCTTGCCTTCTTTAAAAGATTTCCAAAGAGAAGATGGCTCTCTGATGAGATCCGGGAAATTGCAAATTTCGGCATTTAAAGAAGACTTCTGGTCACGAAACTATTATAGCTAACCTGGAAACGTAGTCAATGCGAAGATATTCTATAAACGTTGCTGAAATACAGTGGCATTTTGACATCAGATAACTAAGAGCGTTATCTGATGATAAGTAGATGATTAGTATCTTATCAGTAGATAGAAAAATATCCATTTTTGTATTAAAAATTTAGTAAAAATTTTATACACTTGAATGACTTTCATATATTTCTACATTGAAAAAATCGTTTGCTGCTTCTTATCGAATTTCTTCCTTTCACATAAAATGCACTTATCAGAATAATTCAATTAACAGTCAAGTGAAATATGAATGCCAGTGAAAAGGTGTCGCCGATAGAACCCCGGCTTCCACAGATTGTAGATTGAATTCCCCTGCATTTCTGAATTTAAATGAAAGTAGTACTTAAAAATTAATTACATTTTTCAAAAGACACTCATTTTGAAAATATGTGTATTATTTTAACCATTTTGGTGAAACTCTAAAACTTAGATGTTCCTTCGTTGGTTAAAATAATCACAATTAAAGAAAAATTTCCGGAACCTCACCATCCTATTCCATTGAAGTTAATGAAGAAAATAAACGCAGCTAAGCATACAACAAAATTATTTTCTAAATTATAGTTAATAAATTACACAGCAAAATATCGAAACCATTGGGCAATTTCTGTATTGTATTGCTTATTTTATCATTTGTTAGTACTCATGCTCTCACGTCACCACAAAAAATGGCAGGCAAACTTTCTTTCCTCCACAAAAATTCTTTCATTTGTAGGATAAGACTTTGATGTCGGCCAGACGGGATAGTAGTTAGAGACTCTGACAGCCGTACCTAAGGGTTCAGGTTGAATCCCGAAAAAGGCATGAATGTTTGTATAGTTCGACCGTCTCAGACGCAACCCTGGCTGGCATTCTGACAAAATACATAGACTCGTCCAGAAGAAGCGTTATTATTTGAAAGATGTAAACGACCACGTGAGAATCTTCTCATCTCCGGAAAGAGAGATGCTGGAGTGGAAAACGTTTAAATCCTTCCACCCTATTTTGAGAATAATTCGGTCAGAATGGCGCATGCGTATTTGCGCTCATGGTCGCGAATGAGGAGGTTGAACTATAAATGTATAATGCCTTTGCGAGATTAGGGCATTCTAAATATAATGGCGAGAAGAAAGTACTCCCGTGTAGTTTGGTAGTACAGGGAGAGGGGCGCCCGGACCAGCCGCCAGAGTGCTCTCAAAATTCGGATGAAAATAAAAAACCAGCCTTCTTGAGGCTCTCATAACTATTCTTCCATGAAATATGAACTCAGCAACAACAAGCAATAAGACCCTGATCAACTAATTATAACTTTTGAATGAGTATTTTCGTCTACGATAAAGACGTTAAATTTGAAAATAACCTTCCTGACATCCTGCCGAGTAAGTGTTAATTCTTCTGCACTTCATTTTTTTTCACGTCATCAGTCATATTTTTTAGATTTTAACTGACCATTTTTCTGGTTGGAAGAACTCTATAAAAAATGGCTATTTAAGAGCCAGTTTCGAAGGAGTTTGCTAAAATTAGTTAAGTTAAAGCATATGAGATGCATTTTACATATAAAACATACTTTTACCTTATTATATACTTCCTATGTGGCTATTCAAATTTTAATTTTCAATGCACATTTGGAAGCAAAACAATTTATGAACATTTGCATGATAAACTAATGTGAATAATTACTAATGCTTATTTTTAAAACTGTTTACCTTCTGATCTCAGCGCTCCATGGTAGGAAACTTCATCTTTTTCATTCAGGGGTCCAATCGCCCAAACTATTGCTTGGGGTCCATCTGAATACACATGCTGATCATATTTTTCGTCAACTGTAAAAATATACATGTTACAAATTTACCAAAAACATACGGTAATGTAGCAAAAATATGTGGTTCGCAATGCTGTTGAATAATCCTAACTAACATTATAAATGCGAATGTGAGTTTGTTTGTTTGTTGCACTTTCACGCTTTAATTACTTAACCGATCATCATGAAATTTTCAAGAAATATTTTTGATGTATTTGAAAAGGTTAGAGGCTATAAAGTGCAACTTACCTGTTGAAACTTAAGCTATATAATAGGTTTTGTAGCTTAAAATGATTGTCGTTGTATAAACATAAAATGTTGAAAGTTTCATAACGATAAGTTAAAGGATGTAAAAGTTTGTATGCACGCGCAGGTGCGTGGTTTAAACCACGCAAACATTTTTAACCTTTTCTAATATATCAAAAATATTTCTTAAAAATTTCATCATGATCGGTTAAGTAATTAAGGCCTGAAAGCATAACATGTATTAATTAAGCGTTTATTAAATTTTATTTGTTTAATTTAATTTATTATTTAAAATCCTTCAGGATTTACGGCTTTTGGCTCTTCATTCACAAACATTTTTCAGTCATTAGGAAATATACGTAGCAGTTTTACTAGATTTCGTGGCGATACACTCCGCGTAAATACAAAATAACCGCGGCCTATAGGGATTGAAGAAGGGCAGTATTTACTTAAATTTTAAATTATTTATTTTTGTAGTGAGATATCTTAATAAAGCTTTCAGTTTTTTAAATTTATATTTTGTTTTAGAATTTTTTAGTAAACCCAAAAAAAACCCATAAGATTGCAATGTTTGATATATCCAAATCGGATTTTAAAAATTATGCAGAATATCGTCTTAGTGACACCAATAATGGATTTCTTTTTATCTCAATGAAGAAGGGCAGTATTTAGTGATATTTTAGGCGCAATGTATTGTTAACTTAAAAAATAAGTAATAGTAACTAAAATTTTATCCTGATTATCCTGGTCAGGCAATAAGAAAAAAAAATCAAATTATTTTATTTTATTTTCAATAGTCTTTGAAACTTATTTAAGGACATCAACGCGAACGTAAAAGCTAGTTAAAATATAAATTATACATTAGTTTCAAACTAACAATGCTTCTTTGCCCTTACGTATTAACACAACCTCCCTGGCCTCAATTTGGCGGACTTTTATGGATGAAAAAGTCCAAGTTACTTATCTTGCCAAGTTGGCAGTTTACGCTACTGTTTTTTAAAAAAACATTCCCAAAATATCGATATTTATCGAAAGTCATCAAACATTATCAACATAATGAAAAGAAAAACATTTTAAAATACTAATTTTAATTTTTAAATAAAGATTATATGATAAACTGAGGAAAAAAAAACAAATTTTTCTCGAAATTTTTCGCTTCTCTAAAATTTAGCGCTGCTCTTCTGCCATGTACACAACGATTTGTTCTATTTTAAACAACAGCAGAGAATGCACCTAACCTGGCACTGTGCACCGGCTATCTTCCAAGATCCTCACATCATTGTCTCCTTTAGTGATTTGGCGACAAAATATTTTATTCCTACAGACATTTTACTGCAATTTCGCCTATTGCTAGCAAATTCCACAAGCGATAATTTAAAATTTGAGTTCAAAGCAAAAACATATCACATTTTGTGTATGTACCTGTAAGCCCTTGTAACTCAGAATACAATAAAAAGAGTGCATGTGAAAATGGGGACGTTACTTAATTGAAGCACAGTTATCAGCATGTTTGCCTGAAAAATGCTTATGTGCAAGGATGCTAGAGCTTGGTATATTCTGAAAATTTGGCGACTTTTAATAAGGTTTGGTTGGGTTTATTTGATTACGACAAAGCACTCGAAGACTATCTGCCTGCTTCTACTAAGGTGATTGCATTAATACGTAAGTACCGCTTCTTTTTATGCTAATACTTCATACAACTGAAAATATTTATTTCATAAACCAGGGTATTTGATTAAGGTGCATACCTGAAAACGAAAATAAAACCTATACTCCACAATCAAAGCATTTCTTTAAAATTTCAATTAGCTACAAGCAAATAAACTTACCTAAATTAATTAAAATCTATCTCAATCTTAGCTTAGTAACCTGTCTTTTTTCATATTTTATTTTGAAATATTTTTTCAAATATCTACCTGAAATTATATCTATCCAATACTGTAATAAAATCATTGAAACTCCAAAGCTAACTCCCCAGTAATTCGAAATTTATTCAGTTACAAATTTTAAAGTGTGCTAAAAACTGCGAAATTTTAAAAATGGGATATAATTGCATTTGTTTCCTTATTTATCTTAATTAAAAACCCCTTTACGAAGGAAAATGCAAAACTATTGATAATTTAACAAAAACCATTAACCAGTTCTGAAGTATTAGCAAAAGTTAAATTGGTGAAAAGACTGTGTATATTTTATAAGGTATTTCTCCCGCCTTCTTCGCATGCTTTCGTGGTGCAGCGGTCAGCACGCTCGACGCGTAACCGTGAGGTCCGTGGTTCAATTCCCGGCGAAGGCGTTGCTCATTTTTCATCTCTCCTACTTCTAAATAACTTAATGACTCTACAACTGGCGCCCGAACTAAAAACGTGGTGGATGATGATTCTGCATCACCGGGATTTGGCGATTGGGTCCCATAAACCTCAGTCGCCCTTTAAAAGGGGGGAGTATATAAGGTATTTCTCCCGCCTTCTTTGCAAAACTTCATGGTGTAGTGGTCAGCACGCTTGACGTGTAACCGAGAGATCCGTGGTTCGATTCCTAGCGAAGGTGTTGCTCATTTTTCATCCCTCCTGCTTCTAAATAAACTCTACAAGTTTACAACGTAGAACAAAAAATGAGCGGAAAGATATGAATACAAAAAAATTTATAGACCTGCAACATAGTTTATTCAAACTTTTTCCAGTTAAAAACTATCATAAAAACGCATGATACGCTAGAATTATTTCTTTAAAACATACTCATATTCCAAGAGGAAACTTAAAAGTAAAAATTAGAAATTTTGGTTAAGAGAAAATTGTACGAGCAGAAATGTTTAATTTGAAAACTTTCGTACGCTGATGGGTTTATTGAACATTCAAACGATGTTTTTGTCTGATGGAATTTTATTTCAACGAATTAAATTTTTGTTGATTATTTTCTGCGACGCTTTTTCCTTCTAGAGAGTTTTCTTCTTAAGAAGTTTTATTAAGAGCAAGAATAGGTTATTGATAAACTAAACTGGTTGCCATGGAGATAAACCTGGACGATAAATATATATTTTTTATGTTTTAGCGTAAGTACTTGCAAGTAAATTGCATGGGAGTTAGTCTCACATCTCGTATTTTCGTTCTTCCTTGGAGATTCGATTTCATGCTAGATATTCTTTTACATTTTTATATCTATTTTCAAAAAACTTTCTCTAAGCTTATGACGGGGAAAAAAGCAGTTTCATTTAAAGAAATTATCATGTTTACACTTTTTTATATTAAATAGAGTAAGAAATAAGTAACAAATTAATACTTTACCAAATTTAAAAAATATTCCAGTGATAAATTTAACAAAACTTACTTCCAACTTGAGGTCTTTTAAGCGTTATCATCGTATACCCATTTACGGCTGCTGCGTTAAGAAGTTGCACACTGTCTTGTCCATCTGGAAATTTAACATCAGGACAACTTCCTCTGCGGCCTACGCACTGAAATAATTTAAAGTAGAAAATATATACAAATGGTAAACATTTATTCAAATTATTTTACATGCTATTTAAAATAATTGCTTTAGTATAGTACACAAAATGCCACTATACCTGCAGCCGTGTTTCTAATAAATGAAAACTGTTTTTTAGAAATAGTATTAGTATTCAAAGCAAATCAGTCGTATTAATGTTTCCAAAGCAAAGAAATAATTCTATTTAATGACGCAATATAAACTGGAACTCTTAAACTCCAATACATTACCAAATGTAGAGTTTTAACATAAACAACAGCATTGTTGTATCACATCTTTACTCTACTGGGAATTTCGGTATGGCCGACTGCACGGTAACAGCAGATGTTTTCCACCCTACTGCGACCATGTCCTCCAACCAAGTCAATACCTTCTTGAGAAGATGTTGGTTATTCTTGTATTTCTTCGACTTTGACAAGACTGTTTCAAAACTGTTATTTTCTCAACGGATCTTCAGGAATTCCAAGGATACTAAAACGGTAGCTTCGAGCGACTCTTCGGGAATTCAGAAATAACCAAAACGGTAAATTCGACGGAATCTTCAGGAACTCAGAGATACCAAAACAATAGTTTCGAGCGAATCTTTAGGAATTCGGAGATATTAAAACGGTAACTTCGAGCGAACCTTCAGGAATTCAGAGATACCAAAATGATAGCTTCGAGCAAATCTTCAGGGACTCGGAGATACCAAAACGGTAGCTTCGAGTGTTTTCCTGCATTACGAAATATGGACGAAAAGTCAAAAATATTACAACTTCCGTGCAATGGATTATACATCACCTAAGATAATGCGTATTATAATATTTTAAAGAACAGAGAGGTGGTGGCAAAGCAGTTGTAAATGTATCTGAAGGAAACCTGCGCACATTTCCAACAGACAAATGACTAATTTATTGTTGCTACAAGCCATGTATCATATCAAATTTACCGTACATAGAACATAAAGCCATGACAGTGGATTAAAATTTCTTCGAGTAGTTAACCATATCGAAAAGAAATCCTGAGCACTTTAATCGAGATTTTCAATGTCCAGATGGCGGCCAAGAGTACATTGCTGGCCATTAAATTTGCAACACCAGAAAGAAATCTTATGACGAACGTCAAAATCACATGAAAGGAAGAAGTTGGGATACGCAAATGATTCGTATTTCAGCGCATTTAGACGATGGAGGAGGGAAAAACGACATCCGATGCAATTTGCCATAGTAAGGTATAGGCGCAAATTTAATATTACGTTAATTTTAATCGATTAAGGCTAACGACTTGAGAGATTAACATAAGGCAACTTGAAGGCGTGAGAGGAGGAATGCCTTCGTGAAGATGTCCTACGACTCGTCAGCTGGTGAGTACGTATCAACTTTCAGGAAGAAAACATACTATCGTCATCAGCTCATTTTGACTGAGGTCAAAATTTCCCAACATTGTAAATATATATCTCATTATTTAGATTGGAAAATATATATCAGATTAGTTATTTCAATAAACAAGTAAAGAATTGCTATGAGACTCTTTAAAAACCTTTTATTTACAACTCTGTTATAAGAGAATAGAAAGCCTTAAAACCATTTTGTTTGCAATGTTTATTTCAATAAGAAGAACATTGTTTTAAGAGAGAAGAAAGGAACATTTAATTAACTGCCTCCAGTAAGCAACATTGGCAAATACATAATCATTTCACAAGCTATTCTTTGGCGCATGTTGTTGTATCACGGAAAAAATCCAGTGCTTCCAAATCATGCTTAATTACATATTACAATGATAAAGTAAAAACAACGAGTAAACCACATGCTATTTGTATATAGTAATGATGAAAATTAAAATGTATCGAATTTATTAACAGATTAATGTACAGGGTGTTTATAAAGTCCCGGACCCATTTTGATTTTAATAACTCATAAAATAATAAAGATGGATTAAAATTAATAACATAAATGGTTAGATAGACTCAAAAGGTTTCATGACCCTTGTCAATGAACTTCCACGTAAGTCCCCTTCGTCGCACGGAGAATATCAAGTCGGTATTCAATTTCACGCCAGGTACCGACAAGCATGTCGCCATCCACAGAAGCTACTGCGGCTGTAATTCTTCTGGCTTTTAGGTCATCCATGTTCGACACTTTCCTCCTGTAAACGTTGTCCTTTAAAAATCGCCAAAGAAAAAAGTCCAGCGGCGTTATATCAGGTGATCTGGGCGGCCAAGGAATTAGACCTCCTCGCCCAATCCATCTTCCTGTAAAATGGTCATTCGAAGAACTACGATGGTACCCCAATGAGGTGGTACACCATCTTGTTGCAAAACGACATGTGGCTGAAGCTCTTCTAGTTGTGAAAATACGAAGTTTTCCAACATATCCTAAGTATAGGACTGATGAGACCGTCTTTTCTGTAAAAAAGAAAGGCCCAATGCTCGGGTGTGCATTAGTCCACACCACACATTGACCTTTGCCATAACCGTAACACCATTAACCATAACATTGCAATAGTTTCCAAAAACAAAAGAGAGAAAAATGCAATTAATAAGCTGACGATATTTAGAAAAATACAGATATTTAAACTGGAAAATGAAATTATCTGAAATTAACCGCACGCGCAGACGATATTTACAAAAGTAAAGATATTCAAACCTGAAAAGGAAAATATATAAGTTATTCCATCAATAAATGCCATAAGTTGTTTATATCTTCATTATTTTATGAGTTATTAAACATCAAAATGGGTCCGGGACTTTATAAACACCCTGTATTTCGAATTTAAAACGATTCTAAGTTTTCAGACATGATAAGTGATCTCCTATGAAAAATAATACAAGCTTGAAATAAAAGTAAAATACATTTATTAGCATTTATCTAAATATGAAAGTTATCCTTCTTCCTTTAAAATTAATACATGCCTTATTAATTATCTCATGAAGGTTTTCACGAACGAAAACTTGAAATTCCTTTACAATCACATACAATTAGTTAGAAATAAACAAAAATATATAAATTCATTGTTTGCAAAAATTAATAAATACTTTATAAATTATCTCATGAAGGTTTTTACCAATGAAAGATGAAATTATATTATAGCCATACACAATTAGTTAGAAATAAGCAAAAATATATAAATTCATTCTTTCTTTAAAATTAATAAATGCTTTATAAATATCTCATGAACACTTCTGCGAAAGAAAAGTTGAAATTACATTGTAGTCATGTAAAATTTAGTCAGAAATACAGATAAACAATAATGTATGTATAAATTCATTCCATCTTTAAAATCACTAAATTTTTTCTGTATATTTCATGAAGATTTTCCCGAATGAAAAGTTGAAACATATCCTATGATTATACATAGTTGATTATTACATAGTTGAATTTATATAGGTGATTATAGTCAAATACAATTAGACGCTGTTTTCGCATTGCAAACTAATAAAAACAGTTTCTTGATGTGATATGTAAATACAGCTCTTCAATAAAAGATCTAGTTTAACTATACTCAACTACTTAAACCCCACGATTTTAAGAACGCAGCTTTCTGTTTTTTCTATGAGTCTACTGGTAATATGCAAATGGGAATCCAAGCCTAAACTTATGAAATATGACAACTTAAACCTTATCAAAATCTTGACATTTATCAAAATCAACTTCTCAAAATTGTTTATTTATACGAAAAGGCTGCTTCAATTTAAAATATGCCAAACTCTGTGGCAAACATTTCCGAACATCATCTTCTTTATTTCAAACACTATGATGTCATATATAATTACATATTGAAGAAGAATTTCCTTATCTCTTGGCATAATAATTATAGAACAATTTTAAAGTACACTAGCAGTGGTATTATTACCGCTATGGCTTATGTCTGAATAGATGTTAAAATAAAATGTCTTTTTAAAATAATGTTCTATATGCAATTCCATTGAAATGGTCGTCTATGAGATAATGATAATTGAGCAATAATTCGAAGTCAAGAGTTCGTTTGTAATAGAAATTTAACATTTAAAGAAATTTGTTACTTCTAAATCACGTTAACCAAAGAAGTACAAAATCTTATTATTAATTGTTACATATTTGGAAGCTCATATGCATGAGATTATAGCAGACTGAAATTTTTAACACTGATATTGCATTGAATGCAACTACATTTAGTTACCTACTCCAAAATAACTAATTTTAGAACAGTATCGAAATAAATGCAGTGTTAAACATAATTTGCTTCACAGTTTACAAGATCGAATAATTGCATTTAAAAACAAAAATACTTTATAGATTTTTAAGCTTTCTGTGGGCTTATTTGAAACTTCTATTACCTATGTCATAAAAAACTCTGGTTTGTTCAACACCTTGATAAATGTATTAATTCAAACATCCAACTACTTACAAGAATTTTCTTCATCTAAATGTCCATTAAAAGTCAAACTTTTCTTTCTTTAAAGTTGCGTAATTCATTATTGAGTCTTACTCGCCTGAAACTCGCTAGAAATTCTGTGGAAGCAATACTGAAAACCATCATTTTCAATTGAATTCCTCAATTTTCTTCTCTAGAAAACTTTCTTACCTGTTCTTTACTTCCCAAATAGTAATCGACAGCATGCCCCCTTCTTCTCTTGTCAATCCAGGCAACAATGGCATCGGCTTTAATCATGTCCGACTTTGTGTCATTTTTACTCAAACCGAATGACATGTATTCGCCAGGTTCTGAAAGAATGAAAAGAGCAATTTTATCCCAAGCGTGTAGTTGACATTTTATCTACGTTAATCTTAAATTCTTTTCAACGCATTTTTATTAACTTACTCTGCGTCATAGGAACAAAGAAAAAAACCTTGTCGAAGTTTCTCAGATATGCAAATCTTATAAAATACCATAAATATTTTAAACGAAAGGTCTAGAATTAGAGAATATCGATTAAAATTCTTAAAATTCCAATACAAATTACTGATCATCTGCAATTAAATACCTAATTATTATAAGTCCAAAGGGGCTTTAGTCGCCAAAGGACTATTGTTTTCGTTTTGCGATTTTGTGTCGGAAACACTAAAAGTATGAATCATTTTTCAAACTGTTGCCACCAAATTTTTCAGCTCTGTATATTTAACGAAATTAAATAATGAGGAATCTGCATAAATGTATGTATATTTCTCCAAATGTGATAAAACAACTGTACCTAGAGCCATCCAATTTTGAATAACGTATGTTTCTACCCGAATATGCGCGCCTGGAAGCCCAAATTTCGAATTTGTTTTATTATCTATTTCATATTTTGTAAAACTTTAATTTGTAAAGCATAACGAATTTCTGATGAGCAAACTCAAACGATTTAAAAGCGAGCCATGGCAACACTCTACGAGTAAAAAAAAACCTCTTTATCTGCAGCGCGTGGAATTGTGTATCGAAAATTCTAAAGATATGCTCATTTTAAAATTATTTTGCGATATTGCTGCTGAACTGAATTTTATGGTTTAAGTGCGAAGAACATGTTGTTTAATAAATAAAGGTAACACACAAAACGTTAAAAAAAGCCCCTTTGGACGTAATTTAAAATCTGTAACCTTTCAGATTTTTTTTCTGCTTGCAATTGTTGGTAATCCTCGAGTTGATCTACGTTGCAAAGCAACATTTCTAAAGACATAAATGATATTTTTATAGTTTCATTATTTTTCAACTGAATATAAATCATTCTTTTCCTAATCGGGGATTACGGTTTTTAATCCTTTCACGGTTTGATTTCACATAAAATAGAATTTCAGCTATGTTCAAAAACGTTTTTAATAAAGAATAGTTTAATCACATATGAAATTATTTTTGAGAGAGAAACCTTAAAACAATGTTCATTTGCAGAAACAGAATAAAACTGTTCATGTTTCATATATCAGGTAAACGAAAAATCCATTACCAACTTTTCAACTTTAGGCTTCTTACAAAAAATGAAAAAGAGGTGTATACTTCTATTTTATTTAATTTAGTTTCATCTTTTATTTGAATTTCAGCGTAAAGAATCAATAGAAATGATAATACAGAGTTTAGAATTTAAATTATGATAAATGTTTTAATTTGAATATTTTTAACTCCTATAAAATAGAGCTATGCTGCTCAGCTGTTCAACAGCAGGAACTATGAATCATGCACTTTTGACAAATGAAAATTCAATGGAAAATAATTAAATAATAATTAATCTGAAAAGAATTAACACCAATTAAAAATTCATTATCAGAATTAGATAAAAATTCAATTTTGCAGTTACGTTTAATTTATAGAGAACTATGCATTTCGGAGAATACAGGCATGGGATTCCCTTTCTTCAAACAGCAAAAATTATACGTGTAATAAATTTTTAATTACGTAATATGCATTTATGTATGCTTCCAAATTTTATCGCAGTTATCTTCGAAAAATTCCTCGGCTGCGTCATTCATTTATCCAAAGAAAATCTCGTAAAATATCAAGTGATTGAGTCATTAGAATGCAAATTATTAAATACTTTATAATTATGATCTTCTTTTATGGAAGTCGTTAGACATATGGTGATACAATATAAAGAATGTCTTGCAAGTATATTCAGCTATGGCATTCTAGTAAAGCCTTGTAAAATATTTACTACGATATTAGATTTGAATATTACAGATAGAAGTCCTGCCTGTCAGAGCTTACAGCCTGCAGTTTTTCTCTGAAGTCTTTACCAACACTTTCTTATTTCTTACTAACAGTTTCAGTTTTGGTAACGTTTCCAGTTAAAATTTACTAGCATGTCATTACTTTAAGAGTTAATTTCAATATCTTACAACATTTCATACATAACCGCTTAATATATCTTATACATATATTGAGCCGTTATCAGTGAAATCTTCGATTATTCGGTGAAAATTAAAAGCAATGTATTTTTTTCATAATTCATTATAATACGTAAAAAAATTGAGTTTCCTTCCCTTCGTTTGATCACAGTTCTTCTGACGAAATAAACTTCCATCGTAAAAATCATTTTTCATCTATTTTCCTCCATTGTTCATCGAAGGCTGATTCGGGAAATATAAAAAGGCAGCTATTCCCCAAATATCCTCTGGAGGCTGAAATCACTGAATCACTGTTTTTGTATTAATAGTCAAACAGTTCAGGTAATTGTTAATATTCCTGAAAATATGTCAGTCAGTTCAGGAAAATAAGGAAGAAAAATTCTTCATGCAACATCTGACAGCTTCAGTACATTTCAGGCATGCCATATTCAAATACTCGTGCCGTGTTGTTGCTAACAGAGGTTGTTCATCGCATCGATGGACTCGAGTTCGCATACCGAGTAAAGCATAACATTTATTACCTGAGGTTATTAGTACAAGTTCCTTGAATTAAGGAAAATGGGATACAAGGCCTTGTTTTTTTTTTCCTGTGCAAGATCTCTTATTTAAAACTGAAATTCATTTGTTAATTTGTGAGGATTTATTTCTTTATTTTGACTAATAGTTAATTTTTAATTAAAGTAACTTTCCTATTAATCAAAATCGCTGAACAACCTTGTATTTGGCGTACATTTACTAAAACACTCAATCGATTTCGAGGACAGCTACAGGTCCCTTCTCATCAGGAGAACAAACTATCTAGAAAGGGCTATCCTACGGTTTCCTTCCAGAATGTAAATTAAATAGTGAGCGTTTATTCAGATTAAGGTTAAATAGTGAGCGTTTATTCAGATTAAGGTAATTAGTGATATTTAAGCAAAGATTTCCGAAGTTGATTTTAGAGAGTGTTATGCCTGCTTAAGGCCACGTTGTTACCTTGATGTAATAGCGATTTGATTCTGTAGCTGAGTGCTTCTAAGCACTCGGGGTACAGAATCTTAAAGCTCTGGCTCGTAGAAGGCTTGTCTCGCTGCCTTCTACGAGCCAGAGCCTTCCTGTGGGTTTACATTATCCTGTGAGCCGTTAATCTAGTTGAATTACATTTTAAGTTCAAGATATAATAAATATTCATACGCACAAATAAATCCATCATATAATACCTTCTCAAAAAATAAGCAACGAAGGCAAAACACCGAATAAAAAAACTACTTAATGGATGTGCGAGAAATTTATTCAATAGATTGGTGTGGCATTTATAGACCACATAGCAAACAAAAAAGCAAAGATATATAAAAACACATGCATTATGCCCATTGGGAAAGATCAAATGGGTTCGAGGTATGTGCGTTGGAAATATCATGGTAATGAAACGTATTATACCCTCTAGCCAGAATGCGTGTTTGACAACGACGAGACAGTGTCGTTGATTGCTTGTTGTGGCATTAGGGTCCATTCCTGTAGTAATGAATATCGGAGCTCGTGACCGCTGCCTATTAACATACTGCGACGTGCTTACCGCTGTTCCAACATGTCCCATCCGTGCGATATGGGACTCAATTCCAGTGATGTAGCAGGCCAGGGCAGATTTGGTTTTCACTGTCCAGATAATTCCGCACCTGCGAGCTCTATGAGGGCGGCCGTTACTGTTCATAAATATTGAGTTGGATCTCATTTTAGAGCACAAAAGGGTGTAGAATTTGATCACAATAGAGTATGGCTTTGAAGGAATCACTAGAAATCGCCTAAAGGTCGGTATGGACGTTCATTGCTTTCCCAGCACATTCAAGTTAACCTCCTCCTCTGTAATGGTCTCTTTCGAAGATGTCTGGCATCTAATAGTGTGTGGTTGGCTATCACTGTATCATTGCCCTTCGGGAATCATTCTCGATGTTAAATCGCGACTCATCCGTAAAGAGTAACGGGCCCCTGCACTGGTGTCCAAATGCGATGTTCACGGGCCCATTTAACTGTGCTTTAACATGCGATGGGGACAAAGGAATATAAATCATAGGTCGTCGGGCGTGCAGTCTACGTTCATGCAATCGACGCGATACTTTTTGATGGGATATGAGCCGTCCTACAGCAGCAGAGGTACAATACCAACTGTCCTGCTGTTAGTGATTTACGGCATTTTACACATAGTAGCAGGACGCGATCGTCTGCCATTGTGATGATTTTTTGACGTCCAGACTCACGTCTTCTACTGGGGTTTTCATACCTCTGTTAATGATTCCACAGCCCGTTGATTACATTACGATGCCCATTCAGCTCTCTTGCGGCAGCGGATTGTCTTGCGTAAGGCCGTAACATCGCAGGAGCCCCCAACGCATTTCATCGTGCAAATGGTATCTTCGGTTCATATTTTCCGTTTCGCCTACCTCGGAATACACGGAACTATCGCTGTTTGCTAACTGCCACATAGGTTCGACATGACCCTTTTTAAGGCATTGTGGTGTGACTGCGGGATTGCATTTTATGCTAATTTAGTTGCTTTTTTGCATTCGGCGATGTAGCCTCTATCTCAAATTCTATCTCATAAATTCTGCCTCTATCTCATAAATTGTATATTTTAATTGCTCTTTTTGCACTCGTAACTTTTCTTTTAGCTTTTGTTGCTTATGTGTTAGTATGAATATATTATAGCATTTTTTGACATGGGCTATTAATAAGCAGACTAATTTTGCTTAAAGAAAGATTCTGCATAGAAAATAAATTACCTAGCCTAGCAACGAGTTGCATGACTATGTCTTCTCCATCCATGATCCACCTGACTTCATAACCCAAGTCATCACGCAAAACTTCACAGTTTAACTTGTACTGAAAAGAAAAGGTATATAAAACTTAAAATACGAAGAATAGAAGCAACAGAAGTCAATAAACTTAAATTTAGAAACAACTCATCTGCACTTTATGAAAGAAATGATCAAAATAAATATAATATAAGCTATTTAATATGTAATATACTAAATAATAAGTCAGTTGCTCTATGTTGATTTATTCAGTGAAGTATACAGAAATATATGAATTTATTCATAGGCAATTTCTAAATTTTTATATTTCGCCTGACAGATATACAGCAAGAAAAGAATCTATAGATGCACCTTGTTTTGCAGCGAGAGAAGATGTCAACATCCAATATTTTTCACAAATAATGAAAATATGCCTCCAAGCGAATAGAAATTCGCCATTAGAGTAATAGTTTATAAGGATTAGAATATTTAATGTTAAATACCTTCTTGAAATAACAAGAAGTTTAAGCTAAATTTAGAAATCGAAAGTACGTAATTTCAAAAGTACGTTGCGTAATTTAAGTGCCCATAAGTTGACTCATTATCATATTAATTTAGAATCTTTGAACACATTATCCTATTAATTCAGAATTTTCGTAATTTTGAAGCTGAAATGTTATCAATTTGAGCACATTTTGACCACTGAAGCATACTTTGCCATGCCGTTTCCAATTATAAAATGGTAATTTATATTACGTATTAGATATTAAAATTCCTCGAGGCTGAATATTACTATTGTATACGTTTCAAAAACTTGTACATCTTCATATATTTTTGCATAATAAATATTCCAGTAGTAATATCAAGGTTATTATGCAATTAACTGATGTTGCTTAAGGGCAAGTAGACAAAATATTTCTATGCATTCTCCATATGTATAAGAAAGCATTATTAAGGTAACGCAACAAGTGTAAAACGAAATTCTGGGAAATAAAGTAATTATCATTTTCTAAAATTTAGAAAAATAATAAAAAGTTTGTTCCCTCTTCCCCTCCCCCCCCTTATGAGTGGAGAGTACCTAGCATTTTTCTATAAGGAATTAAAATTTGATAAATATCTTAAAGTTCAAAATCTTCTTAAGCACTGCTGATGATTACATAAAATTTTTTTAAAAAATCTGATGTGGGCATCACGTGACTTCCTTGTACAGCCTATTAAATTATACAGATTTTTGCTGCATTTCATTTAAACTCATTTCCTCGAACTTCATTCAAGATTTTTTTCCTCATTCATTCACTTCAGTTTTCACTTTTCGGCAAGGGTAAAATACATAAAAACTCAAAACATCTTGATTAAATTTTCTAAAATACAGAAAACTCTAAAACACCAAATACAACAAAAAATAGTTTAATAAAATTTTACGTTTAAAATTAGACTTTCTACGCTAAAACAATCAATTAGGCCAGCGGAGAGTAAGACAGATTTTTCGATTCACAGAACTAAAAGTTTACTTTGGATCGCATTTGGCAAAAAGACACTGAAGTTGGTGCACAAACTGACTTAATTCACTGTTCTCCTAACAGTTTCAAATGTAAACAAATGGCGGCTTCGCTAGGCTTAATGCAACTTGAATAACTTTTAAGGTTTATCCTAAGTTTATAACAGTAAGTTTCTCACACTTTCCTGTCTCTCCTAATTTCAGCTTACAATTTCCTACAAGAATGCATTTTCAGAAACCCGTTTGATGCAAATGAGTAAGAGTAGTATTTAAGTCGATGTTTCACTGACTTCGTTAGAGAGCTAGAGTTTCTGACTAGCGCCGTTTGCCTTTGGACCACGTCTCTCTCTATGCTATTACTACGTTCGGCCGTACTTCAGGCCCTTGATAGCTTCGCCTACTTATTTGAGATTTAGGAGCCAACTACTTAGAATCCTGATAGCTTCGGCTATATCTTTTTAGCTAAGCTTTAGTTCAAGCCCAAGTGGTGGATTTGTTGTACGCTCTGAGATAAGAGCCGACTGTGTTAATCCTTATTTTGAGACGTAAAAGGTAATTACTCCCTTACATCTCTGTTCACACACTCAAGCGATTATTCGCTTATCGGTGTAAGCGGTTCCGCACATTTAACTGTTAAATAAAAGGGTGGAACTCCACAAACTTTAAACTGTTGATAAGTCTACAATTATTGAATGCAAATTACCTAAAGGCATAAAACCCTTGATCGGAACATAAAGGAGGTGCACTGCTCCATGTTGCAGCAGTACCATATACAAAATTTCAACGTTCTGAGGCTTCTCATTTTGGAATCCATTTGGAACGCATTTTGGAAAAAATAATTCTTCATTCTATCACAGATGCCACACAAAAGAATCTTTCAAATGGTTTCGAGAGCGGTCAAAATGGATAATTTCGTTGAAATATGATATCCGACATTATTCGCGATTACAATACTTCATTTACTTTGTACAAAGAAGTAAAAACAGTAATGTCATTTCAACAATCATAAAAAAGTCGTTAAAAACTTCTACAAGTACTTTTTATGATTATATAACGCAACGTATTTCGCAATTACTTTTGCTTTTTTTCATTACGCACTGTTGTTACTTTCAAAAATGTAGCAAACGTAGGAATTCCTCTACAGACACAACAACAACAAAAAAAAGGCTGTGAAATCAAAACAAATTCCAAGCATCATATCAATCAATCAAATTATCAGGAACAGTTTGCCGAAACGTTGTTTACATTTTTTGTATAATAGCTCTTTCATGTCAGAAAATAATTTGGCAAAATCTATACTTTTAATCTGACGCTTACATATTTCATTAGACTTTATGTAATTTAAAATCAGCAAGCACAACAGCAAGTACGAAATATGAGAAATGGGAAAAGCATTTATAGCATATAAAACGACAAATGGATGAAAAACACCAGTGCAGGTAAAAGATAGAAGCAGAAAGTATTCAATTTTTAACTCGACTGTAAGTAGTTTTCTTCGACATGTGCAATACCTATTGATGCACAAAAGTGCTATAACTGTCGGTTTGGAAGACTAATGGCAACTATAATCTTCTATTCACTCTTTAGGAAAGTTTTAATACATAGCACACACGTCTCCAGGAGGCATGAAATATGATGCTCTTAAACCACTCTTGCAACTGTTGGCTCAGACAAGAAACGGCTTCAGCAAGCAACAAAATAGGCAAACGTCACGCAATCCACGTTCAAAGGATGTTACATAAAGCACTCGATATTAATAAATGATAGAGGGAAGCTATTAATGTAGTCTCTGTGTACCTAACATTACTATTTATTATTAAATTATGACGACAATGTTTGCAGAGAGAAATTTAAAGAAATCCATAACCTTTTGTAAACTGTAGCTTATAAATAAGCATGGCTTGAAAGACCACGACTTTTTAACTAAACAAATAACTCAAATAGGCTTAATTTATTCTTGAATATTTTGTGTTTGAGCTATGCTGCTGGACTTAAATGAAGATTATTTTCTATAACCATGTAGGAAACGTTTGCAACGATTTGTAAAATCACAAAAAAAGCGAAAATGCTGAGAAAAGGTTGGGAATCCCACGAATGCATTAAGCATAAGAAACAGTAAATATCTTTATGCTTTGCTAATTATTTAAATATCTACCTATCAAGACGCAAGAGAAACACGCCGACGTGGCTTCTTTTTACTATTATGTATTTTGAGCTCTCAAAGTTTGTTCCTCAGAATCTCTTCTTGCTAAGGAACTCAATTATTTAAGATCTGTTGCCTTTGACAGAGGATTTTCTCCCGTAGTTATTGATAAAGCTGCCCGAAAGTTCTCATCGTGCCATCTAAGAACACATTCTGATGCTAGAAATAACATTAATAATCTTGTTGTGCTTCCATTTCATCCTTCTATCAGTTACAAAATTGCACGGATTTTAAACAAGTTTAATTTTAAAGTTGTTTTCTCGCCTATAAATAAAATCCGAGGCTCGGTTCTTAAAGATTCTATTTCTGACTTTAATTCTTGGGGAATTTATGGCAAACCGTGTCAGTGTGGCTTAAGTTATATTGGCCAAACGAAAAGAGCATTAAAGTTTCGCATAAAAAACATGAATCTTATGTCCGAAAAGATGAAATTAACAAATCTTCAATAGGTAATCATAGTTGGAAATTCAATCACAATTTTGATTTGGGTTCTGCTAAAATTATCCAAAAAAGCTGGTTCTATTAGGGAATTGGATTTTCTTGAAGCTTTTCTCATTCACAAAAATTTATATTGTTTAGTCAATGACTTCAGTTCCAATTCAATCTTGCCTAATGCCTTCAAAATTCTACTAACTTAACCCTTCATTTTCCGTCACTATTTCTGCCGATAGATGGCGCTATCGGCTCTTCCACTGCTCGTTTATAAGATATAAATATGATCGACATTCGGTTTCTTGGTTTTGCAGAATTTTTTGCTCCTGATGAAGTGGGACCCGTTTTGCAATCGAAATCGATTGGGATTTTACAAAATCTACTCCGAATACAAGGCTGTCGATTTGCCTGTTTTATATCTACCAATATTTTTCCTTTTTTGAGTTCTGGTAAATACATGTTATATAAAAATATTTTACATTATATATGAAATTGCTGATTTAGATGCAGACAGATGGGCAGTT